>CM073468.1:33457500-33720000 GCA_037074535.1 Gleditsia sinensis
CGAAGTTGCTACCTTGATTGTTTGGACCCTCCGGATACGTTTTTGAGGTCAATTTGATCAAATAGAGATTGGAAAAGTACATTTTAGGGCTGTCCAATCTGGAGCCCTTACTTGTGAATAGATGATTCTTCCTATAGCTTGCCCTATACTCTTCTTGATATTTAAACATGTATATGATTATGTTTATCAGATATTTACACTTTGATATGTTTCTGCAATGCATTAAAATGATCTGAATTACTTATAATTTGAAATATGATTCAAGAAGAGTATAGTATTTGAAAATGGATTTCTGAATTCATGATGTATCTGATTTCACATGTATTTCTCATTAAATGATAAAGTGAATATTTATGCATATGGCATTATTTATAAAGCTATATGTTTGCCTCCAATATAGGCATGTATACATGATTTCCCTGAATGGGAAGTTTTGACATATGAATATACAGAGAGTGAAAGTCTACATTATATTGAGAATTTTATACTGGATTATATGGCATATGTGCATATGATCTTGATTTATACAGTGATATGTTTGCCTCAGATGTGAGCATGTATACGTGATTTTCCTGAATGGGAGGTTTTGACAGAGGAATATACTAAGAATAAAAATGTTGTATTATAAAAGTACATTTGTTTTGATTAATACAGAATATATGAAATTATGGTTTTATGGAGGAATTCTATTGGAAACACTGTCTGCTAACAGCAGGTGATGTTTGTAACATCCCGTAATTTTTAGATATTTTCCTTATAAATTCTTCACCTTACATATATGCATAGAAATTGTCTAATATTAATGGAATAGGTAAAGAAAGAAAACCTAAGAGGAAATATTAGAAATAAACATGCTAAAGAAAGGTGAAATTCTTCGTTAAAGAAAGATAAATTTTTGTGAAGTAAGTAAAGGTCTTAAAATTTCAAGAAGATCGGATTAAGGTAAGTTTTCTTAATTTAAGAGCAAAAGTTACTAAGTTTAATATATCCACCCATAAATTGGGCTTTTACCTATGGACACATCATGTAGAGTTTTTCCACTTCAAATAAGTTTCTAGCAAGCCCATTGGATAACCTAAGCAAGAAATAAAACATAGACTTGGACTAGGATATAGTAATTGGACCAGTAGCCCAAAAATTATGAAAATGTGACCAAGCCCTCCAAGAAAGGTAGAATTCTATCCAAAGCAAAGAAAATGGGTAGGAATAAGCCCAAATCCAAGAGGAAAAATAAAATAAAATAAATTAGGTGATGTTATAATAATGTAATAATAATAAAGATTAGGTTACATGGCATTAAAACAAAAATTTAGCAAGTGGTGTGATTCTACATTCATCATTTTGGCAAGTGGCATAATAATACAAGGCTTTAGGACAAAAACATCTATATCCTACACTCATAATTTTAGCAAGTGGTATGATAATACATGGTATTAGGACAAAACATTCCTATCCCACACAAATAATATCAACCAAATAATGGAGATTCAAGGGCTAGAAATTTGCCACTTAAAAAGGCAACCTATCATAATTGATTAAGACAAAAGAAAAGGTAAATGAATCCCTAAATCAAAGGGGCCTTGTCCCATATCTTAAGAACATATTATCATAATTTTCAAAATACAAATCTCCTTTTCCTATGCATATCTTGACCAAGGAAGAGGAAGACAAGAACATAAGTTGTTTGTTTTCCAAAAATTCAACAAAGTGTATCCTAATTGTGATAAGGTAGACCCATGATCATGAAAGTTGAATTATTTGGTGGCCTATATAAGGAAACCCACCCTTACAACATTAGAATTTCGTCCAAGTGAGGGAGAGGAAAAACATAGAAGCAAGGTAGAGTGAGGAAAGGAGAGGAAGAAAGAAAGAAAGAGGAAGGAGAAGTCTAGGAGACTAAGTGCTCCAGGTAAGTTTAACAATATTTCTTTTTGAAGAAAACTTTTGAAACTTATAATATTTATATGAGATTTTGATCTTAGAACTTTGATGATTGGTCATGGATGTTGCTATATCATGTTACATATTGATCTTGCATGTGATGTATGTTTGAATACTTAGGTTGGTGTAGATAGTTCTGCATGGGTATGGCTATGGTTGGCAGAATTTTAAGCTTTGGTATTTTAATTTCTGGGAACACTCTATAAGGAATTAAAATAAATGGTTAACATAAGAATTAAATATATGTGTGTCATGGATTTTTAGCCACTGGAATCATTCAATTTGGAGTCCATATGACGAATATATGAGCCGATTAGTAGTCAAAGGTCAGAAAATGGGTCATGAGGGAAGAATATGTTAGGATAGCTTCAGTATTTTAATTTCTGGGAATTATTTGTAGGGAATTAAAATAAATGGTTAACATAAGAATTCAATATATATATGTCACGGATTTGTAGCCACTGGAAACATTCAATTTAGAGTCCATATGAGGTATATATGGTCCGATTAGTAAGCAAAGGTCAGAAAATGGTTCATCAGGGAAGAATATGTTAGGATAGCTTCGGTATTTTAATTTCTGGGAACACTCTATAAGGAATTAAAATAAATGGTTAACATATGAATTATAGATAGATGTGTTACGGATTTTTACCCACTTGAATCACTTAATTTGGAATTCATATGAGGGAGATATGGACAGATTAGTTGCTAAAGGTCAGAACCTATCCGAGAGAAACTATCCTGTACTTTGAGGGAGTAATATCACCTTGATTTCTTAATATTTCGTTAAACTGTTCAACATAATAGTTTTATATAATTGTTTTATCTTGAAATGGACAACAAGATCACCTACATCAGAGTTCAATTGAGGGAGTTATGCTCTGATTAGTAAGAGAAGATTAGATGTGATGAAAACCTGCATCAAGAAAATAAAAGAATAAAATTAATATTTAAGAAAGAAGATGAATCTTATAAATGAAAATAATAAATAACTAGTATAGCCATAGCCATTGCCATTGTATGAACTTCTTACCATCTTAAGTATGAAATTCTGACATGGAAATATTTTATAAAGTGATATTTGAAATGGTTATGTTCATGGCATGATTACCAATGATTTATGGTAATAGTTATATTTTGATGAACATACTTGTTATTGAAAATATATTTTTGGCTATCATTGTGAAAAGAAAAGAAATGAGCACGGTCACATGGCAATCCGTGTGGTGCACCAGTAGGGGATGCCCTACCAACGGTTATGATCATGATAATGAGAAAAGAAAGAGAAAGTGGGTCATGTCAGACGGAGCGAGAAAACCCCGTACCGAAGAGTAGAGGATACTCACCCTGACCGGGGTAGCTTATAATAAGAATAAGTTGATGGCCATCATATGATATTTTGAAAATAGTAAATCTTGTCATACATATCATTACAGTATGATTCTTATGTGCGTATATATAATGAATTCATGTGACCAAAGATATTTTCTGTAGGTTATACAGTTGAACATGACGTGATGAGCTTTATTGATGATGATTTATTGTTGAACTTACTGGGATTTAATTTTCACTATATTTCCATATCATGTTCAGAAAATTAGTTATGCAGATTTTCTATAGCTCTGGCTTTTAGTGCACGTTGGATCGAGTTATTCTATGATGGGCAGATCCTAAATAAAATGTTTGTGAGCGAGTTGGCACAGATCCCGGTGAAGGTGCAACCACCCGCACCTGTATCTCCAGAATTGGTCAACCAAAATAAACAAGATGTAAATATCTATGTCTTTTATGTTGCATGTACGTTTTGATTAATGACGTGTATGTGAACTCAATATTGTATAATAATAATAAAAAAAGGATGTTACATTGTTAGCCCTGGTGCGCACCTTGATTGCCTCAGCTAGCAGGGGAGGTGGTGCTAGCCTCGTGTGAGGTCCAACACACGAGAGATTATATGTGAAGGAGAGCGGAATGCCTCCTATATAGGGGTGAGATGCCAGTCATATGATGGCGAGATGCCAATTATATGAGATGTTATTTGCCTTCCTTTGCTGTGTGCTTGGGAAAGACCCATACAGAGTCCCTTCACATGTCCTCTTGAATGGTACTAGGGCAAACCTCAGTGGGATGCTGAGTTTAGGCAAATCCTATACCACCAAAGTACGGAAGGGGTCAAACTCTGGTATGGTGGTTCTAATATGGGATCCTCCGAATAAGTTATATGAGAAATATTTGATGCATAACATTATTTGATATTGTTAACAGAGATATTTTGAAATGCGGGTCCCATATGAATGTACTTCTGAATGTAACTTTTCTTTATGAGAAACTTTGAAATGAAAAGTACATCCATATGTTGACCTTAGAGGTTATAGAACGTATTATCTGCTCACTGAGTTGTAAAACTCACTACACGTGGTTGACATATTTTTCAGATAAGGACCCAGAGTTTGGTCCTGCAGCTTCTTGATCGACTAGGTGTCGCACTTCTGTGGTGAGCCTAAATTGTTTCTGGGCTCTCAGTGTTTTATTTGTAATATAATTGTACTTTAGAGTTGCTCTGAACGCCACAGGCAGGATCCCTGCTTTTAATGTACTCTGATGTATATGTACTTGAATTGTATTTAGTATCTGTATGGGAAAACCTATATGTATATGTTTCCTTGATAAAGGATTGGGATATTCATGTTTATGGAAAATATATGTTCATGATATACGTGTTTCTCATGCCCTAAAATTAGGGGCGTGACAAGTTGGTATCAGAGTATTAGGTTTCCCTGTGGCTATTAGAGCAAAGGATTCTTTAGTAGGACCTTTAGTATCGATATGAGCCGTACATATTTATACTCCAGGTGCTGCTAAGGGATTCTATAGGGTTTCAAATTCCTTTCTATTCCAAGTTGCTAAAGTTTATAGTATAAGATAGATTGAATATTGTGACATATTAAGAAGTATCTATGGATCAATTATATTTTGAAAATGGAAGAGATATGCGTCTTAAAGAATTTAAGGAATTGAGAGAGATACCAAATATGATGGTTTCTGAATGTGACATCCGTTGTACCCAATTGTCTAGATATGGTAGACTGTGATGTGATATTGAGAATGGATTAGTTAGCATTATGTCATGTCATTTTGAAATGTCACTTTAAGGTGATTAAATTCAATATTCTTGGAGAATTTTCTTTCTTGATACAAGGAAATCGTAGTGAGATACCCAGTAACCTAATCTCTATTTTACTATCCCATAAGTGATTACAAAAAAGTGCCAAGAATATTTGGCAAGTGGTAAAAGATCTTGATATAAAGTATACCAGTGTAAATCAAGTTCCAGTAGTTAGAGAATTTTCTGATATAATTCCTGAGAAATTGCTAGGATTACCCCGAAACGATAAATAGAATTTGGTATTGATTTATTTCCTGGAACCTAACCAGTGTCTATATTTCCATATAGAATGTCACCCACTGAACTTAAAGAACTGAAAAAGAAATAGTTACAAGACATGTTAAACAAGGGATTTAAAAGCCCTAGTACTTTTACTTGGAGTGCTCCAGTTATCTATGAAAAAGAAAGATGGATCATTATGACTATGCATAGATTATAGACAGTTGAATAAAGTGACAATGTGAAATAAATACTCATTACCTCATATAGATGATCTATTTGACCAGTTAAAAAGTGCTCAACATTTTTCAAAAATTGACTTGATTTGATATCTAGATATCATCAATTAAGGATAAAAGAAGAGGATATTACAAAAATTGCTTTCAGGAGTCGGCATAGACACTATGAGTTTTTAGTTATGTCATTTGGATTGAAAAATGCCCCAGCTACATTCATAGATTTAATGAATAAGTAATTAAGCCATCCCTGAATCAAGTTGTTATTATATTTATTGATGATATACTAGAATATTCCAAGAGTTCAGAGGATTATAAACAATATTTAAAGATAGTTTTACAAACTCCAAGGGAGTATCAGCTGTATGCTAAGTTCTCAACATACGAATTTTGACTTAGTAATATTACTTTCTTAAGGTATGTGGCTAGCAAGATTATAAGATAACCTTGAGAAAGTAAAAGTGGTACAGTAATGTCCACATCTCACTATAGTTACAGATGAAGATCCAAGTCCAATTTG
Source organism: Gleditsia sinensis (assembly GCA_037074535.1). Taxonomy (NCBI): domain Eukaryota; kingdom Viridiplantae; phylum Streptophyta; class Magnoliopsida; order Fabales; family Fabaceae; genus Gleditsia; species Gleditsia sinensis. The sequence goes on from CM073468.1 coordinate 33,463,583, forward strand.
CGCTTTCTGCTATTGTCTATTGTCCATTCTATTTGAGCTGTAATTGGATCAGGTACATGAACATATGCTTGTAAAGCATCAATTAACTCCTCAGCATTTGAAGCTGAGATGAGAATTCATCGTGTTGAGTGTGGGATAAACCTTTGTTCCACAGTATGATCAAGAAATGACAATAGACCATCAAAGAAGTGGTTAACATTTAATAAACCTATCGGTTTGTGATGCATAGTTAGTTGTGCTCAAAAGACTATTTAAAAATTTTCTTCTAAAGTACCAAAACCCCCTAGTAAGGCAATGAAGGCATCAGCATTGCTCATCATTCTAGCCATGCACTCATGCATGGAAGCAACCCTAAATTCTTCCCCAATTGTCTTTCCTATGATGTTAGATGCAGCTAGAGCTGTAGGAATAATACCTAGAACTTGACATCCTCCTACATGTACAGCTGTAGACACACACCCCATTAACCCACGGTTACCTCTACCATAGACTAAAGAATTTTTCTCTTGGCCAGCACCATACCTAGGTTTTGTGCTGCTTTCACATATTCTCCATCTTTCCCAGGACTGAAACCACAAAAGACACAAATATTTCGAAATTGACGAAATGCGATTCCCTCCATAGCTGTACACACTTTAATTTTGAGTATGAAAGTAAAGATACTAACGTATGTATTTATAGAATTCAGAGAAAGACATACATATGATAGCTATGTGAATATGCCGGGTATAATTAGAATAACTATGTGAATGATTGATGGATATCAGGTAAATTGAAGATGAAATTTTCAAAAATGACGGCAAGCATGTATATGTACAGTAGTTGTGATAGTTGCTCATATGAGGCATATAAAGAGAATAAGGTTAAGATATCACTAGAAAATTTCTTTTTTTTCTTGTTGTCCTTGACGAAGGATTGATGTCTTGAGTCATGTAGGGAAGTTGTAGATGATAGACGTCATTGTAAAAAAGAAAAAAAAAATGAAGATGCAAACCAAATAATTAGTGAAGAGGGACATTTTTCTCGTTTTCTTAATGTTCTTGCTAGTAGACTATCGGTATTATTAAATCGACTAGCTATTCTGAGAAATTTTAATTTGGACTAGTTATTTTACAGTTGATTGATGACATCTATTTAGAAGCAATCAACTGCATCCTACCAGTTAACTACGTATTCTTTGATTTTCACAGACTTTTATAAGCTCAGAAATATTTCTTTTTCCATGTGCTATCTTTCCACCGAATACCAACAGATTTAAAGTAGATTTTGACACATAAATTCAAAATTTGCGGCCACCAATTTTTGCTGAAATAGCAGCTAGATTTTGTTTACAGATTTTCAAGAATTACGGCCACCGATTTTAATTTTATTTCAATGCTTCGTCCACATTTCTGACTTCCTATTTTGGCACCATGCTCTATTATGAATTCCACATTTTCTGTTGTATTGTCATACATTAATGTTTAGCATTAAATGCAAAGTTCTTTTCCCTCATTACAAGAAAAGTTAATTTATTTTCTCTGAAACTCAATTATTTTGGTGTCCAAGAGGTTAGTAGGTTAAAGTAATAAAAAGTTTGTAAGGAATGGACGGCTGATGGCCTTATGGTGTTTTGACGAATGTAATCAAAAGAATTAGTAGTGTTGAAGATCTTGAGGAAGAAAATATGAGAAGTAGGATTTAAATTAATTTTTGAACTCTTAATGTGGAAATATGGAGAATATTCTGAGAATCATGTTTGAAAATAATGTAAGTAAATAGCAAAAATTATAATATGAGGTTGAATAATATTTTGTATTTAAATTTTATGCTATGTGTTGAAGTTATGTAATTTAAATTATTGGTCAATTCTTTTTGTTGGAAATTGGTGAATTGGATAGCGTATGAATTTATGTGGGTGAAACTAAATGTATGTTATTATAGGGTAAATTGTTTGGAAATAGGAAGCATTAAGAAAATGTTTTAAAGAGAGGATTTGAGATATGTGGGATTTATGTGAGCATAGGCAAAATGAGACAAGGGAATTAATGATCATAATTTTTATTTGGAAGTGTTGATAGTGAAAAATTTTGGTGGTACTTAAACATTAAATTTCTTATAATGTAATTAGTGATTTTAGCTACCGAAAGTATATTGAAAGGTTTATTTGAAAAGAATAAATTGAGAAACTTTTATGATAGTTTAAAAATGCACTAGAAGAATCAATGGTGCTAGAACTCTTTATTGATGGAATGTGGAAAGTAGAGTTTAAGCGAATTAGTTTGGCCTACCAAAGTGGGTGTGTGGAGAACATTTTCAAATAACGTTCCAACAGAGCATAAGTAATCTAGGTACTAAGATGAAGTCCTTTATGTAAAATTTGGATAGTTAAAGATTAGAAATTTTATGTGTGTACATTTGTTCTGAAACCTTTTAAGGTGCTAGGATTGGTAAAGTGGAATTGAAGAGGTTAGAATTTTCTGTTGCTATATTGGAAGCATAAGAAAGATTTGAGTACTTTGTAAAAAGTAAAATTGATTAGAAAAGAAATACAAGTAACTCAATACCGATCAAAAGTCTATAAGGACCATGAATGTTGAGCACTAGAAAATTATCAGTTGGTGACCACATATTCTTGAAAAACTCACCAATGAAAGAGGTAATGAGATTTGAAAAGAAAGAGAAGTTACACCCTCGGTATATAGGACCATTTGAAATTCTTGATAGGATCAGTTCAATGGCTTATCATTTGGCTTTACCACCTAAATTGGGTAATGTCCATCCAGTTTTTCATGTGTCTATGTGGTGCATACTGTCGCAGGTATACCCAAATTGATACCTTACCTCAAAACTAACCTGTAGTAGTGGGAGTAAGGGTCGATCCCACAAAGACTGGAATTACCTTATGTGATTGAAAAACGGAGGATTGATAATCGCAATTTAAGTAAAGTAAACAATAATGAAAATAAATAAGAGAGAGTGATTAATGATAAAGACATTGGTTTCGGTTGATATCCACCGTCAAGGGATTACATTGATCATTGACAACGTAATCAATCTGTAATTAAATATATATCATTGAGTTTCTAACCCTGTTCCTCCTTAAGTCTAGTAAATTAATGACAATCGCACCAATTAAACCCTAATTAACAAGCAATCCTTTAGCACATCGGTAAAGCATAACTTATTAACCGCATGAAGAACTAGATAAACTGACAGAGCTAAACAAATATAAACACATCGGCTATATCTAATTTAGTTAATTACTCATCATAGGTTCAATGATTTATAATCCAAAATCCTCAAACCTATTTGCCTCATGAATCACAGAATTGAAGACTTTGTTCAAAACATAATTCAGCGGTAGATTAAGACACACAATATACTAGTAGGCCTCCCTAGCAATCATATGAATAATCATTGAGAAGAAGAGCAGATGAATAATCAATACTCAATTCAAATTGAAATAATAAAATCAAGTCTACATCTCACAATGCATGAAAATCCCTTGAGGTTTCAATCTACCTCAACCAACTAAAAAGAACTAGCCACGCAGGGCCATAAGAAAATCTAAAGAAGAATTGAAGAACTTGGATGAAGAATTGGATGAATTCTCTGCTTGTTTTGCTCCCTTTTATAGATTAACTCCTCCTAATCGAAGTAGGATTGTATTTAGGTCAAATCCCAGTCCATCGAGCTTCAATTAGAGTGAAAAAGACCTAAAATCGCAAAAATTATTATTCTGGTGCGACGACGGGTGCCGCAGCGCTACGAAGACAAGGCCACGGGGCGCCGCGGTGCTCACTTGCTGCGAAGCTTGCTGGGTTGTTCAGTGTCGCGACGCTCTATTACGAGCGCCGCGGTGCCTAGAAAACTCCAGAATCTGCGAAAGTGTTGAACATGAAAGTTGTAGCTCTATGTCTCTGATTTCCATAGCCGCTGAACTCACCTTAATCCAATCTAAATTGAAGGAGATATTATAAAATTAGTTACCAAAGGTCAGAATTCATCTTGCTGCACTGTGATGCTGATTTAAAATCTCTGTAACGCCATGAAATATCCCGAATTTGACCAAGTGTTCAACATAACAGTTGTAGATTATTGTGTTATCTTTTCACAGCCACTTGAATAACTTTGATTGGACTTCATAAGAGGGAGATATGCTCAAAATAGTGCTGAAAGGTCTGAAATCCCTGCAATGTAGCATTTTTCCATGAATTTCTTATCTTTTTCTTCTCTTTTCTTCTTTCTTTGTTCCTACAACACAAAACATAAAATTAAGCTAATTCCTAATTATATTTTACTTAAATCAAACAAAAAGTAAGTTTAAAGGTATTAAAAATGATTATGATTTGCTAAGTTTGCTTAAAATACTTATATTGGCCTCTAATGAATTTTTGTTGTATTTTTAGAAATATTCTTTCTTTTATTATGTATAAAGATATTTATTTTGTGATCTGTTTTATTACGATTTTTATCAAGAAAAATCATGATCTAAGAGTTTAACTAAATGTTTATGAGAATGTAAATTTTTAGAAATTTTTGGGATATTTTAGGATGAAAAATGGAATTTATATGAATTTATATAAAAGAAAATCCTATTATTAAATAATTAATATTATTATTATTATTAAAACAAACATTAAGAAGGGAAAGAGGAATCGTGAACAAGGAGACAAAGGCAAAATTTCAGAAAAATATTGAAACGGATGAATAGTAAATGAATAGTTAGTAAATAGTAACTTTCAACTTTTTCTCTCGATCTGGAGTGCCTATTGGCTTCCGATCTCAAAATTGAAGGTGCTACTGGATTCAGAACAAAGAATACTACAGTTTTGACCGATCAATTTTTCAAATTAGCCGTTGAATCGCCGTAGATCTAAAGTAGAAAATCTCAGAAAAAGGTAAATCCTGAAACTTTTACTTAGAAACCTCCAATTGAAATTCTGACGCCGTAAATAGATTCAAAAGTTAGATAAACCTTAGGATATGTATATTTTCGGCCATCTAACAGCCTTTTTGTTCGTCCTGAATAGTGTTTTTCCTGCAGGTGAATAGTATTTTCTGGCGAGTGAATAGTGTTTTTTGACAATGAATAGTGACCAGTTCTCGAAGTTGCTATCTTGATTGTTTGGACCCTCCAGATACGTTTTTGAGTTCAATTTGATCAAATAGAGATTGGAAAAGTACATTTTAGGGCTGTCCAATCTGGAGCCCTTACTTGTGAGTAGATGATTCTTCCTATAGCTTGCCCTATACTCTTCTTGATATTTAAACATGTATATGATTATGTTTATCAGATATTTACACTTTGATATGTTTCTACAATGCATTAAAATGATCTGAATTACTTATAATTTGAAATATGATTCAAGAAGAGTATAGTATTTGAAAATGGATTTCTGAACTCATGATGTATCTAATTTCACATGTATTTCTCATTAAATGATAAAGTGAATATTTATGCATGTGGCATTTGCCTCCGATATAGGCATGTATACATGATTCCCCTGAATGAGAAATTTTGACATATGAATATACAGAGAGTGAAAGTCTACATTATATTGAAAATTTTATACTGGATTATATGGCATATGTGCATATGATATTGATTTATACAGTGATATGTTTGCCTCAGATGTAGACATGTATACGTGATTTCCCTTATTGGGAAGTTTTGACAGAGGAATATACTGAAGATAAAAATGTTGTATTATAAAAGTACATTTGTTTTGATTAATACGGAATATATTAAATTATGGTTTTATGGAGGAATCCTATTGGAAACATTGTCTGCTAATAGCAGGTGATGTTAGCCCTGGTGCGCACCTTGATTGCCTCAGCTAGCAAGGGAGGTGGTGCTAGCCTCGTGTGAAGGCCAACACACGGGAGATTATATGTGAAGAAGAGTGGAATACCTCCTATATATGGGCGAGATGCCAGTTATATGATGGCGAGATGCCAGTTATATGAGATGTTATTTGCCTTCCCTTACTGTGTGCTTGCGAAAGACCCATACAGAGTCCCTTCGCGTGTCCTCTTGAATGGTAGTAGGGCAAACCTCAGCGGGATGCTGAGTTTAGGCAAATCCTATACCACCAAAGTACAGAAGGGGTCAAACTCTAGTATGGTGGTTCTGATATGAAATCATCTGAATAAGTTATATAAGAAATATTTGATGCATAACATTATTTGATATTGTTAACAGAGATGTTTTAAAATGCGGGTCCCATATGAATGTACTTCTGAATGTAACTTTTCTTTATGAGAAACTTTGAAATGAAAAGTACATCCATATGTTGACCTTAGAGGTTATAGGAGGTATTATCTGCTTACTGAGTTGTAAAACTCACTACACGTGGTTGACATATTTTTCAGATAAAGACCCAGAGTTTGGTCCTGCAGCTTCTTGATCGACTAGGTGTCGCACTTTTGTGGTGAGCCTAAATTATTTTTGGGCTCTCAGTGTTTTATTTATAATATAATTGTACTCTAGAGTTGCTCTGAACGCCACAGGCAGGATCCCTGCTTCTGATTTACTCTGATGTATATGTACTTGATTTGTATCTAGTATCTGTATGGGAAAACCTATATGTATCTGTTTCCTTGATAAAGGATTGGGATATTCATGTTTATGAAAAATATATGTTCATGATATACGTGTTTCACGTGCCCTAAAATTAGGGACGTGACAGAAACACCCTTAATAATACATTATTTGATTTCTGTTTTCTTGAGAAGTAGATGATGGAATATGTTAAATTAAGTGTAAGGAATCTAATTAAAATGTATAAATGAGTAATCTTATGGTTAGATGTAAATTAGAAAGAAAATGAAAAATGGCGTAATAAAATGATGAACTAGAACTTTAGGAAGGGTTTGGTTTGAAAATTGGATTTCGGAGTAGCTAGGGAAGCTAATGTTCTTCAAATTTTGGAAAACATTAGTTAGGAAATAAAAGAAATCGTTAACATAAAAAATGTAGATATATTGCTCACAGATTTTTAAACACTAGAATCACTCAATTTGGATTCCATATGAGGCAGATGTGGTTAGATTAGTAAGCAGTAGTCAAAAACTAGCTAACTAGAGAATAATCTATTAAGAAAGCTTCTGTGTTTGAATTTTTGGGCAAAATATGAAGGGAATTAAAGGAAATTGTTAATAAAATAACTATAGATATATGTATCACGGATTTTTTAGTCACTAGAATCACTCAATTTGGAGTCCATAGGAGGGAGATATGGTCAAATTAGTAAGTAGCGGTCAAAACCTACTTGGGAAGAAATAACATTAAATGTGAGGGTGTAATAACACCAAGATTCCTTACGATTTCACTAAAAGATTCAACATAATAGTTTTAGAGGATTGTCTTAACTTTAAATGAACACTAAGATCACCTCAATCAGAGTTAAAATGAGAGAGTTATGCTCTAATTAGTGAGAGAATGTCAGGCTGGATCAAAATCTGCATCAAGAGATAACACACAACACAGAGCATGGCCGTGTTCTAGGACATGGTGTAACATCCCTAATTTCGTTTCATGTATTAATAAAAGTACAAAACTATTCAAAGTAACATCCCTAATTTCGTTTCTTTTATTGATAAAGGTACATAAATATTTAATTAAGGAAATAAAATTTATCATACAATTTTTAGATATCTAAGGAAATATAATCCTTAGAAATTCTTTACCTTACGTGTATGCATAGAAATGTTTTAACATTAATGGAATAGGTAAAGAGAGAAAACCTAAGAGGAAATATTAGAAATAAACATGCTAAAGAAAGGTGAAATTCTTGGATAAGGAAGATAAATTTTTGTGAAGTAAGTAAAGGTATTAAAATTTCAAAAAGATTGGATTAGGGTAATTTTTCCTAATTTAAGAAGCTAAAGTTACTAAGTTTAGTATCTCCACCCATAAATTGGGCTTTCACCTATGGACACTTCATATAGATTTTTTCTACTTCACATGAATTTTTAACAAGCCAATAGGATAGCTCAAGGAAGAAATAAAACATAAACTTGGACTAGGATATAGAAATTGGACCGTTAGCCCAAAAATCATGAAAATGTGACTAAACCCATTATGAAAGGTAGAATTCTAACTAAAGTAAAGAAAATGGGCAAGAATGAGCCCAAACCTAAGAGGAAAAATAAAAATAAAATAAAGTGATGAATAATTTAAGCAAGTGGTATGATAATACAAGCTTTTAGGACAAAACATCTATATCCTACACTTATAATTTTAGCAAGTAGTATGATAATACATGACATTAGGACAAAACATTCCTATCCCACACAAATAATTTCAACCAAATAATGGAGATTCAAGGGCTAGAAATTTGCCACCTAAAAAGGCAAACCTATCATAATTGATTAAGACAAAAGAAAAAGGAAATGAATCCCTAAATCAAAGGGACCTTGTCCCTTATCTTAAGAACATATTATCATAATTTTCAAAATAAAAATCTCTTTTTCCTATGCATATCTTCACCAAGGAAGAGGAAGATAAGAACATGAGTTTTTTTTTTCCAAAAATTCAACCAAGTGTATCCTAATTGTGATAAGGTAGACCCATGATCATGAAAGTTGAATTATTTGGTGGTCTATTTAAGCAAAATCCACCGCTATAACATTAGAATTTTGTCCAAGTGAGGGAGAGGAAAAATAGAAGCAAGGTAGAGTGAGGAAAGGAGAGGAAGAAAAGAAGAAAGAGGAAGGAGAAGTCTAGAGGACTAAGTGCTCCAGGTAAGTTTAACAATATTTCTTTTTGAAGAAAAGTTTTGAAACTTGTAATATTTATATGAGATTTTGATTTTAGAACTTTAATGATTGGTCATGGATGTTGCTGTATCATGTTACATATTATGTATGTTTGAATACTTAGGCTGGTGTAGATAGTTCTGCATAGGTATAGCTATGGGTGGTAAACTTTTAAGCTTTTGTTTTTAAAATTCTGGGAAGAATTAGTAAGGAATTAAAACAAATGGTTAACATAACAAATATAGATTTATGTCACACGGATTTTAGCCACTGGAATCATTCAATTTTGAGTCCATATAAAGTGGATATGGTCCGATTAGTAAGCAAAGGTCAGAAAATTTATAATCAGGAAAGAATATATTAGGATAGCTTTTGTGTTTTAATTTCTGGGAACATTCTATAGGGAATTAAAATAAAAGATTAACATAAAACTTATAGCTATATGTGTCACAGTATTTTAGCCACTGGAATCACTCAATTTGGAATTCTCATAAAGGAGATATGTATAGATTAGTAGGTAGAGGTCAGAACTTACCCGAGAAGAAATAACCTAAAATTTGAGAGAGTTATATCACAATGATATCTTAGGTTTTTACTAAAATAGTCAACATAATAGTTTTAAATAATTGTTATATATTTAAATTGACACCAAGATCACCTAAATTGGAGTTAAATTGAAGGAGTTATGCTCTGATTAGTAAGAGAATGTCATATAGGATGAAAACCTGCATCAAGAAAATAAAGGAATAAAATTAATATTTAAAAAAAAGAATCTTATAAATGAAAATAATAAATGACTAGAAGATGCTATAGCCATTGCCAGTGCATGAACTTCTTACCATTCTAAGTGTGTAATTTTGACATGGAAATATTTTGATGAAACATTATGGTATGTGAGTAGAATGAACATACTTGTTATTGAAATCATATTTTTGGCTATTAATGTAAAAAGAAAAGAAATAAGCACGGTTGCATGGCGATCCGTGTGGTGCGCCAATAGGGGACGTCCTACCAACAGTTATGATTATGCTAATGAGAAAAGAAAGAGAAAGTGTGCCATGTCAGACGGAGCGAGAAAAGCCCATACTGCAGAGTAGAAAATACTCACCTTAACCGGGGTAGCTTGATATGAGAATAAATTGATAGTCATCATATGATATTCTGAAAATAGTTAATCATGTCATGCATGTCATTATTGTATGATTCTCATGTGCATAGATATAGTGCATTCATGTGACCAAAGATATTTACTGTAGTTTATACAGCTGAACATGACATGATGAGCTATATTGATGATGATTTATTGTTGAACTTACTGGGATTTAATTCTCACTATATTTCCATGTCATGTTCAGAAAATTAGTTATGCAAATTTTTCTATGGCTCTGGCTTTTAGTGCACGTTGGATCGAGTTACTTTATGTTGAGCAGATCCTAGAATCAAATAAAATGTTTGTGGTCGAGTTGGCTCAGATCCCGGTGAAGATGCAACCACCCGCACCTGTATCTCCAGAATTAATCAACCAGAATAAATAAGATATGGATATTTATGTGTTTGATATGTTGTATGTACATTTTGATTAATAATGTGTATGTAAACTTTAGGTATAATAATAAATAATAAAAAAAGTTGTTACATAATTGGTATCAAAGCAGGTCGATCCTAGATGGCTAGTAGGTCGATGGTTATCTGAATCGATCTTATAGTGTCTTGAGTATGTTGTTGTTGTGTTGTGTAGGGGATCAATGATTTCATATAGGTAAGAAATTACTAGTGTTTCCTATCTATATACCGAGGTGGTGTTATGACTGCTGTTAAATATTTTTGAAACTAACTATTGGGCTTGATCACCTCAATAGCAGCATAACTTTTTTTTGCCACAGTAGGAAATGGCACCAACAAGGATAAATCCGACAAACAATGCGGAGGAAACCCTGCACAACCTTGCCACGAAAATTCGAGACCAGGTCATGACCACCAATCAAATTCTACAATACCTCTAAAATGTTAATAACCCAAATAGTGAGAATGGTGTTAATAACTGGATGGTAGGGAATGATAACGACATATCTAAGTTCCTAAGGACTAAACCACCTGGTTTTCAAGGCAACTTTGACCCAATTGTAGCTAAAAGGTGGATAAGGAAACTAGAGAAAATCTTTGAAGTGATGGGTTGTATTGAGGAGCAGCAGGTTATCTTTGCTGCATATAAGCTGAAAGATGAAGCAGAATACTGGTGGTGTAGAATTAGAGAACTTTTAGCTCAACTGGGAAGGCAGAACACCTGGTAGATGTTCAAAGACACCTTCTTGGAAAAGTACTTCCCAAGTACTGTGCGAGCGGAGAAGGAGATTGAATTTCTCCAACTTAGACAGGGCAGCATGACTGTAGATCAGTACATCGCAAAGTTTGAGGAGTTGTCTAAGTTCTCCTCTTATTTGCGATTTAACCCCGATGAAGCATGGAAGGCTGTTAAGTTCGAATCGGGATTAAATCTAGAAATAAGGAATGATTTTGTAGCTATGGAGATAAGGGAGTTTGTACCTTTGATAAATAAATACAAACTCTTGGAGAAGAGTTTGAGGGCAGTGGAAGATGAGAAACAAAGACGGAATTTTTGGAAAAGGAAGATCGATCCACAAAACTCTGGCAGAAATGTTAGAGGAAAAGGAAAGGTTACTGGCAAGAGGCCAATGACTGCAGGTCCTTGACCTTTCCAGCAAGACTTTACCCCAGTCAAGTGCACTAAATGCAGACGCATGCATGGAAATCGGCCATGCTACATGGGACAAGATGTTTGCTTCAATTGCGGACAGAAGAGTCATTTTGCAAGGAACTGCCCACAAAATTTGGGGAAGCAGCCAGAACAGAAGCCTTAAGTGAATGGAAGGGTTTTCACCCTGAACGGCCAAGAGACAACTCAATCCCCTGAAATGATCCAAGGTACATGTTATATCTATGGATTTTCTCTTATGGTGTTGTTTGACTCTGGTGCTAGTCATTCATTTATATTAGAAGAATGTATTAGGGAACTTCAGTATCCTATTTCTAAAATCCCCTATGAGCTATCTGTAGTAACTCTCACGGGGGAAAAGGTCTTAACTTCCTCTGTATGTAAGGACTATCAGGTCACTATTCAAGAAAAAACTTTTTCTGTGGACCTCGTCTGTCTACCTTTATTTAAAAGGTATTGACGACATTCTAGGGTTAGACTGGATGTCTAAAAATTGAGTCTTGTTGAATTGTTGCAACAAGACCATTAAATTTCTACGTCCTACTTCCGAAGAGGAGATGCAATTACTGATGCTTAATGCGAATCAAGTCAATAGGGAGTTAAAGAATTGAGTACTTGGATACATTCTCTTGCACTTATCAAATCTAGAAGTTAAACCGAAACTTGATGAAATCCCAATAGCCAACGAGTTTCCTGAAGTATTTCCATCAGATATTCCAGGCTTACCTCCCAAGAGAGAGATAGAGTTTTCTATTGATCTCTTACCTGGGACAGGACCTAACTCTATTGCACCTTATAGAATGGCCTCGAATGAACTACAGAAACTCAAGAAACAGTTGGAGGAACTGTTAGACAAGCAATTCGTTAGACTAAGTGTATCGCCTTGGGGAGCTCCTGTATTATTTGTTAAAAAGAAAGACGGGAGCTTCAGATTATGCATAGACTACAGACAGCTGAATAAAGTGACTATCAAAAATAAATACCCTCTCCCTATGATAGATGACTTATTGGATCAACTGAAGGGAGCCTCCATCTTTTCTAAAATTGACTTGAGAAAGGGATACCATCAAATTAGGATCAAGGAGGAGGATGTACCAAAAACAGCCTTCAGGACTAGGTATAGGCACTATAAGTTTCTCGTAATGCCCTTCGGGTTGAAAAATGCACCTACAATTTTCATGGATTACATTAATCGCATTTTTCGACCCTACCTAGATTAATTTGTGGTAGTATTCATTGATGACATCTTGATATATTCTAAGAGTGAGAAAGAACATGAACAACATCTCTGAATCGTGTTGCAAGTGTTGACAGAGAACAAATTGTATGCCAAATTGGAGAAGTGTGAATTTTGGCTGTTAGAGGTAAAGTTTCTCGAACATCTCATCTCTAATAGAGGGGTAGCCGTAGATCCTAGCAAGATGGAAGCAGTGATTCAATGGGAGAGACCAAAGACGGTTACAGAAGTCAAAAGTTTCCTGGGTTTGGCAGGATACTACAGGAGGTTTATACAAAACTTCTCTCGTATAGCCTTGCCAATGACTAAATTGACCAGGAAGGGAAGTCCTTTCAAATGGACTGATCAATGTGAAGCTAGTTTCCAGGAGCTTAAGACAAGACTGACCACTCCTCCTGTTTTAATTATTACAGACCATACAGGACATTTTGAAGTGTATAGTGACCCTTCAAAGAAAGGGCTAGGGTGTGTGCTGATGCAAGAGAAGAGAGTAGTTGGTTATGCTTCTAGGCAACTGAGACCCTACGAAGGAAACTATCCAACCCATGATCTTGATTTGGCAATAGTGGTGTTCGCCTTAAAGATTTGGCGACACTATTTCTACGGGGTAACCTTTGAAGTATATTGTGATCATAAGAGTCTTAAATACCTCTTTGATCAGAAGGAGTTAAATATGAGGCAACGAAGATGGGTAGAATTCCTCAATGACTACAAGTTTGAGATAAAGTATCATCCAGGAAAGGCGAATGTTGTAGCAGATGCCTTGAGTCGAAAATCTTTTCACATGGGTCAGATGATGATGTATCAGATGCAGATGCTAGAAGAGTTTCAGAATTTAAAACTGGACACTACTTTTTCCTCAAAGAAGCTAATCATTAATGGTTTAAGTATAAGGTGTGACCTTAGAGCCCAGATCAAAGAGGCTCAAGCTCACGACCAATACTTACAGGATCATAAAGATCAAGGCAATTTTTCTGTCATGGAAGATGGAGCAATCATGTATCAAGGAAGGATTTGTGTCCCTCAAGAACGAGAGTTGAGGACTAAGATCCTACAGGAATCGCATCAGAGTAAATATACTGTCCATCCTGGATGCACTAAAATGTACCAGGACTTAAAGAGAATGTATTGGTGGCCAGGGATGAAAAAGGATATTGCTGAGTTTATGGCGAAATGTCTAATTTGTTAAAAGGTGAAGGTAGAGCATCAAAAGCCAACGGGATTTCTACAACCTCTTGAGATCCCTAAATGGAAATGGGACAGTGTCTCGATGGACTTTATTGTAGGTTTGCCTAAGAGTTCAGCGGTACATGACTCTATCTGGGTAATAGTTAACAGATTAACCAAATCTGCTCACTTTTTGCCCATAAAAATTAAATTTTCACTAAAAAAATTGGCTCAATTGTACGTCTAGGAAATAGTTAGACTATATGGAATTCCCTTAAATATCGTTTCTGATAGAGATCCAAGGTTTACATCAAGGTTTTGGAAGGCGTTGCAGGAAGTTTTCGAAACCCAGTTGCAGTTCAGTACTGCCTATCATCCTCAAACTGATAGGCAGATAAAACGGACTATTCAAACTCTAGAAGACATGTTAAGGGCATGTGTGATAGAGCAAGGAAAAGGATGGGATAAGCACCTACCTTTAGTAGAGTTTGCTTATAATAATAGTTATCACTCCAATATTAAAATGGCCCCTTACAAAGCTTTATACGGTAGGAAGTGTCGATCTCCACTATGTTGGTTTGAGGTAGGAGAAAAGAACTTGTTGGGTCCTGATCTAATTCAACAAACCACTGAACCAATCAGGATTATACGAGACAAAATGCTCACAGCTCAGAGTTGGCCAAAGAGTTACTATGATAAGAGACATAGACCTCTGGAGTTTGAGGAAGGGGACCATGTATTGGTTATGCTTTGCTTTGGATACTGATTTGGTTGTTTTTATGCTTGTAGATAGCTTATTTTGTGAAATTCTAGTAATTGACAATGTTTTCTGTGGGATACGACCCGTACTCGCCAAACTAGCTACAGCTACGTCGTGCGCTTGCGATTAATTAGTGAAATAGACACAACAACATGTATTTCTAAAACTTTCTCCAACCACTAGAGTTGGTAGGTCTCTTAAAACCAAAAAGTTAAATCCATGATTTTTGGGACCTTACCAAATTCTGACGAAAGTAGGGACGTTAGCATATCAAGTTGCTCTCCCACCTAATTTTTCCAACTTGCATAATGTTTTCCATGTATCACAGCTCCGAAAGTATCTTCCAGACTCCTCACATGTGATACGAGATGAACCAATCCAAATAAAAGAGAACATAACATACCAACTAGTACCAGCATCTATATTGGACACTGACGTGAAGCAATTGTGGAACAAAACTATTCCCCTAGTTAAAGTGTTATGGGAAGGTTTGACTCCAGAAGAAGAAACTTGGGAGCTAGAAGAAGTCATAAGGAAGAAATATCCAAAATTGTTCTTATTAGGTAATGTCTAAAATTTTGAGGACAAAATTTCTTTTAGGGAGAGAGAAATGTAACATCCCTAATTTCGTTTCATGTATTAATAAAAGTACAAAAATATTCAAAGTAACATCCCTAATTTCGTTTCTTTTATTGATAAAGGTACATAAATATTTAATTAAGGAAATAAAATTTATTATACAATTTTTAGATATCTAAGGAAATTTAATCCTTAGAAATTCTTCACCTTACGTGTATGCATAGAAATGTTTTAACATTAATAGAATAGGTAAAGAGAGAAAACCTAAGAGAAAATATTAGAAATAAACATGCTAAAGAAAGGTGAAATTCTTGGATAAGGAAGATAATTTTTTGTGAAGTAAGTAAAGGTATTAAAATTTCAAGAAGATTGGATTAGGGTAATTTTTCCTAATTTAAGAGTTAAAGTTACTAAGTTTAGTATCTCCATCCATAAATTGGGCTTTCACCTATGGACATTTCATATAGATTTTTTCTACTTCACATGAATTTTTAGCAAGCCAATAGGATAGCCCAAGGAAAAAATAAAACATAGACTTGGACTAGGATATAGAAATTGGACCGATAGCCCAAAAATCATGAAAATGTGACTAAGTCCATTATGAAAGGTAGAATTCTAACTAAAGTAAAGAAAATGAGCAAGAATGAGCTCAAACCCAAGAGGAAAAATGAAAATAAAAATAAAAATAAAAATAAAGTGATGAAATAATGGTGTAATCAAGATTAGGTAACATGACATTAAGACAAACATTTAGCAAGTGGTGTGATATCCTACATTCATAATTTTAGCAAGTGGTATGATAATACATGGCATTAGGACAAAACATCCATATCCTACACTCATAATTTTAACAAGTGGTATGATAATACATGACATTAGGACAAAACATTCATATCCCACACAAATAATTTCAACCAAATAATGGAGATTCAAGGGCTAGAAGTTTGCCACCTAAAAAGGCAAACCTATCATAATTGATTAAGACAAAAGAAAAATGAAATGAATCCCTAAATCAAAGGGATCTTATCCTTTATCTTAAGAACATATTATCATAATTTTAAAAATATAAATCTCCTTTTGCTATACATATCTTGACTAAGGAAGAGGAAGATAAGAACATGAGTTGTTTGTTTTCCAAAAATTCAACCAAGTGTATCCTAATTGTGATAAGGTAGACCCATGATCATGAAAGGTGAATTATTTGGTGGTCTATTTAAGCAAAACCCACCCTTATAACATTATAATTTTCGTCCAAGTGAGGGAGAGGAAAAATAGAAGTAAGGTAGAGTGAGGAAAGGAGAGGAAGAAAGGAAGAAAGAGGAAGGAGAAGTCTAGAGGACTAAGTGCTCCAGGTAAGTTTAACAATATTTCTTTTTGAAGAAAAGTTTTGAAACTTGTAATATTTATATGAGATTTTAATTTTAGAACTTTAATGATTGGTCATGGATGTTGCTATATCATGTTACATATTATGTATGTTTGAATACTTAGGCTGATGTAGATAGTTCTGCATAGGTATGGCTATGGGTGGTAAACTTTTAAACTTCTGTTTTAAAATTCTTGGAAGAATTAGTAAGGAATTAAAATAAATGGTTAACATAACAAATGTATATATATGTCTCACGGATTTTAAGCCACTGGAATCATTCAATTTTGAGTCCATATAAAGTGGATATGGTCTGATTAGTTAGCAAAGGTCAGAAAATGGATAATCAGGGAAGAATATATTAGGATAGCTTCTGTTTTTTAATTTTTGGGAACATTCTATAGGGAATTAAAATAAACGGTTAACATAAAACTTCTAGCTATATGTGTCACAGAATTTTAGCCACTGGATTCACTCAACTTTCAATTCTCATGACGAAGATATGGACATATTAGTAGGTAGAGGTCAGAACTTAACCGAGAAGAAATAACATGTACTTTGATGGAGTAATATCACCATGATATCTTAATTTTTCGCTAAACTACTCAACATAATAGTTTTAGATATTTGTTATATATTTAAATCGACACCAAGATCACCTAAATTAGAGTTAAATTGAAGGAGTTATGCTCTGATTAGTAAGAAAATGTCATATAGGATGAAAACCTGCATCAAAAAAATAAAGGAATAAAATTAATATTTAAAAAAAAGAATCTTATAAATGAAAATAATAAATGATTAGAAGATGCTATAGCTATTGCCAGTGCATGAACTTCTTACCATTCTAAGTGTGTAATTTTGACATGGAAATATTTTGATGAAACATTATGGTATGTGAGTATAATGAACATACTTGTTATTGAAATCATATTTTTGGTTATTAATGTAAAAAAAAAGAAATAAGCACGGTTACATGGCGATCCGTGTGGTATACCAGTAGGGGAGGCCCTACCAACGGTTATGATTATACTAATGAGAAAAGAAAGAGAAAGTGTGCCATGTCAGACGGAGCGAGAAAAGCCCATACCGGAGAGTACAAAATACTCACCTTGACCGGGGTAGCTTGATATGAAAATAAATTGATAGTCATCATATGATATCCTAAAAAATAGTATTTATGCCATACATGTCATAATTGTACAATTTTCATGTGCATGGATAAAGTGCATTCATATGACCTAGAGATATTTTCTGTAGTTTATACAGATAGACATGACATAATGAACTATATTGATGGTAAATTATGATTTATTGTTGAACCTACTGGGATTTAATTCTCACTATATTTTCATATCATGTTCAGAAGAATAATTATGCAGATTTTCTACATGACACTTATTATTTCTGTACGTTGAATCGAGGTGCCCTACCTTGAGCAACTACCAGTTATATCGGATATATCTGTAGTAGATGTGACTGAGATTCCGGTGGAGGTGCCGCCACCTACACTAGTGTCCCCGGAAGTAGTCCACGTAGATGATTAGGGCTAATATGTATATTTTAAACCTTTGTACAAATGTTTGTAAAATAATGGTGTGTAGTTTGTAAAATAATGGTGTGTATGGAAACTCAGTATTGTATCACTGTTAATAACAAGTATGCTTGGTTAAATTAATTATTATTACGAGTTAAGTGGTTAGAATTAAAACAGTAATAACTTCATGGAATTTTACAAATAAAAAAAATTTGTTACATTTACATAAATGGAGTTGTTACATGGAATATGTGTAAGTTCTTATTTTTCTAATTGGAAGAAATCTTGGTGTAAGCCTAGGGTTAAAAATGCTAGTTTTGGGTGTAAGGAAATCTTTTGGGAATAAAATATATTGTGAGGTGTCTAATCTGTTCTAATGCATGAATCATCGTGTATATGTGTTTTATGTACTGGTTTAGTGGCTGTGATGAAGCATGAAGGTGAGAAAACAAGAAAAAAAAAGTGGGACAGCACCTAGCACGGCCGTGCTCGAGGCTGGAGGCTATTTTTGGCCCATGTTAGTGAACACGGACACCTAGCACAGCCGTGCTTGATGACACGGCCAGGCCGTGCTAGTTTTTGTGGGTCCCTTTTGGCCGTGGTGATGAGCATGGGAAGGGTGTGTTCTTGAAGGAGGTTGTAACACAGTCGTGCTTGGTGACACGGCCAAATCGTGATGCATGTTAGAACACAATTTTTCTCAGCTAGAGAACAGCCATGCTCTGTGACACGGCCAGGCCATGCTTGAAGCTGAAATGTCTTTTGTTGATTTTTTAAAAGCCCAAATTAAACTCAATTGAAGGGAAGGTAATGAGAGGCGTTAAGTCACCTATAAATAGTTTTTAATAATGTGATTTGGTGTTAAATTCATCTTTTGCTTATAAAACATCTGTGAAATGTATGCAGGGTACATTGTTTAAGGGCTGTACACTTAGATGTGATGTGTATGGAATATATATGTGGTGTATTGATGAAGTTTATGTAGAGGAAATGTGTGTGAAATGTATACATAGTGCATTGATGAGCTGCTTGTGAATGAGAGTTGTGTGTGTGATACATGCATGGTGAATGGATGAGGTGCATGCAAATGAGACATATGTGTGTTGTATGTATGTTGCATTAATGAAAAATATGAGAGTGAGTTGCATAGGGAAATGTATGTATGATATATGGGTAAATTGCATATTCATGATATGCATGATTTTTAAAGGTGTATGAGATGCACATCAAGTGAATGCTTAAAGCATGAGTGACATATGTGATGGTGTAATGTGTAAGTGATGCACCTATTATTGAAATGAGACTTTGGGATGACCCTTACGGTGACAAGGTGGCTCGGCAACATACGGCATTTTGTGGTAGTAAGGTGACCTGAAAGGTCGTATGGCTGTGAGATGGTACCAAATAGGGGACGTCTTATTAGCCTTAAGTGAGCCAAGGATTTATGGCCACTCTGACCAAGTGACAGTGACATATGAGCAACAGAGAAATGTTTGATTTATGGATGTTGTATTCATTTCAATTATTTATATTATATGTACTTATTATGACATTGAAAAGAGTTTTCTGTAGCCTATACAGTTGAACATGTCACTTGTCTTTATTCTCATTATTAAATGTTAATGTTAGACCTATTGAGATTTTATTCTCATTAATTTTGGTGATGTGTTCAGATAATAATTACTAAGATGCCTACCATCCTTCTAACGCTGGTGTTAGAGGTGCAAGTGGTGGACGTGCCCTTCTTAAGTTAGTTCACCATCTTGTAAGAGGTGATGATAGCGAACGTGGTAGAGATTCTGGTGCCGGCACCACCCCCTCCTCCACCCCATGCACCACAGGGGTAAGGTGCTAAATTAGTAAATAGTGGTCAGAAATTAGCTAACCAATGAAGAATCTGTTAAATAAGTTTTGGTGTTTGAATTTCTAGGTAAAATCTGTAGATAATTAAATAAAATTGTTAACATAATAATTCTATATATATGTCTGATAGATTTTTAGCTTTTGGAATAATTTAATTTGGAGTCCATAGGAGGGAGATATGGTCATATTAGTAAATAGAGGTTAGAACCTTCCAAGGAAGAAATAACATTGAATTTGAAGGAGTAATAACACCAAGATTCCTTACGATTTCACTAAAATATTCAACATAATAGTTTTATAGGATTGTCTTAACTTTAAATGGACACCAAGATCACCTTAATCAAAGTTAAAATAAGAGAGTTATACTCTGATTAGTAAGAGAAGGTCAGGCTGGATGAAAATATGCATCAGGGGACAACACACAACACAGAGCATAGCTGTGTTCCAAGACCCACTAAGACGTGTTCCAGGACCCAGCCAGATCGTGTTTGATGCGAGTAAGGGATTTTTGAAACCTAGAGCATGGCTGTGTTACAAAAAATGATCAAGTCATGTTACAGACATGGCCAGGAAGTGTTGGGAGCTGGTAAAGCTTATTTTCAATATTTTTCTTCCCTAAAAGAACTTCATTAACTATAGGATAATAATATAAACCAAATTGAAGAAGAATACCCTATAAAATTTGTGAGAACATGTGTTGGAAATGATCTAAGTAGGAGGAAAGTGACTAGAGGCGAAGCATAAAGAAAATAAAAAGATGAAAATAATATTTGAGAAAGAAGAAAAATCTTATAAATGAAAATAATAAATGATTAATGTATGCCCTAACCATTTCCATTGAATGAACTCCTTATCATCTTAAGTGTGTAATTTGGAAATGAAAATATTTTATAAAATAATATTCGAAAATGATTATGATCATGGTATGATTGCATTTTACCAATAATTTTTTGTAATGATTATGCTTTGATGATAAATTATGGCATGTGAGTATAATGAACATATTTGTTATTCAAATCATATTTTTAGCTAATAATGTGAAAAGCAAAGAAAAGAAAATAGACAAGCACGGTCACATGGCAGTCCGTGTAGCACACCAGTAGGGGATGCCCTACTCATGGCTATGATTATGATAATGAGAAAAGAAAGAAAAAGTGTGCCATGTCAGACGGAGCAAAAAAATTCCATATCGGAGAGTAAAAAGTATCACCTTATCTGAGGTAGCTTGATATGAAAATAAGTTTATGATATTCTAAAAATAATTATTCATGCCATACATGTCATTACTGTACGATTTTTATGTGTATAAATAAAGTGCATTTATGTGACCAAAGACATTTGTTGTAGCTTATACAGATGAACATGACATGATGAGCTATATTAATGATAATTATGATTTATTGTTGAACCTACTAGAATTTAATTCTCACTATATTTTCATATCATGTTCAGAAAACTAAATATACAAATTTTCTCTATGACTGACTTTTAGCATACGATAGATCAAGTTGACTAAAATCCTAGTGAAAGTGTAATTACCTGTACTCGTATCTTTGAAAATGGTCAACATAGATAAATAAGATGTAAACATATATTTTTTTGTGACTTTTGTACGGACATTTTTAATTAATGATGTGTATGTAATTAACTCAGAATTGTATCAGTATTAATGGTATACCATAAATCTTAATTATATTTGATTAATTTAATTAAATATTATTATGAGTTAAATAGTTAGAAGTAAAAAGGTAATGACTTCATGAGATTTTATATATATATATATATATATATATATATATATATATATATATATATATATATATATATATATATATATATATATATATATATATATATATATATATATATATATATATATTTTGTGTGCTTATGATAGCATGTACCATCTTTGGAGCCCACAACAAGCTTTTTCCTTATACAACCCTCAACTACAGTGATGCCATATTGTTCATTTGTCTTCCTGGCAATGGTCCCAACTTGATTAACGATTATAGGTCATATGAGTATATAGCTATTATATGGTTTGACTAATGGTTATATGATTATATGATGTTATGTTTTAAATGGTGGATTTGAGGATATTGTGGTACCTTATTCTTAGTTGCGTAGTTGCATCCTAGGTAATTGAATCTAGTACTCTAATCTTTTTTCGAAATTAAATTATTTTATATATTATATTCAACTAAATAAGATTTTTGGAAATATTATGGATAATGGTCATTGTTGAATTTTGATAATTTTGACTCGTGATTTTTTTAAAAAAAAATCTAGGCCAAGTAATGTTACTACTTTGAATTTTGAAGTTTTCAATGGACAAGAATGTTAATACGTATGCGTATTCAGAAATTTCTCATGTTTAGCTACGCTTCGACTTTGATGCTTGTGCCATAGGTTGACTGATCTCTCTCAGTCACTCTACGTGGGCTTATAATTTTATTATATGATGTCCATATACGGTGACTTGAACCCCATTAATTGTATGATCCCCATACATGATTCTACATGAAAAGTGTGGATCAACTGTAACCATAGTGACAATTTCAGGAAATCGATTTATGCAATCCTATTTTTAGTATTCAAATTCAATGGATGATTTATTGAAATATGGCCTTCATATGACTTGCGAACTTGTGATTTTGGATGAAACTTTTATAACATATGTTTTACCTCTTGGTCTAACTAGCGTAGTGGATGAACTTATTAGGCACGTTTAACTCATCAATTTACTATTTTCCAGACTTTGACCAGATTTAGGAAGTTTAGCAGGTTGGGAGGTATCTAGTGAGAAAGATTGTGTAGAAGATTATTCCACTACGTACGGTTTAAGGATTCTAGTTGGAGGATTAGATTTTCTTATGTGTATATTAAAGCTGTTTTACAGATTAGCTTGTAAAATATATGAAATGACATTTTTATTAAGATTTTAGTTACTCTAATTTTGTTATAACTATAGCCTTACATGTGTGCGATTTCATTTACACATGTGTAACATTGTCACGGGCTCGATCTCAGGTGTCTCGGGGTCGTGACAATTTGGATAGAAAGAAACAAAATAGATTTTGAAAAACAACAGCTTTGCAATCAGAGTCACTACATATTATACTTTGCCTTCAACGTGATTATAATAAAGATTGGTTAACGGGGTTTGCTTTTACTAAAGGTAGCAGAGCAAAAGTATTAGGAGATTCTCTAAAACAAATACGGGGTTCTGTTTCTGGTGGCAACATGCTATGGGGTGGTGGTCCTGCTTATGGAGTCAAATCAATACGTTCTAAGAAGAAATATTTGAATCTCATCGATCTCGTAAGTATCATACCAATTCCCATCAATCGAATTGATTTTGCCTGTTTCGGCTTGTGCTTTAAAAAGTGCTTCGGCACAAAAATAAGAAACGGTCTCTCCAACGCATAAATGGTTGGGAATTCACATTCTCATCATCTTTGGTAAAATCAAGTCCACTGCGGAGACATTCATAAACTGTTCTACCAAAATTCTGAGATTAGAAAAATCCTATTGATTGCAATTTTCTCCAGACCCCCGGGAAAAGCATGAAAAAAAGGCTCGAATGGTACGATCCCGCCGTCACCACAGAATGAAAGGGGTGATCTCGTAGTTCTTGATTTGTGAAGATACATTGTTAGATTTACCGATTTCTTTTCACTAATAGAATCTTTCCTTGAATCTGAGACGCAAGGATTTATAGCATTTTAAAGAATAAAACCTCCATATGCTTAGAATTTAGAATCAAGCAAGTCTCAAGTGTTTCTAAGGCAAGTCAAACTTTCAGATTTTTGGAATATGGAGATAACAGAAACTCCTGAAGACCAGAAAATTTTCTAAGGTATCAGGACAATTACTTAGGGGGCAGTGCGTTTTGATAACAGTAGTGGTATTCATTCTCCGATCCTCATTAGGTTTGTTGATGAAGTCACAAGGAAAAAGATGAGAAAATTGCAAGCAAGCTCAGGGCATCTATACACTACTCCAGCAATTTCCATTGCATCAGTTATCAGTTTCTTATATCCCCGAGCGCTATGGTAGATTACTTGAAGGATTGTCACAAACATCGAAGCATTAGGCCTGGTTCGTTTGATGTTTTCTTTTAAAACTTATTCTGTGTATCCCAAAAAAAAAAAAATACTCCACTTAATTTTTTTTTCTTTCAAAGTCAAACGTAACTGCATTTATAAGTTAGAAAAATATTTAGTCCATCGGTGGTAGACAATTTTTTGTCTACTAACAGTGTTTAGATCGTGACACATGACAAGAATAGTAAATTTTAAAATTATTTTTACTATGTGTATTGATTTAAATATCGTTGATGGACAAAAAATTATCTATCACCGATGTATCAAATACCAACTTTTATAATTTTGATCCTTTCTTACTAACAATGCATATTATTCATATAACTCCACGATATATAGGTTTTCTTTATCCTTTACTGAGGTTTCATAGGCTCGTAGAAAGGTGGTCACATGGCCGAGGGCTGGCAGGACGTACACAGCATTTAGGATATATTACGTACGCAAAAGATGTTTAAACAAGTACTCAATCATTTAATGTTTATACCAAAAGATCATTTCCAGGCAACACCCCCTGAACTAGTTTCGCTAATGTATTCAAGTGGCTTGTCCGAAAGTGTCCTCTCTCAATTTCAGGCACATTCAAATATTTGGTGTTTATATAGAAGTTAACTTCACAAAGCTTTTCTCTTTTTCACTATTGACTAATTGCAAATGAATCAAATTTTCATATGGAAAGGTTAAACTCCTTTTTGGAGTATAATAACTTTCCAAAAATAATCATGTCGTTAAGTGCCATGGAAATTCATTATTAAACAACGTCTGAAATATTATTGGGTAAAAATACAATGGAAATTGTAGACTTCTGAATTACTTAATAAAAACTAATATAAAATAAATGAACAATCAAAATTACAATAAAAAGATATTATAAATTAGATTAACACAACTATAAGGGAGAGAAAAAAAAATAAAAATAAAAAACACTTAATATGACTGTATTTTATAAACTTCATTTTATTCATAATCACGAGTCTTAAAATTAATGTCACAGTTGCACAAAAATGTTTCAGAGGACACTAACAGTAATAAAAAAATTAAGGAATTTTTCTTTTCTTCTGCTGTAAAATTGCTGTAAAATTATAAAGTGCCTCGATCTATACAATTAAGAAAAATTCAAATCGTCTTAATTCTTGAAAATTTACCGAGGCAAAATTACAGATCCACTTGACATTCCAAATCGGATGGCCAAGAGAAAACAAATTTGTAGAAAGTCTAATTAATAATGACGTTGAGCACATTTCAATTCCTTGATCATAAAAACCAAACACAGTTTATTCATTCTTTTATTTTATAATGATCAGTCCTATAGATAAAGCATCCCAAAATTTCTGCGTATCATCATAAAGGATACCAAAAAAGGGGGAGGAAGGATAATTATTCAAAATTTTGAACCATCTCAGGTTACTTCGCAAACTCATTTCTTCCCCTAGATTGAGGATGCAAGGTTAAATTCTTTACGGTACGGAATAGAGGCAGCGTGTTGACTATATGAATCACAAGTTTATACAAGTACCAGTGCAAACCTCAGTAGAACGCATATGGCTTCAATAAGAAGGAAATTTCCCGTAGACCAGGTAGCCTGACCGGCATTGGCTGCTTTCGTGACCACTTTTAGGCCAAATTTAAAAGGCAGAGTCCCTTCAGCATTCGTTTGTCTCCGCTTTAATATTTTGGCGAGCGGCAAGTTTTAAAACATAAAAGTGATATGAATGGGCAAATCTATTTTAATCTTTATCAGATGCTGCACCATTTGACAGATAGTCCTAACCAGTCAAATGAACGATGTCATCATGCACATTGTTTCTAATAAAAGCATTCGTGAAAATACAGCCTTGCTCACTGTCAGCATGCAGCAAACTTGGCTTTGGTCATCCATCATGTTCCATATCGGAAATCGTATAAAAGAAACAGTTCAGCTGTTTCAACAAACTTGATCTAAAATTATGAGGAAATGCAACATATGCTTAGAGAGCATGCAACCATAATCAAAGCCACGTGAATTATCATCTTTTTGTTCACACCTTTTATTGTAATAGCCTAATATTGAAAAAACTGCAGGATAGTTTACCTGTATAAACAAATTTAGGTATAGAACCATCTGCAGAACAAAGTCATTTATAAAAACAAATCACAATGGCAAATTATGAGCAATAGACTAGAACAATAACCATCAATGCAAAAACTGGCTTTACCAAGCGACTTGCCAAGAGAACCCTGCAGTGCAGCAACATAAGACTAGAAACTAGACCAAACTTCAACAACTGAGTTAGTACAGATAACCGTGTTACCAAAAAACTCTAAGAACTATATGCAAACAAAATGGACACAGCACCAGCTACCTGGAAGCATAAGGAGCGAGCCTGTAAAGAGTATTGATATGCATGGAACAATCATATGATATATTATCAAATTGGCAAACTTTGAATATTGTCTACAACCGGCATGACAATAGGCAGAGAAAAAAATCTAAAATCCCCATGTAGTCTAAAGTCTAAATTGGCCCTATGAATAACATACACATGAACACATCATGTGGTATTTTATTCTGATTCCTCTGGAAAAATATTCCAATACCTATTAACACACACACACATATCGAACAACCTGGTTCATGAAGTACCAACTTCAATATTGTCAAAACTCAAACAGTAGAACACACACACGTGGAGACCAAATCCCCAGAAGCATACACTTCAACAAACTGTGACCAAATTCAAAGAATTTAAGTTATTTCATTTTATGTTCTAGCTTTTGGGGCAAGGATTCTACAAAATCCATCACGTTCATAAAGTACCAACTTCAATATTGTCAAAACTAAACAGTAGAAAAATAAATCAGAAAAAAGTCGATCCTTTCCTGCTACTTAACAATCACTCTGGTGTTGCAATTTCCAATAATATAGCACGAGACAAAAGCTCTTATGATGGTTAAGTGTCAAGCAACCATGTGATTAGGAAATTTTGCATAACTAAAATGAAAATTACAAGGGGACTAAGTCTAAACTCTTAAAAGGTTAAGTATGAATGCTCCTTTAGCATCTTGTACTCCCCCTTGGTACAAAATCTTGGGAAGTTATTAAATGATTCCAGCAACAATCGTTATCAGTGCATAATTTTATTGATGACACCAATTGCGCAAATTCCAATGAATTAATCTTTGACTTCAATTTTTGCTCAAATAGTTCTCTTAATACCATCAGTGGTAGATCAACAAAGTGCTGGTTATTTCACAATTCTGTTCATGATCATGGCACAGGAAGCAATAAGTGATCCAAATCAGACAAACAGCTCTTTCGTTATGTCAAGTGTAAACCAACCTTTTTAATGGATTTGGCAGGAAATAAAAAATCCATAATCCTTAACCATAAAGGTAACAGCTTTGGCCTTAGTCTCTGTCCAAATGAATAGATGTTGTAGCAGTCTTCTAACACTATCCACCCATATGGAATTCTTATATAGAGAAAACGAGGTTTAAGTTTACATATCACATACTGAGAAGTTTTCTTTTTCATGTCTAAATAACTTCGAGTCCTTACATCACAATTTTAAGAACTGACTGAATACATCCCATCCAGAGAAAAACCAAGATAACTTGAACTGACAACCCTTTGTATTTGACATATGTCCAAAAGACACCATTACTTAGCAGTGTTCCTCTGTCTCCATACTGTAGGCATCATATCATCCATATGCTTCAATAGTCAACATCCTACAGCAGCCACTTTATTATATCATATCTGTTCATAGACAAATTCACTAGTGACAGTGTGAAACCTTCGCCAGTCATATCCCTTGGGAAAATTATAAAGAGATGCCATGTTGACGATACTGAAATTTCTTAATAAAAATAGATTAATAATGGGCGCTTCATCTGCTTCAATGCAATGCCAAATAGTTAACTTTGGACTTACCTTAATAATAAGAGCCAGATCCACTACCACCCATGTAACTGCTACCACCCACACCTCTGCCAGGATACATTGATGAGTATGAGCTGCCGCCAACCTACAACAAAAGCACATTTTGAGTGTAACTCATAAGCATCCCTGTGCAACAGTACGTAGAATTGAAACTGGATAGGAACATACATCATTCCCACGAGACATGTAATCACCACCATAACTTGACGAGTACATACCACCAACATCACTACCGCCAAAAGAACCTGAGGTGCCACACATGATAAAGATGTAAAGCAATAAACAACAAAATTCTGATATGGCCACTGTAAAGACAGAATTTTAATGTTGAAAATGAAACAGATTATGTGCTACAAACCCACCTCCACTGTAACTCATGCCCTGGCGACTGCTATACATCCCATGTGAATCTTGACTAGAAATAGAACTTCTGCTGCCACCATATCCCATACTAGATCTCCCAAGCCTACAAACCAAGAACCGTGAATTTTTATGCTGTGTTTTATTGGAAAATGTATTCCATGGAAATTACTTTTGTGGAAAATGAGTTGATTTTCTATTGTTTGAATAAAATAAAAGGAAGTATTTTCTGTTGTTTGGTACATTATAGGAAAACATTTTCTGTGAACTAAAATTTAAAGTCATAAGTATGAAGTATACAGCAATAATGTTCTTATATTATGTCAGCTTCATTTGGGAATATTATAACTTTTACATTTGATGTTTTACAAGAGCAGAAGTCCTAAATATATGTTTGGTAAATATATATATATATATATATATATATATATATATATATATATATATATATATATATATATATATATATACACAGGATCTTTCTTCTACTGTTTTTCTAAAGCCATGTGTGCTTTTACAAAGATCCACTCATCTATTTTCGTTATTAATAATATGAAATATCCAACAAAATCATCATTTGCACTTTGGATAATATTCATATACTGGCATTATTCGTTCATTATTTGAAGTTGTATAAATTTATAATTTTATTTTAGATACTCAGTAGTTTTACAATATTGTTTCACAAAATATTTAATCAATCACTATGCAATTCACAAAATCTTGTATTACTTTTTTTATTAAAAAAAATTAGATATCCTTCTACAATAACTTTTCCATAGAACCTACAGTACAATATCTTTTAAGTTATAGAATTTCCATATGAATTCTTAAAAGAACATGTAACTGAACAACTAATTTGAAATTCTTCTTTATTTTCATTATATTCATTTAAATGAAATTTTAAGAAATGTTGTGATTATGTTACGAAGAGTGATTATTTTGTTTTTTTTTTAATTCAGTCATTACATATAACTACATATTTAAATAAAATTTGTAATGAATATTAATCGCCTAATAACTAAATTTTTTATTATGACCATTCTATTATAAATTGTAATTATTTAAATAATATCAAATGAAACATGTACAACAGGCGTCTACAGAAAATGTACTGGCAAGAAGCTTATTATCAAACCAGGAGGATCATATAGTAATACTTTATGAAGTATAGAGAGATGAAAAAAAATATATGTTATTATATATTAATAACATGAATTAAATTTATTTCTTAATTTTTAATTTTTAACTATTTTAAAAAAATACAGATTTAGTTCAATTTAGTAATATTGAAATAGAAATTTAAAATTTAAAAGCATGCACTATCAATGAAGGAAATGCTCCTCATTTACATTGACTAAGATAAGAATTTCCTAACTGAAAATGTTTTGCTGCATATCAAACAATGGGAGATTAAAAAATTCTTTCCAGAATTGGCATTTTCCATTAAAACAAACTCACTCATAGAGGAAACTAACCTATCACCATAAGCATCCCCATACTGTGAAGCACTACCTCCATAGTCATAGTCCAATCGAGCTCTTGACTGACGAGCACCAGTATCTGCATATCGTGGAGGAACATCATCCTGATACGAAATAAAACAGTTAAAAAAATTTAAATAACCAAATGTAGCTTATTTGGAACTAAAAGGAAATTGAAATGGCACCATAAGAATAAATACACATATGTGACACTTACTATGGCAGCATATGGGCGTTTTGAGCCAGAGATAGTGTCATAATCACGAGGGCGTCCTTCACGGTAACTTGGATGGGGAGGTGGAGGAGGCCTCTCAAATCTTTGGCCATAGCCATCATCCACATAACCCCTCCTTGGTGCAGAACGAGATGTACTTCTAGGAAGCTCAGAGTAAGCAGGGGCACGGGTTGGATAATCCCTATAAGATGGGCGTCTCTCAGAGACCACCCTAGAGCCATAATCTACAGCAACTCTGCTTCTTGGAGGTGGCAGATCCTCCCTTCGACCATAATCTCTCTTCATGCTACTTTTTGGATATGCAGGAACTAACAATAACATGATAAAATATAATTTAAAAAGGTATAATAAACAATAAAAAGATTATTATATAACTTTACGTAATCCATACCAGCTGGTCTCCTATCATAGGATCTAGCTGGAGGAGCCACCGGCCTGGCTCTTACTGGCATGGACATGACTGGACGTCTATCTCTCACACTAACAGGCCTGACTGGTGGGACACGACTTCCAATGCCTCTTATCCCACGGGCAGGAAAACTGCGAGGTGTAGGTCGGCTCCATGATGGCCTTGCAACCCTTCCAGACCCACGACCAGTACGGAAGTCCCCACGGCTAACATGTTTTCCATGGCCTCTCTGAAGGGGTCTCGATAATCTGGCCCTAACTTTTGCCTGCAAGCAGCTGGGAGTATTATAAAATCCCTTATTTAACAGTTTTTGCACATGAACAGTTATATTTAAAGCCAATACAGACCTTGCTGTCTCCTTCACCTAACTCTGCATTGTTAATGCTTTTAGCACATGTCACAGCAGCATCATGTGTATCAAATGTAACAAATCCAAAATCCTTCCTCTTGGCAGATGGCATGTTTCTAGCAAGCTCAATCTTCTCGATCTCCCCATATTTCTTAAGAAGAACCCGGACACGATCCTCATCCCATGAAGGAGGCAGACCATCAATAAACACAGTTTTAACCTGTAACTTTAATACACTTGATCAGGAACTGCATGGTTAAATAACACCTTATCACCAAGCACCACTTGTCCAGTTTGTTTACACAACTCAAAAAATGTTAACCACCACATCCTCAAAAGTAAACATTTAGAATCATTGAAAGTTGTTATTGTTAATCAATAATAAAAATAAATGACAAGATGTTATCTAAAGCAAGCCCAAATGCTTCAACAAGATCATAGAAACACCAGCTCTATATAAAAGTTCCAGGTAAAATAAATGAATCCAGATACAAAAGATTACCTGTGCCATAATTTCATCACCCGGGTCAATAAAGGAATCTGCAAAGGAAACCTTTGCAGGCCTATCAACTCCAAACACCACATCTCTCTTCTGCAGTCGCTTAAAAGCATCCATAGCATCTGAGCGAGATGAAAATTCTAAAAATGCAAATCCACGATTCATTCCCTCATTGTTACTATCTTCTACTAAAGTCAAATCCTCAACATTATCAACTCCATAATGCTTCAACTTCTCCTTTAACTGGCACCAAAAGTCACATTTCAAACTTCAGTTATAATCACTGACAAATATAACTCAGGCCTTGATGGTTATATGAAATAGACCACACAAATACTTACAGCTTCCTTTGTCCATGTCTTGCATATGTTACCCAAAAAGAGGGTATCACTATCCTGACTTGGTGTAACACCACATTGTTTGCCATTAATCTGAAATTGCAGTGACCAAAATTCAAGATGTATAATTTAGTATGTGAAGAGTTTTAAGTCCAATTTAACCGTGAGAAGATCAAAGATTACCACTGGATTTTTCAGCTCTGTTACAGCTCGTTTTGCTTGTTCCACAGTTGCGAAACGCAAGAATGCAAAACCCTTGTTCTTTTCAGTCTGAGGATTCATCATAAGCCTCACTTCAGTAACCTCGCCAACTGCACTAAAGACCTTCCTCAGATCATTCTCAGTAGCATCTTTATCTAAGCCCCCAACAAATACTTCAAATTCCTTGCGCTTCCTCCTCTCCTTCAAACCTTCATGATGTTCCTCTTCCTCAACATCAGCCATCTCTGTATGCTCATGCTCTTCAACAGCATGCTCATCTTCCTCATCACCTTCACGTTCTCCATGAACATCTTCCACTTCCTCCTCACCCATATCACCCTCTTCTTCACCTACATTCTCTTCAGGTTCTTCCTCTACTTCATCTCCTACCTCCTGAACCTCATCTTGTTCAATTTCCTTCTCATCATAATCAACTCCACCATACTCCTCAGGTTCATACTCAGGATCATTATCCTCCAGATCTAAGCGTTCATCTTTTTCATATTCATCAATTGACTCCTTAACCTCTTCGTCATCGTCTGCCATAAAATAAAGGTATCATATCATCCCAGTGAAAACAGACTTAGCTTTTCCAACATCACAATATTTATTATGAAACTACACATACATGAGCTGAAAGTGAACTTAAGTCAATAAAACCACCTTCACCGTTTATGCAACCCATAACATCCGTATAAGTCCAAAAAATGAAGGATCTCCATACCACAACACCTCCCAAACCCAAGTGCTACAAGTACATCGGAAGCAAGAATAGCCAAGTCCATCTAATCATATCTCTCAAGAAATGCTTTCTGTAATAGGCTCCCTGTCTATTCAGTTGATTTCTTATGCAGATTATTTCTAAGTGCTTTTATTTTTTGGAAAAAGAAAACATAATCTCAAGCTTTCAATAAATAGAGAAGGTAGGAGGAAATTATCAATTTCCTTCTTTTGCCAACAACCTATTTTCAGTATAAGCTTTATAATCAATCAAATATAGTACCCCTTAAACAAATTGAACAATATAAGAATTGTATACTAATTTACATATTAGAACAAGAATTTTTTAAATTTATAAGAATGAAAAACAGATTTTAAAGTCAACATAAGCAAAAAATTTAGACTTTAAAACATCACATGTGGTATAAGATGGAAAAAATAAGCCAACACAAATTAGAAATATTATTGTACAAGCTTCTATCTCATCAAACCCGAATAAAAAAATTCCTCAAATTTTAAAGTAAGAAAGAACAAAGAAAGACGAAAAAACACTTACTTTTCACATCAGCCAACCCATTAGTAACAAGATCCGCTTCTACTTCAGCCTCTGAAGCAACTTGATTCACATCAATAGACAATTGCTTCTCCTCCACAACAGGTTTCTCCTCAACAACCGGTTTATCCTCAACCACTGGCTTCTCATCGATCTTGACCTCCTCCTCAACAGCTGGCTTTTCTTCACGCTTCACAACCTCTTCTGCAGCTTCAAGATGCTGCTGGTTCTGGGCAGACTTCGGCGTGCCTCTGGTAGCTCTGACCGCTCTCTTCGCCCCTGCCGCCGCAGCCCCTCTCTTAACCGTCCTAGGAGGCATCATTCACAGCTTCAATCGAATCAAAACACTCAAAAAGTCAAAACTTTGTGCAGATCAAAAAACCCTAAATTAAACCCTTATTCACCGGCTGGAATAATACAACCCTAAGATAATCTCAACATACTCAAATTGAAATTTGGAATGAAACCAAGTTGTTAAGTGCGCATAAAGAAAGGGAATTGGGAATCAGATGAGGATAGGAAAACCCTAGAGTGTGAGAATCGAACGAGAGAACAGAAAGCAAAACCCTTTGAGAGAAAAGCGAGACAACCTCTCGCCCCTAGAGTTCAATTTATATGAGTAGAGAGTAAAAGAGAGGGCTACACGCGGTTAAGAGTTGCACGCACGGCAACAGGATGGAATATAGAACCTATTTGTGCAAATTTCAATATATGATTTTTCTATTGGCGGAATGGTTGGACACGTGTGCCCTTTTAGGTATCGCAGGGCATATTCAATATTATTTTATTTTATGAAATTGAAAAATTTATTAATTTTATTTTCAAATCAAACTAATATACATAATTATAAATATAAATGTTATTCGACTTTTAAATTTGATATCATTTTAACTTTCTTTAATATTAATGATATAGTTTTTTTTAGATTACAAAAATATTATTGATTATTTTTTTAGAAATACAAAAAGATTCTTTTAAATATTTTATATTTTTATTTTATTTTAAAAAAATTCTTTTAAATTTTCATTAACACATTTTTAATTATATTTTCTATTTTCAATATAAAAAAATTTCAAATAGACTCATATCTTTAATTTATCTATTTTATTGAAAATTTCTTGATGAATATGTCTTGAATTACATATGATTACCAGTCTTATTTGATTAAATTTGAATTAAATATTTTAAGAAAACAAAAAAAAATGATGGAAAGTTCATTTTTTTTAATTTTTTTTATTCAATCTCTATACAAATATTTAGACCTCAACTTAGTAAAAATTGGATTCTAATTGTTTTTCTCCGAGGACATATGATAAAATTAGAATGATACAATTATAAAATAATTTTGTTTTAAATTAAATCATATAGATATATATCATTAATTGTATATTATAAAAATTAGTTATACACATCAAAATTGTGACATGCGAATACTTTTAGTTCTCTTTATTTGTTCGCGTGAACATCTTCTTTCAAAGATATTATAATATAAATATAATACCTCTCAGTTTTTGAATTATCGTATTTTATTTGAAACATTCCGTTTAATCTTAAGTAATTATGTTTTACCTATTTTGATTTGTGTTTTGCTTTATTTAATTGTACTTTTTATTCAAAGGTCGTATTTTTATTTTTAGACGCGCCTTATTTTGTTTTATGGGCCATCTTTGTGATTTAAACCAAGACATGTTAAAAATTTTAGAGTTCCAAATTTAAAAACGCACCAGTAGGCCCACAGTCGCGATGCCAACTGCTCAGCATCATGACATCAAAAGTTTCGGGCTACTATTCTAAAAGTCCAGAAGCATTGGCATCGCAACAGCATAAGGACAACATCACAATGGTAAAAGCAAAACACTCATGCTAACTAGGGTCGCAACAAGGGCTTTGCTTTTCACTAATTGGTTTCCCCAAAGAATGTCAAAAACTTTGCTAAAGTTTGTAAACAGCAAACTCCAAAGAGGTGAACTTCAAATAAGTATATTTAGGAGCCTTTAATCAAAAGACTAACACCGTAAATAGTCATAAAAGTATATAAAACCCCAGCAACCGAAGTTTTGTGATTACTAGACATTGTTTTTTCTAACATGAATAGAAAATTTGCCTGTGTTAATAGTACCATTATCATCGAAACAGTAACTAGCATTTCAAAGACATTTTTTGGGTTTGCGGAGATTTGGAATGTGACTTCAAAGTTCATTTAGGCAGAGTTACGTAACAACTCCATTTTTTTAAATATATATTTGTAAAGTCTCATAAAGTTATTACCTCTTTACTTCTAATTACTTAACTCATAATAACATTCAATTAATTTAACTAAGTATAATTAAGGTTTAACATCTACTATTAATACTATTATAATTAAGAGTTCACATACACATCATTAATCAAAACGTTCATATAAAAGTCAAACACACACACACACACACACACACACATATATATAGATATATAGATATATAGATATATATCTATATATATATATATATATATATATATATAGATATATATCTATATATCTATATATATAGATATATCTATATATCTATATATCTATAGATATCTATATATATAGATATATAGATATATAGATATATCTATATATATAGATATATATATAGATATATAGATATATATCTATATATATATATATATTGGAATGTGACTTCAAAGTTCATTTAGGCAAAGTTACGTAACAACTCCATTTTTTTAAATATATATTTGTAAAGTCTCATAAAGTTATTATCTCTTTACTTCTAACTACTTAACTCATAATAACATTCAATTAATTTAACTAAGTATAATTAAGGTTTAACATCTACTATTAATACTATTATAATTATGAGTTCACATACACATCATTAATCAAAACGTTCATATAAAAGTCAAACACACACACACACACACATATATATATATAGATATATAGATATATAGATATATAGATATAGATATATATCTATAGATATATATCTATATCTA
Organism: Gleditsia sinensis; assembly: GCA_037074535.1. Lineage (NCBI taxonomy): Eukaryota > Viridiplantae > Streptophyta > Magnoliopsida > Fabales > Fabaceae > Gleditsia > Gleditsia sinensis. The sequence goes on from CM073468.1 coordinate 33,499,726, forward strand.
TATATCTATATATCTATATATATATATATATACATCTTATTCATCCATGTTAACCAATTCCAAAGATGCGGGTTGTTGCACTTTCACCAAAATTTTAACCAACTTGATCACAAACACCTTATTAATTACTACAATCTACCCAAAATAGAATAACTCGATCCAACGTGCACTAAAAGAGAAAGTCATAGAGAAAATTTTCATATCTAGTTTTCTAAATATAATACGAAAATATAGTGAGAATTAAATCGCAGTAAGTTTAATAATAAATCATAATCATCATCAATATTGTTCATCATATCATGTTTATCTGTATAAACTACAATAAAATGTCTTAAATCACATAAATGCACTTTATCTATGCACATGAAAATCGTGCATTAATAACATGTATGGCATGAATAATGTAACATTTTTAATTTCGTTTCATGTATTAATAAAAGCACAAAAGTATTCAAAGTAACATCCATAATTTCATTTCTTTTATTGGTAAAGGTGCATAAATATTTAATTAAGAAAATAAAATTTATTAGATAATTTTTAGATATCTAAAGAAATATAATCCTTAGAAATTCTTCACCTTACATGTATGTATAGAAATGTTATAATATTAATAGAATAGGTAAAGAAAGAAAACCTAAGAGGAAATATTAGAAATAAACATGCTAAAGAAAGGTGAAATTCTTAGGTAAGGAAGATAAATTTTTGTGAAGTAAGTAAATGTCTTAAAATTTCAAGAAGATTGGATTAGGGTAATTTTTCATAATTTAAGAGTAAAAGTTACTAAGTTTAGTATCTCCAACCATAAATTGAGCTTTCACCTATAAACACTTCATATAGAGTTTTTCTACTTCACATAAATTTTTAGCAAATCAATAGGATAGTCCAATTAAGAAATAAAACATAGACTTGGACTAGGATATAGAAATTAAACCGGTAGCCCAAAAAATCATGAAAATGTGACCAAACCCATTATGAAAGGTAGAATTTTAACCAAAGTAAAGAAAATGGGCAAGAATGAGCCCAAACCCAAGAGGAAAAATAAAAATAAAATAAAAGTGATGAAATAATGGCGTAATCAAGATTTGGTGACATGGTATTAAGACAAAAATTTAACAAGTGATGTGATATCCTACATTCATAATTTCAGTAAGTGGTATAATAATACAAGACTTTAGGACAAAACATCTATATCATACACTCATAATTTTAGCAAGTGGTATGATAATACATGGTATTAAGACAAAGCATTCCTATCCCACACAAATAATTTCAACCAAATAATGGAGATTCAAGGGCTAGAAATTTGCAACCTAAAAAGGCAAACCTATCATACTTGATTAGGACAAAAGAAAAAGGAAATGAATCCCTAAACCAAAGGGACCTTGTCCCTTATCTTAGAAACATATTATCATAATTTTCAAAATACAAATCTCTTTTTGCTATGCATATCCTGACTAAGGAATAGGAAGACAAGAACATAAATTGTTTGTTTTCCAAAAATTCAATCAAGTGTATCCTAATTGTGATAAGGAAGACCCATAATCATGAAAGATGAATTATTTGATGGTCTATTTAAGCAAAACCCACCCTTACAACATTAGAATTTTCATCCAAGTGAGGGAGAGGAAAATAGAAGTAAGGTAGAGTGAGGAAAGGAGAGGAAGAAAGGAAGAAAGAGGAAGGAGAAGTCTAGAGGACTAAGTGCTCCAAGTAAATTTAACAATATTTCTTTTTGAAGAAAATTTTTGAAACTTATAATATTTATATAAGATTTTGATCTTAGAACTTTGATGATTAGTCATGGATGTTGCTATATCATGTTACATATTATGTATGTTTGCATACTTAGGTTGGTGTAGATAGTTCTGCATAGGTTAGCTTCTGTTTTTAAATTTCTGGAAAGAATCAGTAAGGAATTTAAAGAAATAGTTAATATGAAAAATATAGATATATGTGTCACGGATTTTTAGCCACTGGAATCACTTAATTTAGAGTCCATATGAGGTAGATATGGTCTGATTAGTAAGCAGTGTTCAGAAAATGGTTAATCAGGGAAGAACATGTTAGGATAGCTTCTATGTTTTAATTTTTGGGAACATTCTATAGGGAATTCAAATAAATAGTTAACATAAAAATTATAGATATATGTGTCACGGAATTTTAGCCACTAGAATTACGCAATTTGGAGTCCATATGAGATAGATATGGTTTGATTAGTAAGCAGTGGTCAGAAAATGGTTAATCAGGGAAGAATATATTAGGATAGCTTCTGTGTTTTAATTTCTGGGAACATTATGTAGGGAATTAAAATACATAGTTAACATACAAATTATAGATATATGTGTTATGAATCTTTAACCACTGGAATCACTTAATTTGGAATTTTTATGAGGGAGATATAGACTGATTAGTAGGCAGAGGTCAGAACCTATCCGAGAAGAAATAATCTGTACATTGAGGAAGTAATATCACATTGATTTCTTAATATTTCGCTAAACTGTTCAACATAATAGTTTTAGATAATTGTTATATCTTGAAATTGCCACTAAGATCACCTACATCGGAGTTAAATTGAGGGAGTTATGCTCTCATTAGTAAGAGAAGGTTAGATAGGATAAAAATCTGCATCAAGAAAATAATGAAATAAAATTAATATTTAAAAAAGAAGAAGAAGCTTATAAATGAAAATAATAAATGACTAGTATATGCCATAGCCATTGCCATTGTATGAATTTCTTACCATCTTAAGTGTGAAATTTTGACATAGAAATATTTTATAAAGTGATATTTGAAATGGTTATGTTCATGACATGATTACCAATGATTTTTGGTAATAGTTATATTTTGATGAACATACTTGTTATTCAAAGCATATTTTTGGATATCATTGTGAAAAGAAAAGAAATGAGCACGGTCACATGGCAATCCGTGTGGTACACTAGTAGGGGACGCCCTACCAACGGTTATGATCATGTTAATGAGAAAAGAAAGAGAAAGTGGGCCATGTCGGACGGAGTAAGAAAAACCCGTACCGGAGAGTAGAAAATACTCATCCTAACCAAGGTAGCTTGATATGAAAATAAATTGATAGTCATCATATGATATTCTAAAAATAGTTATTCCTGTCATACATGTCATTATTGTACGATTCTCATGTGCATAGATATAGTGCATTCATGTGACCAAAGATATTTGCTGTAGTTTATACAGCTGAACATGACGTGATGAGTTATATTGATGATGATTTATTGTTGAACTTACTGAAATTTAATTCTCACTATATTTCCATATCATGTTCAAAAAATTTGTTAAGCAGATTTTTCTATGGCTCTGGCTTTTAGTGCACCTTGGATCGAATACTTTATGTTGAGCAGATCTCAGAAGCAAATAAAATGTTTGTGGTCGAGTTGGCTTAAATTCCGGTGAAGGTGCAACCACCCGCACCTGTATCTCCGGAATTGGTCAACCAGAATAAATAAGATGTATATTTTTATGTGTTTGATATGTTGTACATATGTTTTGATTAATAACATGTATGTAAACTCTATATTGTATAATAATAATAATAAAAGAAGTTGTTACATAATTGGTATCAGAGCAGATCGATCCTAGATGGCCAGTGGGTGGATGGTTATCTGAATCGATCTGATAGTATCTTGAGAATGTTATGGTTGTGCTGTGTAGGGGATAAGTGAATTCATATAGGTAAGAAATTACTAGTGTTTCCTATCTATATGCTGAGGTGGTGTTATGACTGCTGTTAAATATTTTTGAGACTAACTATTGGGTTTGATCACCTCAATAGCAGCATAACTTTGATATTTACCACAGTAGGAAATGGCAGCACCAAGGAGGAATTCGACAAACAATGCGGAGGAAACCCTACACAACCTGGCCACGACAATTCGAGACCAAGTCATGACTACTAACCAAATTCTACAATACCTCCAAAATGCTAATAACTTGAATGGTGTGAATGGTGCTAACAACCGAATAGCTGGAAATGATAACGGCATATCTGAGTTCCTGAGGACTAGGCCACCTTGTTTTCAAGGCGGCTTTGACCTTATTGTAACTAAAAGATGGATAAGGGAGTTAGAGAAAATCTTTGAAGTGATGGGTTGTACTGAGGAACAATAAGTAATCTTCGCTGCATATATGCTAAAAGATGAAGCAAAATACTAGTAGCGTGGAGCTAGAGAACTTTTAGCTCACCAGGAAAGGTAGATCACTTGGTAGGTGTTCAAAGACACCTTTTTGGAAAAGTACTTTCCAAGTACTGTGCGGGCGGTGAAAGAGATTGAATTTCTCCAACTCAGGCAGGGTAGCATGACCATAGACCAATACATCGCGAGGTTCAAGGAGTTAGCTAATTTTTCCTCTTATCTGCGATTTAACCTCGATGAAGCATGGGAGGCTGTTAAGTTCGAAGAAGGATTGAACCCAGACATAAAGAATGCTGTTGTAGCTATAGAGATTAGGGAGTTTGTACCTCTGATCAATAAATGCAGACTCTTGGAGAAAAATTTAAAGGTAGTGGAGGACGAAAAGCAAAGGCAAAACCTATGGAAAAGGAAGAAAAATTTTCCCAACCCTAGCAAGAACGTGAGAAGAAGTGGATATGGAGCTGGTAAGAGGCCATTGACTGCGAGTCCCAGACCTTTCCAACAAGACCTTGACCCAGTCAAGTGCGCTAAGTGCGGACGCATGCATGGTAATCGACCATGCTACATGGGACAAGATTTCTGTTTCAACTACGGACAGAAGGGTCATTTTGTGAGAAACTGCCCATAGAATGTGGGGAAGCAGCCAGAACAGAGGCCTCAGGTGAAAGGAAGGGTTTTCACCCTGAGGGGCCAAGAGGCAGTTCAATCTTCTGAAATGATTCAAGGTACATGCTATATCTATAGATTTTGTCTTATGGTGTTGTTTGACTCTGGTGTTAGTCATTCATTTATATCGGAAGAATGTATTAGGAAGTTTCAGTTTCCTATTTCTGAAACTCCTATGAGCTATCTGTAGTAACCCCCACAGGGGAAAGTGTATTAACTTCCTCTGTATGTAAGGACTGTCAAGTCATCATCCAGGATAAATTTTTTTTTTGTAGACCTCGTCTGCTTACCTTTAAGAGGTATTGAGGTCATTCTAGAGTTAGACTGGATGTCTAAAAATCTAGTCTTGCTGAATTGTTGTAACAAGACTGTTGAATTTCTACCTCCTACTCCAAAAGAGGAGGTGCAGTTATTGATGCTTAATGCCAATCAAGTAAATAGGGAGTTGAAGAATGGAGTACTTGGATACATTTTCTTGTATTTATCAAACCTAGAAGTCGAATCAAAGCTTGATGAAATCCCAATAGCCAACGAGTTTCCTGAAGTATTTCCATAAGATATTCCAGGCTTACCTCCCAAGAGAGAAATATAATTCTCTATTGATCTCTTACTTGGGATAGGGCCTATCTCTATTGCACCTTATAGAATGGCCTCGAAGGAATTACAAGAACTTAAGAAACAGTTAGAGGAATTGTTAGACAAGCAATTCATTAGACCAAGTGTATCACCATGGAGAGCTCCTGTATTGTTTGTTAAGAAGAAAGATGGAAGCCTTAGACTATGCATAGACTATAGACAGCTAAATAAGGTGACTATCAAAAACAAGTATCCTCTCCCTAGGATAGATGACTTATTGGATCAACTAAAGGGAGCCTCTATCTTTTCTAAGATTGACTTGAGGTCAGGATATCATTAGATTAGGATCAAGGAGGAGGATGTACCAAAAACTGCCTTCAAGACTAGGTATGGGCACTATGAGTTTCTCGTAATGCCTTTTGGGTTGACAAATGCACCTACAATTTTCATGGATTACATGAATCACATTTTTCGACCTTACCTAGATCAATTTATGGTAGTGTTCATTGATGACATCTTGATATATTTTAAGAGTGAGAAAGAACATGAACAACATCTCCGGATCGTGCTGCAAGTGCTAAAAGAGAAAAAGTTGTATGCCAAATTGGAGAAGTGTGAATTTTGGCTGTCAGAGGTAAAGTTTCTCAGACATGTCATCTCTAATAGAGGTGTAGCTGTAGATCCTAGCAAGACAAAAGCAGTGATTCAATGGGAGAGACCAAAGACGATTACAGAAGTCAGAAGTTTCCTGGGTTTGGCAGGATACTACAGGAGGTTTATACAAAACTTCTCTCGTATAGCCTTGCCATTGACTAAATTGACCAGGAAGGAAAGTCCTTTCAAATGGACTGATCAATGTGAAGCTAGTTTCCAGGAGTTTAAGACAAGACTGACTAGTCCTCCTGTTTTAATTATTCCATACCCTACAGGACATTTTGAAGTGTATAGTGACGCTAGGATGTGTGCTGATGCAAGATAAGAGAGTAGTTGCTTACGCCTCTAGGCAACTGAGACCCCATGAAGGAAACTGTCCAACCCATGATCTTGAATTGGCGGCAGTGGTGTTTGCCTTAAAGATTTGGCATCACTATTTGTACGGGACAACCTTTAAAGTATATTGTGATCATAAGAGCCTTAAATACCTCTTTGATCAGAAAGAGTTAAATATAAGACAATGAAGATGGGTAGAATTCTTCAATGACTACAAGTTTAAGATAAAGTATCATCCAGGAAAGGCGAAAGTTGTAGCAGATGCCTTGTGTCGAAAATCTCTGCACATGGGTCAAATGATGGTGTATGAGATGCATATGCTAGAGGAGTTTCGAAATTTGAAGCTAGCCATTACTCTTACTCCAAAGAAGCTAGTCATTAATGGTTTAAGTATAGGGTGTGACCTTAGAGCTTAGATCAAAGAGGCTCAAACTCATGACCAATACTTATAGGATCATAAAGACCAATGTAATTTTTCTGTTATGGAAGATGGAGCAATCATGTATCAGGGAAGGATTTGTGTCCCTCAAGAACGAGAGTTGAGGACTAAGATCCTGCAGAAAGCACATCAGAGTAAATACACAGTCCATCCTGGATGCACTAAAATGTACCAGGATTTAAAGAGGATGTATTGGTAGCCAGGGATGAAAAAGGACATTGCCGAATTTGTGACGAAATGTCTCATTTGTCAGAAGGTGAAGGTAGAGCATCAAAAGCCAGCAGAATTTTTACAACCTCTTAAGATCCCTAAATGGAAATGGGACAATATTTCGATGAACTTTGTCATGGGTTTACCCAAGACTTTTGTTGGACATGATTCTATGTGGGTAATAGTTGATAGATTAACCAAATCTGTCCACTTTTTGCCCATAAAAATTAACTGTTCACTGGATAAATTAGCCCAATTGTACGTTCAGGAAATAGTTAGATTGCATGGAATTCCCTTAAATATCGTTTCTGATAGAGCTCCGAGGTTCACATAGAGGTTTTGGAAGGCGTTGCAGGAAGCTTTTGGTACTCAGTTGCAGTTCAATACTGCCTATCATCCTCAGATTGACGGGTAGACAGAACGAATCATTCAAACTCTAGAAGATATATTGAGGGCCTGTGTGATAGAGTAAGGTAAAAGATGGGATAAGTACCTACCTTTAGTAGAGTTTGTTTATAATAATAGCTATCACTCTAGTATTAAGATGGCCCCCTATAAAGCTTTATACGGTAGAAAGTACCGATCTCCACTATGTTGGTTTGAGGTAGGAGAAAAGAACTTGTTGGGTCCTGATCTAGTTCAACAAACCACTGAACAAATCAGGATGATACGAGACAAAATACTTACAGCTTAGAGTCGACAAAAGAGTTATTACAATAAGAGACATAGACCCCTAGAGTTTGAGAAAGGAGACCATGTATTTTTGAAACTTTTTCTGACTACTGGAGTTGGTAGGTCTCTCAAAACAAAAAGATAAGTCCGCGATTTTTGGGACCCCACCAAAATCTGAAGAAAGTAGGGACATCAGCATATCAAGTTGCTCTCCCACCTAATTTGTCCAACTTGCATAATGTTTTCCATGTATCACAGCTCCGGAAGTATCTTCCAAATGTAACATCCTGTAAGAAAATAAAATTTATTAAACAATTTTTAAATATCTAAGGAAATATAATCCTTATAAATTCTTTACCTTACGTATATGCATAGAAATATTCTAACATTAATGGAATAGGTAAAGAGAGAAAACTTAAGAAGAAATATTAAAAATCAATATACTAAAGAAAGGTGAAATTCTTGGGTAAGAAAGATAAATTTTTGTGAAGTCAGTAAAGGTATTAAAATTTCAAGAAAATTGGATTAGGGTAATTTTTCCTAATTTAAGAGTTAAAGTTACTAAGTTTAGTATCTCCACCCATAAATTGGGCTTTTACCTATGGACACTTCATATAGAGTTTTTCTACTTCATATGAATTTTTAGCAAGCCAATAGGATAGCCCAAGGAAAAAATAAAACATAGACTTGGACTAAAATATAGAAATTGGACCGGTAGCCCAAAAATCATGAAAATGTGACAAGCCCATTATGAAAGGTAGAATTTTAACCAAAGTAAAGAAAATGGGCAAGAATGAGCCCAAACCCAAGAGGAAAAATAAAAATAAAGTGATGGAATAATGGTGTAATCAAGATTAGGTGACATGGCATTAAGACAAAAATTTAGCAAGTGGTATGATAATACATGGCATTAGGACAAAACATCTATATCCTACACTCATAATTTTAGCAAGTGGGTAATAATACATAGAATTATGACAAAACATCTTTATCCTACACAAATAATTTTAGCTAAGCAAGGAAGATTCAAGGGTTGAAAATTTGCCACTTAAAAAGTCAAACCTATCATACTTGATTAAGACCAAAGAAAAGGAAATATATCCCTAAATCAAAGGGACCTTGTCCCTTATCTTAAGAACATATCATCATAATTTTCAAAATAGAAATCTCCTTTTCCTATGCATATCTTGACTAAGGAAGAGGAAGACAAGTACATAAGTTGTTTGTTTTCCAAAAATTCAACCAAGTGCATCCTAATTGTGATAAGGTAGACCCATGATTATGAAAGGTAAATTATTTGATAGTCTATATAAGCAAAACCCACCCTTATAACATTGGAATTTCGTCCAAGTGAGGGAGAGGAAAAATAGAAGCAAGGTAGAGTGAGGAAAGGAGAGGAAGAAAAGAAGAAAGGGGAAGGAGAAATCTAGAGGACTAAGTGCTCAAGGTAAGTTTAACAATATTTTTTTTGAAGAAAACTTTTGAAACTTATAATATTTATATGGGATTTTGATATTAGAACTTTGATGATTGGTCATGGATGTTGCTATATCATGTTACATATTATGTATGTTTGAATACTTAGGCTAGTGTATATAGTTCTGCATAGGTACGGCTATGGATGACAAACTTTTAAGCTTCTATTTTTAATATTCTGGGAAGAATTGGTTAGGAATTAAAACAAATGGTTAACATGAAAAATGTAGACCTATGTCTCACGGATTGTTAACCACTAGAATCACTCAATTTGGAGTCTATATGAGGTAGATATGGTCCGATTAGTTTGCAGTGGTCAGAAATTGGTTAATCAGTGAAGAATATTTTAGGATAGCTTCTGTCTTTTAATTTCTGGTAACTTTCTGTAGGGAATTAAAATAAATGTTTAACATAAGAATTATAGATATATGTGTCACGGATTTTTAGCCACTAGAATAACTCAATTTGGAGTCCATATGAGGTAGATACGGTCTAATTAGTAAGCAATGTTCAAAAAATGGTTAATCGGGGAAGAACATGTTAGGATAGCTTCTGTGTTTTAATTTCTGAGAACATTTTGTAGGGAGTTAAAATAAATGGTTAACATAAGAATTATATATATATGTGTCACGGAATTTTATCCACTGGAATTATGCAATTTCAAGTCCATATGAGGTAGATATGGTCTGATTAGTAAGTAGTGGTCAAAAAATGGTTAATTAGGGAAGATTATGTTAGGATAGCTTCTGTGTTTTAATTTATGGGAACATTATGTGGGGAATTAAAATACATAGTTAAAAAATGAATTATAGATATATGTGTCACGGATTTGTAGCCACCAGAATCACTTAATTTGGAATTTTTATGAGGGAGATATGGACCGATTAGTAGGCAGAGGTCAGAACCTATTCGAGAAGAAATAAGCTGTACATTGAAGGAGTAATATCACCTTGATGTTGTAATATTTTGTTAAATAGTTCAACATAATAGTTTTAGATAATTGTTTTATCTTGAAATTGACACAAAGATCACCTACATCGGAGTTAAATGGAGGGAATTATGCTCTAATTAGTAAGAGAAGGTTAGATTGGATGAAAACCTGCATCTAGAAAATAAAGAAATAAAATTAATATTTAAAAAAAAAAGAATCTTATAAATAAAAATAATAAATGAATAGTATATGCCATAGCTATTGCCATTGTATGAACTTCTTACCATCTTAAGTGTGAAATTTTGACATAGAAATATTTTATAAAGTGATATTTGAAATGGTTATGTTCATGACATGATTACCAATGATTTTTGGTAATAGTTATATTTTGATGAACATACTTATTATTCAAAGTATATTTTTGGCTATCATTGTGAAAAGAAAAGAAATGAGCAGGGTCACATGGCAATCCGTGTGGTGCACGAGTAGGGAACGCCCTACCAATGGTTGTGATCATGTTAATGAGAAAAGAAATAGAAAGTGGGCCATGTCGGACGGAGCGAGAAAAGCCCATACCGGAGAGTAGATAATACTCACCCTGACCTGGGTAGCTTGATATGAGAATAAATTGATAGTCATCATATGATATTTTGAAAATAATTAATCATGTCATACATGTCATTAATGTATGATTCTAATGTGCAGAGATATAGTGCATTCATGTGACCAAAGATATTTATTGTAGTTTATACAGTTGAACATGATGTGATGAGTTATATTGATGATGATTTATTGTTGAACTTACTTGGATTTAATTCTCACTATATTTCCATGTCATGTTCAGAAAATTAGTTATGCAGATTTTTCTATGGCTCTGGCTTTTAGTGTATGTTGGATCGAGTTACTTTATGTTGGGCAGATCCTAGAATCAAATAATATGTTTGTGGTTGAATTGGTTCAGATCCCGGTGAAGGTGCAACCACCCGCACCTATATCTCCGGAATTAGTCAACCAGAATAAATAAGATGTAGTTATTTATGTGTTTGATTTTTGTTGTACGTACATTTTGATTAATGACGTATATGTGAACTCTATATTGTATGATAAATAAATAAAAAAGAGGTTGTTACATAATTGGTATCAGAGGAGGTCGATCCTAGATGGCCAGTGGTTGGTTGGTTATCTGAATCGATCTTATAGTGTCTTGAGTATTTTGTGGTAGTGCTGTGTAGGGGATCAGTGATTTTATATAGGTAAGAAATTACTAGTGTTTTCTATCTATATGCTGAGGTGGTGTTATGACTGTTGTTAAATATTTTTTTTGAAACTAACTATTGGGCTCAATCACCTCGATAGCAGCATAACTTTATTTTTGCCATAGTAGGAAATGGCACCACCAAGGAGGAATCCGGCAAACAATGCGGAGGAAACCCTGCACAACCTTGCCATAGTAATTCGAGAATTTGATATTGATTTACTCCTTAGAACCCAACTAGTATCTATATCCCTATATAGAATGATATCGATTGAATTTTAAAAAAAATTTAGTTACAAGACTTGTTAGACAAGGGATTTAAATGCCTTAGTACTTTTATTCAGAGTGCTCCAGTTCTATCTGTGAAAAAGAAAGATGAATCACTATGACTATGCATAGATTATAGACAGTTGAATAAGGTGACCCATTACCTCGTAGAGATTACCTGTTTGACCAGTTATAATGTGTTCAATCTTTTTTCAAAAATTGATTTGGGATATGAGTAACATTAATTAAGGATAAGAGAAGAAGATGTACAAAAGTTTTATTTTAAGACTTATTATGGGCAGTATGAGTTCTTGGTGATGTCATTTAAATTGAAAAATATCTTAGCTGCATTCGTAGATTTAATGAATAGTAATTAGGTCATCCCTAGATCAATTTGTTATTATATATATTGATGATATACTAGAATATTTCAAAAGTTCAAAGGATCATAAGCAACATTCAAAGATAGTTTTACCAACTCTAAGGGAGTTTGGTTGGTAATGATGGTATCCAAGTAGACTCTAAGAAAGTAAAAGTGATACAACAATGACTACGTTTTACTACATCTAAAGATGAAGATCCAACTGTGACATTTGTCGTTGACATTTCAATCTCATACTTTCTCAGGCAGCTCTAGGCATCTCTATGCACTCCCCCGGAGTCCCCTCGGAGATTGCTGGTAATCAAATGCTATCCAAGGAGGAAGAAGACAACCTTCAGAGAAGCTGTAAAAAAATCAAGGCATCAGAAATAATCGAAGAACCGATGGATGATGTAATGAGAGAAAGAAGAGAAGAGAATACCCTGCTGGAAACATCGAGTGGAATGAATATCTCTACTCAAGCTGAGGAGAATCCAAACGGTCTGAATCAAACAAACACTCCGGTATGTAACCCCAGAATGCAGTCAAACCCCTCTAGCCCTGGACCAGGCATATCTTACAAAGACAAGCTCATGGGATACAATGGAATCGCCAATAACCCGAATGTCATGGAGGAAGACTCGGAAGAGGACTGGCTGGAGGAGGACTCGGAATCAGAAGAAATAGGGGAGGACTCCCCACTAGAGGAGGAAGCCATCCCAACAGTGGAAATCTCTCTAGAGGAACGCAGAAGATATTGTAAGCCATGGAGGAAGTCCCTAATTATTAAGCTAATGGGCAGGAGAATAGGGTTCAAATATCTGAAAGACAGACTAATGAGGCTTTGGAACCCGACTAGAGGCTTCAACCTCATAGATCTGGGGAATGACTACTTCTTGGCAACTTTTAACACACAGGAGGACTATGGCTTTGCACTACATGAAGGCCCCTGGATGATAGCTGACCATTATCTGGTAGTTCAAAGGTGGAGACCAGAGTTCAGGCCATATGAAGACAACTTTAAGAAGGTGGCTATTTGGATCAGAATACCATGGCTGCCAATAGAATATTACAATAGTCACTTCTTATGGAGAGTAGGAGACAGGGTGGGGAAAACCCTGAAAATTGACTCACACACCTTGAGGAGCATGAACTCAGACACAGGGGAGGAAACAGGAGTGGTCAGAGGCAAGTTTGCCAGGCTTTGTGTGGAAATAGATCTCAGGAAAAAACTAGTCTCTAAGTTTAAACTGAGAAAGAAGGTGTTCTTAATTGAATATGAAGGTTTGCATGCCATATGCTTTAAATGTGGGAAATACAGACATCATCAGGACTTATGCCAAGCAGATAGAAAAAGGACTCAAGATAGCAGGATGGAAAGACCAGAATCTGAAATCCAAAATCCTTCATTAAGAGGAATAACCCCTGCGGCCCCCCAGGATCAGATCAAGGATCCTTTTGGCCCATGGATGCTGGTGAAGCGGCCGGAGAGGAGGAAACTAGGCAGAACTCCGGCTCCGGTGACCACACAAGGGTCTCACAGGAACCGAGAGCAAGAGAGAGGGGACACAAGTACGGCTAATGTCAGGAATCTGAACCAGACATCGAGATACACGGCTTTAGAGAACCTGCCAGAGGAGCAGAACAGTCCAACAGCGCAGAAACACAATAATAGTTTGCTGGAAATAGGAAGCCAGCAGGACGGAACTCAAAAAGAGGAGGAAATAATTTCCTTAGCAAAGGCTCCAAACAAGCAAGCTCCTGCAGGAAAAGAAAACAATAGACTTGGTGTCAGAACAGCTTTTCAGAAGAAATCGAAACTAGTTATAGTATCAAAAAAGTCTAAGGCCCCTAGTGGGATCAAGACCAGAACAGTTGCGGGCCCATCGCTCACTGGGCCGAGCCAGAATAGTAACCAAGACCCTTTCCCAAAGCGAGGGGCCCTGGTAGACCTCTCCAGGTCAAACCTCCAGAACAGCAGGCCCATTAGTGCAGAAGGGCCTCGAATAAGACCAAGGAAGACGGGCCAGAATCAAAAAGAAGTGACACCAACACCAAAACAGCACGAGTCAGGGGAGGAAGGGAAGCCCGTGACCATCTCTCGACCGTTGCCCACATAGAAGGAACCCCCAGACCAAGAAGGGAGTAGGAAAGAGAACACTAGGGGTCATTCGCCTGAAAGAAGAGAAGAACACCTCATTAAGGAGGCATGCAGAGAATCCCAGAAAGAAGGATCAGTGCCATAAGTGCACACAGGGTACTTTTTCCACATTGTTTCCTTATGAATTTGTTCACTTGGAATTGCAGAGGTGCGGGTACTAGATCCTTTCCCAACCTCATAAGAGATATGATCTGTTTACATAAACTGAACATTCTAGCTTTATTTGAGACCAAGATAAGTGGTAGAAGAGCAGAGAAGGTAATAAATAAGATTGGATGGGCGGGCTGCAGCTTAGTGGAATGTGAAGGGTTGGCTGGAGGTATCTGGATAATCTGGGACCCTAACCAAATTGCAGTAAAAACCCTTAAAAAGCATAGACAATTCATTCATACAGAGCTAACTTTCAGAGACGAAAAGGGCTACAGAAGTTGCCTGGTGACTTTTGTCTATGGAAGCCCCCAAGTGCATAGAAGGAAAGAACTGTGGAGTGAGTTGAGATCTCTGAGCACAAATAGCAGCTTACCCTGGCTGGCTATAGGCGATTACAACGCCTACAAACACCCCCTAGAAAAACAAGGTAGCACTTACATTAACTGGAGCTCGGTTAATGACTTCAGCAGTTTTGTAAGTGATTGCACCTTGCTGGAGATGGAATCTAAAGGGCCTAAGTTTACCTGGGAAAGGGGAAGAGTAAAGGAGAAACTTGACCAGGCCATAACTAACCTCAAGTGGAATTATGAATTCCCAGATTCACGGTCTTCCACCTCCCAGCCCTCAAGTCAGACCACAGACCTCTTTATGTGGCTCTAAAACCCAGTAATGGTCCCAACTCTAGAGAGAAAGCATTCAGGTTCCAGTCAGCTTGGCTGTTAGAAGATTCTTTCCCAGATGTGGTCAAAGAGGTTTGGAAGAGAGGGAACAGTTGGCTAGAGAATTCTGCAGATTTCAAGGACCAGATTTCTAAGTGGAACCGAGAGGTCTTCGGGAATATCTTTAAACAGAAGAGTGAGCTCTTCAGAAGATTATCCGGAATAGATAGAGCCCTTGGTATTAAAGCCAATCCTTACCTCTCTGAACTCCAGCAGGATCTTTGGAAGAGGTATGAGGCAATTCTGACTAAGGAAGAAGCTTTATGGCAACAGAAGGCGCGTTGCAACTGGCTAAGACTAGGAGACAGAAATACGAAATACTTCCATGCTTCAACTATGGCCAGGAGAAGATCTAACAGAATTGTCTCCTTGAAGGATGAGGGAGGAAACTGGATCCAGGAGAAGGATCAGTTAAAGTCCATGGCTACAGATTTTTTCCAGAGGCTGTTCAGGGAGGATGGAGGAAGCTTTACCCCACCAGCCACCCAGGGAGGATTTCCTAAAATTGAGAGAGCAGATCTTGACAGTCTACAGAGGCCCTTCCAGGATGAGGAAATCAAGCAGGTAGTGTTCAGCATGGGTGCACTAAAGGCCCCGGGTCCAGATGGGCTGAATGCCCTCTTTTTCCAGAGCCAATGGGGAGTAGTAGGTCCTTCGGTTTGTAAGATCATTAAAGAGATCTACAACCAACCTGAGATGGTTAAAGATATTAACAAATCCCTAATAGTCCTGATCCCAAAAGTTGATAGCCCAGAATGTCTTAAGGATTTCAGGCCAATTGCTTTGTGCAATGTCATCTACAAAATCCTAACGAAGGCTATAGCTAACAGACTCAAGCCCTTCATGAACCAGTGGATTAGCCCATGCCAAAGCAGCTTTATTCCCTCTAGGAGCATCAATGACAATGTCATTATAACTCAAGAGGTGCTGCACTCCATGAGAAAGAAGAAAGGGGGGAAGGGGATGATGGCCATAAAGATTGATCTGGAGAAAGCCTATGATAGAGTCAGATGGGAATTCCTGGAAGATACCCTAAAGGAAATTGGAGTGAATGATCATTTTAGGGGTCTCATAATGAGCTGTATCTCAACAGCTTCCATGAGTATCCTTTGGAATGGAGAGATCACTGACCACTTTCCAACTTCTAGAGGAATCAGACAAGGGGACCCCCTCTCACCTTATCTCTTTGTCCTATGCATAGAGAGACTTAGCCACTGCATAGATTTGGCAATACAGAACAAATGGTGGAAACCCATCAAACTTTGTAGAGCAGGGCCCCAACTGTCCCATTTATTCTTTGCAGATGACTTGATACTGTTTGCAGAAGCAAACATAGAACAATGCGGAATTATCAAGGAATGCCTAGACATTTTCTGCTCTAGCTCAGGCCAACTAGTTAATGAGCTTAAATCTAAATGTTTTTTCTCTAAGAATGTAAACCACACCAGAATGGAACAATACAGCAGAGAGCTGGGCTTTCAACTTACTGGAGACCTAGGAACTTACCTGGGGATGCCTTTAATCCACAGCAGGGTAAGAAAGGACACCTTCAAGAATATTTCGATTAGAGTGAGAAAGAAACTGAATGGCTGGAAGGCTAAGACTCTCTCGCTGGCAGGGAGAGTAACCCTAAACTCTAGTGTTCTGAATAATTTACCGTATTATTCCATGTAGACAGCCCTGCTACCCATGGGGTTATGTGAGGACCTAGAGAAAATCAGCAGGGGATTCATTTGGGGAGATGGAGAAAGCTCGAGGAAATTACATCTGGTCCCTTGGGAACAAGTATGTAGGCCGAGGATAGAAGGAGGCCTGGGGGTTAGAAGGCTGAGGGAAATGAACGAGGCCTTCCTTATGAAGGTGGTCTGGGGAATCTATCTCAACCCAGGTGCCCTGTGGGTGGAAACTCTGAAAAGCAAATACAAATGGGAGGAGAGTCTGATTCCCAATCACGAGCTCAAAGTGAAAGACTGCTCTAATTTATGGAGGGGAATACAGAAGGTTAGAGGTATAGTAGAGGAAGGAACATGCTGGAATGTCAGAGATGGCAGAACTACCAACTTCTGGTTAGATGAGTGGCTCACAGGAGGAGGGAAATTAGTCCTTGACTCAGAGATTCCAATCCCAGTGAATAGTCTGTATCGGAAAGTAGCTGATATGGTGACCTCATCAGGGGAGTGGGATTGGCAATTTATCTCCCCTTACACCAAACTAGAGACTAGAAGGAAACTTGAGGCAACCGGGAAGCCTCGCATTGACTCAGGACAAGATACCCGAAGGTGGAAATATAGCAGCAATGGTGAGTTTTCAATTAACTCTGCCTATGGGGCAAGAACTCAGGCACAACATCCAATTAACTCCATCTGGAGAAAAATTTGGAAATGGCCTGGACCTCAGAAAATCAGAACATTGATGTGGCTTACAAGTCATGATAGACTTCTAACGAATGGACTGAGATTTAACCGGCACATTGACCCCACTGGGACATGCCCAATCTGCGGGAAGGAGCAAGAAAGCACAGTCCATTGTCTTAGGGATTGCGAACATGCAAAAAATCTTTGGCTAAGACTGATCAAACCTAGCAAATGGGGGATTTTCTTCGCTCTCAACCCACAGGAGTGGCTAGAAAAGAATCTAACCAAGGCATTTGGAAGAGAGGAATATAATTACCTGAATTGGAAGATCCTCTTCAGGATTTCGTTGTGGATCATCTGGATCCGCAGATGTGAGATGGTCTTCCAGCCTGAGAATACAGGATCCAACGACATGCTCTTCTGCTGCCTTTACAAGGCCCAAGAATGTATGAATTGGAAAGTATCTGAAGCAAGGATGCAAGGAAGGAATCTCAGAGTAACTGAAATAGGATGGTCTTACCCTAAAGACGGATGGGTGAAATTCAATACCGACGGATCGGTTCAGCAAGGTGAATCGGCAGCTTGCGGAGGAGTTCTACGGAACGAGGTAGGAGGATTTATCTATGGATTTGCGAGGAAGCTAGGGATCTGCAACACGATCGAAGCGGAACTATGGGGGATCCTAACGGCTCTGGAGTTAGCATGGAGATTGGGCTTCGTTCGAGTGGTAATCGAATCTGACTCATTGCTTGCAGTGAATCTATGCAATCAGGGATGCTCGGTGAGTCACCCATGTGAGAGTCTAGTAGAACAATCCAGAGGCCTCGTAAGGAGAAACTGGAGGGTGGAAATATCCCACACAGTGAGAGAATCCAATAAGGCTGCGGACCGACTAGCACACATGGGGCAGAATCTGGACCCGGGCCTGCATGTCTTTGAGAGACCTCCCAGTGGGTTAGGACCTACGCTTTTGGACGACCTGAAGGGCTTAACAGCCCAAAGGCTCTGTTTTCTGTAGTCCTGTTTGGACGCCATATCTTGTACCAAAAAAAAAGAAAAAAAGATGAAGATCCAAATCCAATTTGCGCTTCCTGCATTTGTCTACCATCCATTCTATTTAAGCCATAGTTGGATCAAGTACATGCATATGCTTATAAAGCATTAATCAACTCCTCAGCATTTGAAGTCAAGATGAGAATTTGTCGTGCTGGGTGTGAGATGAACCTTTGTTCCACAGCATGATTAAGAAAAGACAATAGACCATCAAAGAATTGATTAACATTTAACAAACCTATCGGTTTGTGATACATATTCAATTGTTCCCAAGAAATTATTTGGAAAATCTCTTCTAAAGTACCAAAACCACCTGGTAAAGCAATGAAGGCATCAGCATTGCTCATCATTCTAGCCATGCGTTCATGCATGGAAGCTACCCTAAACTTTTCCCCAATTGTCTTTCCTATGATGTTAGATGCAGCTAGAGCTGTAGGAATAATACTTAGAACTTGGCATCCTCCTACATGGGCAGCTGTAGAGACACACCCCATTAACCCACGGTTACCTCCACCATATACTAAATGAATTTTTCTTCTAGCCAGTACCATACTCAGGTTTTGTGCAGCTTTCACATACTCTCCATCTTTTCCAGGACTAGAACCACAAAAGACACAAACATTTTGAAATTGACGAAATGCGATTCCCTCCATAGTTGCACACACCTTGACTTAGAGTATGAAAGTAAAGATATTAACGTGTGCATTTATAGAACTCAGAGAATGGCATACTTATGATAGCTATGCGAATGGGCCGGGAATAATTAGAACAGTTATGTGAGTGATTGGTGGATATCAGCTAAATTAAAGTTAAAATTTTCTAAAATGACGGCAAACATGTATATGTATAGTAGTTGTGATAGTCGCTCATATTAGGCATATAAAGAGAATAAGGTTAAGATATCATCAGAAATTTGTCTTTGTTGTCTTTGATGAAACCTTGATATCTTGATTCTTGTAGAGAAGTTGTAGGTGATAGGCGTAATTGAAAAACAAAAGAAAGTGAAAATGTAAACAAGTTAGTTGTTAAAGAAGGACAATCAAATGATTTATTTGTTTTCCCAATATTTTTGCCAGTCAACTATTGGTATTTTTAAGTTGACTAGCTATTTTGAGAAATTTTAATTTGGACTGGTTATTTTACAGTTGATTGATTACATCTATTTTGAAGCAATCAACTGCATCCTACCAGTTAACTACGTATTCTTTGATTTTCACAGACTTTTATAAGCTCAGAAATGTTTCTTTTTTCATGTGATATCTTTCCATCGAATACCAACAGATTTAAAGTAGATTTTGGCACATATATTAAAACCTTGCAGCCACCGATTTTTGCCGATATAACAGCTAAATTTTTGTTTTTCGATTTTTAAGAATTACGGCCATCGATTTTAACTCTCTAATATTTTGTCCAAACTTTTGACTTTCTATTTTAGCACCGTTCTTTATTATGCTTTTCGTTTGTTCTACTGCATTGTCCTACATTAATATTTGGCATTAAATGCAAGATTATTTTCCCATATTACAAGAAAAGTTAATTAATTAATTTATTATTATTATATTTGAAACTCAACTATTATGGTGTTTTGACGAATGTAATCAAGAGAATTAGTGGTGTTGAAGTTCTTAAGGAATAAAATATGGGAAGTAGGATTTAAATTAATGTTTGAACTCTTAATTTTGAAATATAGAGAATATTCTGAGAACCATGTCCGAAAATAATGTAAGTGATCAAGATATTTGTGTTAAAGGTTTATATCATGTTAAATTGAGTCTAATATCTAGGATGTGAATTATGTTGGAATTGAGAATTCATGTATGAGTAATTGTTAGGAAAAATCTTCTTGAAATGATTGGGTGAATTAAATGAGATTGATATAAGTTAGAATGAGGTGCTTTTGGATGTGATAAAAGAAATAATTGAAATTTTTGACAATGAGTTTAATGGTGTTAATAAGTTGGTATAGAATTACTATGATGAGGTAAATTGGAATTATTAGACATGTGTCAATGGTACATAAACGTTATAAAAGGTTTGGAGGATTTATTGCTACGTATGTTTAACATATTGATTAAAGGATTTTAGGATAAAAATAGATGATAGATTAAGATGATGAGATTCATGGGATGATGTTGATATATGAAAACCAAAAATGATTTGATAGAAGTTTGGAATAAGAAAAGATAGTTACCCAATATAAAGGTGAATATGTTCCTTTATGTGTGTGTTTTCTAATATCGACCCATAGATATATCCATGCGAGCTAGAGGATATAAAGTGAAGAATTTATGGATGAAAGAAATCCTTATGGTTAAGTTATATGGCAAAATCACTTAAGTGAATAGACATATTAAAAAGTAAAGATGATATACAGAAAAGATTTCCTTAATTATTTGGGTAATAAAGTTGGTAACTCCGAATCGTGCCTTAATTTCATTCCCTACATGTGGTAGGATGGGTTGAAATTTGGGGACCGAATTTTTTAAGGGTGGAAGAATGTAACATCCCGTAAGAAAATAAAATTTATTAGACAATTTTTAGATATCTAAGGAAATATAATCCTTATAAATTCTTTACCTTACGTATATGCATAGAAATATTCTAACATTAATGGAATAGGTAAAGAGAGAAAACTTAAGAAGAAATATTAAAAATCAATATACTAAAGAAAAGTGAAATTCTTGGGTAAGAAAGATAAATTTTTGTGAAGTCAGTAAATGTATTAAAATTTCAAGAAAATTGGATTAGGGTAATTTTTCCTAATTTAAGAGTTAAAGTTACTAAGTTTAGTATCTCCACCCATAAATTGGGCTTTTACCTATGGACACTTCATATAGAGTTTTTCTACTTCATATGAATTTTTAGCAAGCCAATAGGATAGCCCAAGGAAGAAATAAAACATAGACTTGGACTAAGATATAGAAATTGGACCGGTAGCCCAAAAATCATGAAAATGTGACAAGCCCTTTATGAAAGGTAGAATTTTAACCAAAGTAAAGAAAATGGGCAAGAATGAGCCTAAACCCAAGAGGAAAAATAAAAATAAAGTGATAGAATAATGGTGTAATCAAGATTAGGTGACATGGCATTAAGACAAAAATTTAGTAAGTGGTGTGATATCCTACATTCATAATTTTAGCAAGTGGTATGATAATACATGGCATTAGGATAAAACATCTATATCCTACACTCATAAATTTAGCAAGTGAGTAATAATACATAGAATTATGACAAAACATCTTTATCCTACACAAATAATTTTAGCTAAGCAAGGAAGATTCAAGGGTTGGAAATTTGCCAACTAAAAAGTCAAACCTATCATACTTGATTAAGACAAAAGAAAAGGAAATGTATCCCTAAATCAAAGGGACCTTGTCCCTTATCTTAAGAACATATCATCATAATTTTCAAAATACAAATCTCCTTTTCCTATGCATATCTTGACTAAGGAAGAGGAAGACAAGAACATAAGTTGTTTGTTTTCCAAAAATTCAACCAAGTGCATCCTAATTGTGATAAGGTAGACCCATGATTATGAAAGGTAAATTATTTAATAGTCTATATAAGCAAAACCCACCCTTATAACATTGGAATTTCGTCCAAGTGAGGGAAAGGAAAAATAGATGCAAGGTAGAGTGAGGAAAGGAGAGGAAGAAAAGAAGAAAGGGGAAGGAGAAATCTAGAGGACTAAGTGCTCAAGGTAAGTTTAACAATATTTTTTTTGAAGAAAACTTTTGAAACTTATAATATTTATATGGGATTTTGATATTAGAACTTTGATGATTGGTCATGGATGTTGCTATATCATGTTACATATTATGTATGTTTGAATACTTAGGCTGGTGTAGATAGTTCTGTATAGGTATGGCTATGGATGACAAACTTTTAAGCTTCTATTTTTAATATTTTGGGAAGAGTCGGTTAGGAATTAAAACAAATGGTTAACATGAAAAATGTAGATCTATGTCTCACGGAGTTTTAGCACTGGAATCACTCAATTTAGAGTCCATATGAGGTAGATATGGTCCGATTAGTATGCAGTGGTCAGAAATTAGTTAATCAGGAAATAATATTTTAGGATAGCTTCTGTCTTTTAATTTTTGGTAACTTTCTGTAGGGAATTAAAATAAAAGGCTAACATAAGAATTATAGATATATGTGTCATGGATTTTTAGCCACTAGAATCACTCAATTTAGAGTCCATATGAGGTAGATATGGTCTGATTAGTAAGTAGTGTTCAAAAAATGGTTAATTGGGGAAGAACATGTTAGGATAGCTTCTGTGTTTTAATCTCTGGGAACATTCTGTAGGGAGTTAAAATATATGGTTAACATAAGAATTATAGATATATGTGCCACAGAATTTTTGCCACTGGAATTACACAATTTGAAGTCCATTTGAGGGAGATATGGTCTTATTAGTAAGCAGTGGTTAGAAAATTGTTAATCAGGGAAGATTATGTTAGGATAGCTTCTTTGTTTTAATGTCTGGAATAATTCTGTAGGGAATTAAAATACGAAGTTAACATATGAATTATAGATATATGTGTCACGGATTTGTAGCCACTGGAATCACTTAATTTGGAATTTTTGTGAGGGAGATATGGACCGATTAGTAGGCAGAGGTCAGAACCTATTCGAGAACAAATAAGCTGTACATTGAAGGAGTAATATCACCTTGATTTCGTAGTATTTCGCTAAAGAATTCAACATAATAGTTTTAGATAATTGTGTTATATTGAAATTGACACCAATATCACCTACATCGGAGTTAAATTGAGGGAGTTATGCTCTAATTAGTAAGAGAAGGTTAGATGGGATGAAAACCTGCATCAAGAAAATAAAGAAATAAAATTAATATTTAAAAAAGAAAAAGAATCTTAAAAAAGAAAATAATAAATGACTAGTATATTCCATAGCAATTGCCATTGTGTGAACTTCGTATCATCTTAAGTGTGAAAGTTTGACATGGAAATATTTTATAAAGTGATATTTGAAATGGTTATGTTCATGGCATGATTACCATTGATTTTTGGTAATAGTTATATTTTGATTTACATACTTGTTATTCAAAGCATATTTTTGGCTATCATTGTGAAAAGAAAAGAAATGAGCATGGTCACATGGCAATCCGTGTGGTGCACCAGTAGGGGACGCCCTACCAACGGTTATGATCATGTTAATGAGAAAAGAAATAGAAAGTGGGCCATGTCGGACGGAGCGAGAAAAGCCTGCACCGGAGAGTAGATAATACTCACCCTGACCGGGGTAGCTTGATATGAGAATAAATTGATAGTCATCATATGATATTATGAAAATAATTAATCCTGTCATACATGTCATTAATGTACGATTCTCATGTACATAGATATTGTGCATTCATGTGACCAAAGATATTTACTGTAGTTTATACAGCTGAACATGACGTGAAGAGCTATATTGATGATGATTTATTGTTGAACTTACTGGGAATTAATTCTCACTATATTTCCATGTCATGTTTAGAAATTTGTTATGCAGATTTTTCTATGGCTCTGGCTTTTAGTGTATGTTGGATCGAGTTACTTTATGTTGGGCAGATCCCAGAATCAAATAATATGTTTGTGGTCGTGTTGGTTTAGATCTCGATGAAGGTGCAACCACCCGCACCTGTATCTCCGGAATTGGTCAACCAGAATAAATAAGATGTAGTTATTTATGTGTTTGATTTTTGTTGTACGTACATTTTGATTAATGATGTGTATGTGAACTCTATATTGTGTAATAAATAAATAAAAAAGAGGTTGTTACACGAGACTCGTCACATGTGATACGAGATGAACCAATCCAAATAAAGGAGAACATGACATACCAGCTAGTACCTGCATCTATATTGGACACTGACGTGAAGCAATTGCGGAATAAAACTATTCCCCTAGTTAAGATTTTATGGGAAGGTTTGACTCCGGTAGAAGCAACTTGGGAGCTAGAAGAAGTCATGAGAAAGAAATATCTGAATTTGTTCTTATTAGTTAATTTCTGAAATTTTGAGGACAAAATTTCTTTTAAGGGGAGAGAAATGTAACATCCCTAATTTCGTTTCATGTATTAATAAAAGTATAAAAGTATTCAAAGTAACTTCCATAATTTCATTTCTTTTATTGATAAAGGTGCATAAATATTTAATTAAGAAAATAAAATTTATTAGACAATTTTTAGATATCTAAGGAAATATAATCTGTAGAAATTCTTCACCTTACGTATATGTATAGAAATGTTCTAATATTAATGGAATAGGTAAAGAAGGAAAACCTAAGAGAAAATATTAGAAATAAACATGCTAAAGAAAGTTGAAATTCTTAGGTAAGGAAGATAAATTTTTGTGAAGTAAGTAAAGGTCTTAAAATTTCAAGATGATTGAATTAGGGTAATTTTTTTATAATTTAAGAGTAAAAGTTACTAAGTTTAGTATCTCCATCCATAAATTGGACTTTCACCTATGGACACTTCATATAGATCTTTTCTACTTCACATAAATTTTTAGCAAGCCAATAGGATAGCCCAATGAAGAAATAAAACATAGACTCTGACTAGGATATAGAAATTGGACCGGCAGCCCAAAAAATCATGAAAATGTAACCAAGCCCAGTATGAAATGTAGAATTTTAACCAAAGTAAAGAAAATGGGCAAAAATGAGCCCAAACCCAAGAGGAAACATAAAAATAAAAATAAAATAAAAGTGATGAAATAATGGCGTAATCAAGATTAGGTGACATGGTATTAAGACAAAAATTTAGCAAGTGGTGTGATATCCTACATTCATAATTTTAGCAAGTGGTATGATAATACAATGCTTTAGGACAAAACATCTATATCATACACTCATAATTTTAGCAAGTGGTATGATAATACATGGCATTAGGACAAAACATTCCTATCTCACACAAATAATTTCAACTAAATAATGGATATTTAAGGGCTAGAAATTTGCCACCTAAAAAGGCAAACCTATCATACTTGATTAGGACAAAAGAAAAAAGAAATGAATCCCAAAATTAAAGGGACCTTGTCCCTTATCATAGAAAAATATTATCATAATTTTTAAAATACAAATCTCATTTTTCTATGCATATCTTGACTAAGGAAGAGGAAGACAAGAACATAAGTTGTTTGTTTTCCAAAAATTCAACCAAGTGTATCCTAATTGTGATAAGGTAGACCCATGATCATGAAAGGTGAATTATTTGATGATCTATTCAAGCAAAACCTACCCTTACAACATTCGAATTTCATCCAAGTGAGGGAGAGGAAAAATAGAAGTAAGGTAGAGAGAGGAAAGGAGAGGAAGAAAGGAAGAAAGAGGAAGGAGAAGTCTAGAGGACTAAGTGCTCCAACTAAGTTTAACCATATTTCTTTTTGAAGAAAACTTTTGAAACTTATAATATTTATATGTGATTTTGATCTTAGAACTTTGATGATTGGTCAAGGATGTTGCTATATCATGTTACATATTATGTATGTTTGCATACTTAGGCTGGTGTAGATAGTTCTGTATAGGTATGGCTATGGGTGGCAAACTTTTTAGCTTCTGTTTTTAAATTTCTGGGAAGATTCAGTAAGGAATTTAAAGAAATGGTTAACGTAAAAAATATAGATATATATGTCACGGATTTTTAGTCTCTGGAATCACTAAATTTGGAGTCCATATCAGGTAGATATGGTCTGATTAGTAAGCAGTATTCAGAAAATGGTTAATCAGGGAAGAACATATTAGGATAGCTTCTGTGTTTTAATTTTTGGGAACATTATGTAGAGAATTCAAATAAATAGTTAACATAAGAATTATAGATATCTGTGTCAAGGAATTTTTGCCACTGGAATTACGTAATTTGGAGTCTATATGAGATAGATATGTTCTTATTAGTAAGCAGTGGTCAGAAAATGGTTAATCAGGCAAGAATATGTTAGGATAGCTTCTGTGTTTTAATTTCTGAGAACATTATGTAGGGAATTAAAATACATAGTTAACATACGAATTATAGATATATGTGCCATAGATTTCTATCCACTGGAATAACTTAATTTGGAATTTTTATGAGGGAGATATGGACCGATTAGTAGGCAGAGGTCAGAACCTATCCGAGAAGAAATAACCTGTACATTGAGGGAGTAATATCACCTTGATTTTTTAATATTTCGCTAAACTGTTTAACATAATAGTTTTAGATAATTGTTGTATCTTGAAATTACCACCAAGATCACCTACATCAGAGTTACATTGAGGGAGTTATGCTATCATTAGTAAGAGAATGTTAGATAGGATGAAAATCTGCATCAAAAAAATAAAGAAATAAAATTAATATTTAAAAGAAAAAGAAGAATCTTATAAATGAAAATAATAAATGACTAGTATATGCCATAGCCATTGGCTTTGTATGAACTTCTTACCATCTTAAGTGTGAAATTTTGACATGAAAATATTTTATAAAGTAATATTTGAAATGGTTATGTTCATGGCATGATTACCAATGATTTTTGGTAATGGTTACATACTTGTTATTGAAAGCATATTTTTGGCTATCATTGTGAAAAGAAAAGAATGAGCATGGTCACATGGCAATCCGTGTGGTGCACGAGTAGGGGATGCCCTACCAACGGTTATGGTCATGTTAATGAGAAAAGAAAAAGAAAGTGGGCCATGTCAGACAGAGCGAGAAAAGTCCATACCAGAGAGTAGAAAATACTCACCCTGACTGGGGTAGCTTGATATGAGAATAAATTGATAGTCATTATATGATATTCTGAAAATAGTTAATCCTATCATACATGTCATTATTGTACGATTCTCATGTGCATAGATATAGTGCATTCATGTGACCAAAGATATTTGCTGTAGTTTATACAGCTGAATATGACGTGATGAGTTATATTGAAGATGATTTATTATTTGAACTTACTGGGATTTAATTCTCACTATATTTCCATATCATGTTCAGAAAATTAGTTATGCAGATTTTTCTATGGCTCTGAATTTTAGTGCACGTTGGATCGAGTACTGTATGTTGAGCAGATCCCATAAGCAAATAGAATGTTTGTGGTTGAGTTAGCTTAGATCCCGGTGAAGGTGCAACCACCCGCACCTATATCTCCGAAATTGATCATCCAGAATAAATAAGATGTAAATTTTTATGTGTTTGATATGTTGTACATATGTTTTGATTAATGACGTGTATGTAAACTCTATATTGTATAAAAATAATAATAAAAAGTTGTTACAAATAACTATTCTCAAAATATCATACGATGACTAGTAATTTATTCTCATATCAAGCTACTCCGGTCAGGATGAGTATTTTTTACTTTTCAGTTCTGACTTTTCTCGCTCCGTTTGACGTGGCACACTTTTTCTTTATTTTCTCATTAGCATAGTCATAACCATGAGTAAGGCGTCCCCTACTGGTGCACCACCCGGGCCACCATGTGACCGTGCTCGTATCTTTTCTTTTCACATTAATAGTCAAAAATATGCTTTCAATAATAAGTATATTCATTATACTCACATGGCATAATTTATCATCAAAGCATAATTATTAGCAAAAGTTATTGGTAAAATGTAATCATGCCATGGACATAATCATTTTCAAATATCACTTGATAAAATATTACTATGTCAAAATTACACACTTAAGATGGTAAGTGTAACACCCCTGAGATTTAGTAATTTTCTTTTATGTATGGATTATTAAAAGAAATAAAGGAGTATGGATGAAATTGAAAAGTTTTAAGGACGAAAATGAAAACTTATTAATATTTTTATGGTCAAAGTGTAATTTTCTAAAAGTTTATGGGTCAAAATGTAAATAATAAAATTTGTAATGACTTCTTCTAACAATTAACAAATTATCAAATGGTCCCTCCATCATTTATTAAAAAAAAGATACGAATTTTTTTTTATGTAAAACGGTGATGAATAGTATTTCTCTCTCCTAATTTTTCTCTCTCTAGATTTAGAGTATTTTCGAGCATCCAATCTCAAAACTAAAGGTACCATTGGATTCAGGATGAAGAGTACTATGATATTGGCAGAATAATTTTTTAAATCGGCCAAAGAATCGTTGCAGATCAGAAGTAGAAAATCTTAGAAAAAGGTAAACTCTGAAACTCCTATTTAAAGTCTTTAAATTGAAAATATGATATCGTAGATAGATTTAGGAGATAGATAAACTGTAGGACATGAAATTTTATAGTGAATTGACAATTTTTTATGTCAAGAATAGTAATTTGATTGACGTGAATAGTGATTTCTATAGGTGTGAAGAATAATTCCGACCGGCATGAATAGTGATTCCGATTGATGTGAATAGTATTTTTGGCTGTGAACCATACCCATCAGTTTACCAAGCTCCTAGAGTCATTTCTTAAGTTTTTGGACTCTTCGAACTTGATTTTAAAGTCTATTTGATTAAATTTGGATTGAAAAAGTGCATTTTAGGGCTATTCAACATGGAGCCTTATCCTGTGTGAGTAGATAATTCTTTCTATGACTTACCCTATACTCTTCTTGAACTTTGAATGTATAATTAGTTATGTTTACAAATTATTTATACTTTTATATGTCTTTAAAATGAATTAAATTACTTGATTTGTTTACTATCTAGCAAGAAGAGTATGGTTTTGAAAATGGATTTTTGAACTTATTGAATATGTGATTTTAAATGTATTTCTCATCATATAGTAAAAGTAATATATTGTGCACATGGCATTGATATGTAAGCTATAAGATTGTCGTGGAAAAGGGCATGTATATGTAATAACTTTGATTGAAAAATTTTTGACAGAGAAATTGTACTGAGATTGAAAATTCTGAATTATACTGAAACCTCTGTTTTGAACGATATGACATATGTGCAAATAATGATTTCTGTGGAGGAATTCTATTGAAAACACTGTTTGTTAAGAGTAGATGATGTTATCCCTAGTGCACTTTGACATCTAGCTAGCAAGGGTGGTGCTAGCCTTGTGTGACGACCAACACACGGGATATGATATGTGAAAGAGAGTGGGATGCCTCCTATTTAGGCGAGATGCCGACTATATAATATGTAATTTTTTCTCCTTTGCTATGGCTTGGGAAATGCCCATATTAAAGTCTATTCGCGTGTCTTCTTGAATGGTGGTAGGAAAAACCTTAACTGATATACTGAGTTTAGGCAAATCATACACCACCAAAGTACGAAAGGGTTTGAACTCTGATATAATGGTTCTGATATGGGATCCTCCTAATGTTTTCATGTGAAATATTTTGATGCATAACAATATTTATTTAATGCTCATACAGTATAGTATATGGTTTTGGATATATAAATACCCTCTGTTTTAAAAATATTTGAAATATGGGTTCCATATGGATGTACTTTCGAATTGTATTTTCTATGTGACAAATTTTAAAATATGAGTACATTCATATATTGACTTAAGAGGTCATAGGAGGTATTATCTGCTCACTAAATTATCAAACTCACTACACGATATTTCTACATTTTTCAGATAAGAATACATAATTTGGTCATTTTCTTTCAGATAGGTGATCAATTAGGCGACATATTCTCTGGTGAGCCTATTTTATTTCTAGAGCTCGTCGATTTTTATTTATATTGTACTTGTACTCTAGAGTATGCTCTGAACGCCACAGGCAGTATATTATGTATACATGGGAATACTTATATGAAATTATTTCCAATAATAAAGGAGTGTACCATGCATGTTATGGCAAATATATGTTCATAAAGTATGTGTTTCACGTGCCCTTAAAAGTAAAGGCGTGACAGTAAGGAGTTCATCCAATGGCAATGGCTAGAGTATACACTAGTCATTTATTATTTTCATTTATAAGATTCTTCTTCTTTCTTAAATATTATTTTCATCTCTTTATTTTCTTTATGCTTGGCCTCTAGTCACTTTCCTCCTATTTATATTATTTCCAACACATGTCTCACAAATTTTATAGGGCATTCCTCTTCAAGAAACTACCCTATAGTTAATGAGATTCATTTATGGTAGAAAAATGTTGAAAATAAGCTTTACCAGCTCCTAACATTGTCTGGCCATTTTTCTGTAATACAGCCATGCTCTAGGCTTCAACAAGTCCTTACACGCACCGAACACGGCCATGCTCTATGTTGTGTGTCATCCCTTGATGTAGTTTTTCATCCAACTTGGTCTTCTCTCACTAATAAGAGTATAACTCCTTTATTTTAACTCCGATTGAGGTGATTTTGGTGTCCATTTAAAGTTAAGACAATCCTCTCAAACTCTTATGTTGAACATTTCAGTGAAATCATAAGGAATCGTGGTGTTATTACTCCCTCAAGTTTGATATTATTTCTTTCCAGGTAGATTTTGACATTTACTTACTAATCTGACCATATCGCCCTCCTATGGACTCTAAATTGAGTAATTCCAATAGCTAAAATTTTGTGATACATATATATTCTGACCACTACTTACTAATCTAACCATGTCTCTCTCATATGGAATCCAAATTTTGTGGTTAAAAATCCATGAGACATATATATATATATATATATATATATATATATATATATATATATATATATATATATATATATATATATATATATATATATATATATATATCATGTTAGCAATTTCTTTTAATTCCCTATATAGTTTTTTCAAAAATTTAAACATAGAAGTTTACTTAACAGATTTTTCCCTGGTTAACCATTTTGTAACCACTGCTTACTAATCGGACCATATCTCCCTTATTTGAACTTCAAATTGGGTGATTCTAGTAGCTACAAATCTGTGAGACATATATCTACATTTTTCATGTTAACTATTTTTTTTAATTTCTAACCGATTCTTCCCAGAATTTAAAAAATAGAAGCTTCCTTAGTTACTCTTAAATTCAGTTTTCTAACCAAGCCCTTCCTAAGGTTCTAGTTCATCCTTTTAGTACATTCTCTTTTATTTCTTCTTAATTTATATCTAACCATAAGATTACTCATTTCAAAATTTTAATTAGATTCCTTACACTTAATTTAACATATTCCATCCTTTCTTTCACCACATTCAAATATACATAACAACAGCATAAAAGATCTAAAATTTTGCCACCCATAGCCATATCTATGCAAAACTTTCCTCACCAACCAATGTATTCAAAACATCCATCACATGCAAGATCAATATGTAACATGATATAGCAACATCCATGGCCAATCATCAAGGTAGCAAATATTGTAAATTTCATCAAAGTTCTAAGATCAAAATCCCATATAAATGTTACAATTTTTAAAACTTTTCTTCAAAAAGATATATTGTTAAACCTGTAACATCCTTAATTTCGTTTCTTTTATTAATAAAGGTACATAAATATTTAATATAACATCTATAATTTTGTTTCTTTAAAGATACATAAATATGTAATTAAAAATTTATTAGACGATTTTTAGATATCTAAGAAAATATAATCCTTAGAAATTCTTCACCTTACGTGTATGCATAGAAATGTTCTAAGATTAATGGAATAGGTAAAGAGAGAAAAAACTAAGAGGAAATATTAGAAATAAACATGCTAAAGAAAGTTGAAATTCTTGGGTAAGGAAGATAAATTTTTGTGAAGTAAGTAAAGGTCTTAAAATTTCAAGAAGATTGGATTATGATAATTTTTCTTAATTTAAGAGTTAAAGTTACTAAGTTTAGTATCTCCACCCATAAATTGGGCTTTCACCTATGGACACTTCATATAGAGTCTTTCCACTTCACATAAGTTTCTAGCAAGCCCATTGGATAACCTAAGTAAGAAATAAAACATAGACTTGGACTAGGATATAAAAATTGGACCGGTAGCCCAAAAATCATGAAAATGTGACCAAGCCCATTATGAAATGTAGAATTCTAACTAAAGTAAAAAAAAAAGGGCAAGAATGAGGCCAAACCCAAGAGAAAAAATAAAAATAAAAATAAAAGGAAAGTGATGAAATAAGGGTGTAATCAAGATTAAGTGACATGGCATTAAGACAAAAGTTTAGCAAGTGGTGTGATATCCTACATTTATAATTTTAGCAAGTGGTATAACAATACAAGGCTTTAGGACAAAACATCTATATCCTACACTCATAAGTTTAGCAAGTGGTATGATAATATATGGCATTGGGACAAAATATTCCTATCCCACACAAATAATTTCAACCAAATAATGGAGATTCAAGGGCTAGAAATTTGCCACTTAAAAAGGCAAACCTATCATACTTGATTAAGACAAAAGAAAAAGGAAATGAATCCCTAAATCAAGGGGACCTTGTCCCTTATCTTAAGAACATATTATCATAATTTTCAAAATACAGATCTCCTCTTTCCTATGCATATCTTGACTAAGGAAGAGGAAGACAAGAACGTGAGTTGTTTGTTTTCCAAAAATTCAACCAAGTGTATCTTAATTGTGATAAGGTAGACCCATAATCATGAAAGATGAATTATTTTATGGTCTATTTAAGCAAAACCCACCCTTATAATATGAGAATTTCGTCCAAGTGAGGGAGAGAAAAAATAGAAGCAAGATAGAGTGAGGAAAGGGGAGGAAGAAAGTAAGAAAGAGGAAAGAGAAATATAAAGGACTAAGTTCTTAAGGTAAGTTTAACAATATTTTTTTTTTTGAAGAAAACTTTTAAAACTTATAATAATTATATGATATTTTGATCTTAGAACTTTGATGATTGGTCATGGATATTGCTATATCATGTTACATATTATGTATGTTTAAATATTTAGGCTGGTGTAGATAGTTCTGCATAGGTATGGTTATGAATGAAAAACTTTTAAGCTTCTGTTTTTAAAATTCTGGGAAGAATCGGTAAGGAATTAAAACAAATGGTTAACATGAAACATGTAGATCTATGTGTCACAGAATTTTAGCCACTAGATTTAGGTAATTTGGAGTTCATAAGAGGTAGATATAGTCTGATTAGTAAGCAATGGTCAGAAAATGGTTAATCAGAGAGGAATATGTTAGGATAGCTTCTGTGTTTTAATTGTTGGGAACATTTTGTAAGGAATTAAAATAAATAGTTAACATAAGAATTATAGATATATGTGTCATGGATTTTTAGCCACTGGAATCACTTAATTTGCAATTTATATGAGGGAGATATGGACAGATTAGTAGGTATAGGTCAGAAACTACCTGAGAATAAATAACCTATAATTTGAAGGACTAATATCATCTTGATTTGTTAATATTTCGCTAAACTGTTCAACATAATAGTTTTAGATAATTGTTTTATCTTTAAATTAACACCAAGATCACCTACATCGGGGTTAAATTAAGGGAGTTATGTTATAATTAGTAAAAGAAGGTTAGACAGGATGAAAACCTGCATCAAGAAAATAAAGAAATAAAATTAATATTTAAAAAAGAAGAAGAATCTTATAAATGAAAATAATAAATGACTAGTATATGCCATAGCCATTGGCATTGTATGAACTTCTTACCATCTTAAGTGTGAAATTTTGACATGGAAATATTTTATAAATTGATATTTGAAATGGTTATGTTCATGGCATGATTATCAATGATTTTTGGTAATAGTTACATACTTATTGAAAGCATATTTTTGGCTATCATTGTAAAAAGAAAAGAAATGAGCATGGTCACATGGAAATTCGTGTGGTGCACCAGTAGGGGACGCCCTACCAACGGTTATGATCATGTTAATGAGAAAAGAAAGAGAAAGTGAGTTTTGTCGGATGGAGCGAAAAAAGCCCGGACCGGAGAGTAGATAATACTCACCCTGACCGAGGTAGCTTGATTTAAGAATAAATTGATAATCATCATATGATATTCTGAAAATAGTTAATCCTGTCATACATGTCATTATTGTACGATTCTCATGTGCATAGATATAGTACATTCATGTAACCAAAGATATTTTCTATAGTTTATACAGCTAAACATGACATGAAGAGCTATATTGATGATGATTTATTGTTGAACTTACTGGGATTTAATTCTCACTATATTTCCATGTCATGTTCAGAAGAATAATTATGCAAATTTTCTGTATGGCACTGGCTTTTAACGTATGTTGGATCGAGTTACTCTATTTTGTGCTGATTCCAGTAATATATATGGTGTCTTTGGTTGAGTTGACTAAGATCTCGGTGAAGGTGTAACCACCCGCACCCGTATCTCTGGAACTGGTCAACAGGGATGATTAAAATGTAATTATATATGTGTTAGACTTTTGTACGAATGTTATTGATTAATGATATGTTTGTAAACTCTGTATTGTATAAATTAAATATATGTTATTTTGAGTTAAGTTGTAACGAGGTAATGACTTCATGGTATTGAAAAAAAAATTGTTACTTAAATAGAGTTGTTACATAACCTACCTAAAATCTCTCTAACTTATTTAGTGAACTTTTTTTCTTGTTTCTTCTTAAAGGAAGTAGTAAAATTTCTCCCTTTCCTTAGCTTTTTCAGCAACTTGAATAAGAGATGGAATGTGAGTTTTGAACCCTAAGGATGAATAGAAAATATAGATTCAAGTGGAGATTAAGCTAACTTACCTTGAGAACTAGTCCTCTAAACTTCTCCTTCTTCTTCCTTCCTCTCTTCTCCTCTTTTTCTCTCCTTTCCTCACTCTACCTTGCTTATATTTTTCTCTTTCCCTCACTTAGACAAAATTCTAATGTTATAAGAGTTATTTTTACTTAAATAAATTATCAAGTGGTCCTTCTATCATAATTATGGGTCTACCTTATCACAATTAGGATGCACTTGGTTGCTTTTTGGGGGAAGACAAATCACATTCTTGTCTTTCTCTCCCTTAATCAAGATATACATAGCAAAAAGAAGATTTTTGATTTAAAAATTATGATAAAATGTTCTCAAGACAAGGGGCAAGGTCCCTTTAATTTAGAGATTCATTTCTTTTTTCTTTTTTCTCACTCAAGTATGATAGATTTGCCTTTTTAAGTGGCAAATTTCCAGCCCTTGAGTTTCCCTTGGTTGAAATTATTTTTTTAGGGTAGGGATATTTTGTCCTAATGCCATGTATTATTACTTACTATCATCACATGGCTTGCTGAAATTATGAGTGTAGGATATAGATATTTTATACTAATACCATGTAACCTAATCTTGATTATTATTACACTACTATTTCATCACATGGTTCTTATTTTTTTATCTTGTATTTGGGCTCATTTTTGCCCATTTCCTTTACTTTGGCTGAAATTTCTACCTCTCATGAAGTGCTTGGCCACACTTTAATAATTTTTGGGATATCGGTCCAATCTCTATATCTTAGTCCAAGTCTATGTTATATCTCGTACTTGGGCTATCCAATTGGTTTGATAAAAACTCATATGAAGTGGAAAAACTCTATATGAAGTGTCCATAGGTGAAGGCCAAAATGTATGGGTGGAGATGTTAAACTTAAAAATTCTAACTCTTAAATTAAGAAAAATTATCCTAATCCAATCTTCTTAAAATTTTAAGACCTTTATTTTCTTCCAAAAATTTATCTTCCATACTCAAGAATTTCACCCCTCGTTAGAACGTTATTTCTATTTTTTTTCCTCTTAGATTATTTATTTTTTTAATGTTAGAAACATTTTCTATACATACACATAAGTTGAAGAGTTTCTAAGGGTTATATTCTCTTATATATCTAAAAATTGTTTAATAAATTTTATTTCCTTAATTAAATATTTATGTTCCTTTATTAATAAAAGAAACGAAATTAGGATGTTACAAGTTAGCTCCAAAAGTTGACAAACGAGTTGCCTAATATTGAACCCATAGCCTTGTGAGTAAATAAGATACATTATAGCTTGTTTTTAGATTTTATTTTAAATTCCTAAATTATGTTCGACACATTTTAAGACAATTTTAATGGTTAAGAATTATGTATGGTTTGATCTCTAGCTTATACTTTTTATTTATGTTAAATTTATGGTGCTTCCATAAGAGAGCTTTAAGGATACAAGACAAACACCTATTTGTCTTGGCAATGGGTTAGGTATGTTTCTCTAGCAGTTTTTGTTATAGGATTGTTATACATGTTTCGATACTGTACTTTATTTTAAGGTATATGCTTTTATGGGAATTTGTTTTATGGATTCTCCTGGTATATGCTATATACATATCTATATATCTATACAAATATACATATATGTATATGTATGCATCCATCTATATGTATATCTACATATATGTATATATATAGATACATACATATGTATATATGTAGATATAATATATATAAATATATACATAAAACATATATAAATATATACATATAACATATATATATACACACACACACACACACACACACACACAAACTCACACATATATGTATGT
Organism: Gleditsia sinensis; assembly: GCA_037074535.1. Classification (NCBI taxonomy): domain Eukaryota; kingdom Viridiplantae; phylum Streptophyta; class Magnoliopsida; order Fabales; family Fabaceae; genus Gleditsia; species Gleditsia sinensis. Next base: position 33,536,549 of record CM073468.1, read on the forward strand.
ATGTCTATATGTGTGTGTGTGCATATATATACATAAATGTATATATATGTATGTATATTGTAACACCCCCAACTTATAGACACGTGAAACAAACATTTTTTTTCTGCAATAAGATATTTATCATAACATGCATAACACTATTCTTTGTCATGAAAATAGACAAATATAGGTTCTCTCATGTATACACATTATACAGTCCAAGTTATAAAAGTCAAAGTAACAACAGAAGCAGGGATTCTACCTGTGACATTCAGTCCAAGTTAAATTTTTGAGATAAAGTTATAACTTTTGTTGATGCATAATTAGCATACTATATATGCACTGAAAATCTATTCTTTTTACATAATGCTCAAGCATGTTACAGCTCTCAATACACTCAATCCACTCATTTGCTATACGCATAGTAACTGATCGACTACAGTACCAATAAGTGATTAGAGAATGTAAATTCATCACCCATCTGCCTCCTCACATTACCACTATCACCCGATTGGAGCAGCCCTCCCTTGGCTTACTCAGGCTAATAGGGCGTCCCCTACTCGGTACCGTCACAAGCTATACAACCTGTCGATATTCATCCATACATATAAACACATATATATATATAAATGCATATTCATCAAATGCAATGTGTAATAACCCAAACCTTTGAAGGTTAAGTACAAATCATTTGAAACAAGGAAGTTGAGAACAATGTAAAATTTTAGAGCGTTTCTGACCTTTTCTTCTGACCTTTCGTCACTCATATAATCATAACTCTCTCATATGAAATCCAAATCACATGATTCAAATTCCTATTGAAAGATAAGACATATAGCTACAATTTTGATGTTGGGAACTTTTGCTAATTCGGTGAATATTATAGTGAGAAGAGGGAAAAACCGCAGCAAAGTGTGGTATGGACCTTTGTTCACTATTTTATACATAACTCCTTCATATGAACTCCAAATTAGGTGATTCAAGTGGCTACAGAAAGCTAAGAGAAAGGGCTACAACTTTCATGTTGGACATTTTATCAAATTCAGCGAAATGAAGTTTGCCGCGGCGAGAATGCTGCAGCATTTTCCCGAGAGCATGAGTTTTTCTGGTTTCGATCTCGCCGCGGCGAAAATATTCTCGCCGCCGGCGAAAATCGCGCACCAGCAATCTCGCCGCGGCGAGAATGAGCTCGCCGGCGGCGAAATTCGTCAGAGAGGCATTTTTTTGCGGTCCCCCTCCTTTTTCCTTCATTTCCTCCATTGCTGAAGCTTTCTCTCTCTCTCTAAAATTTTTCTCAAACTTCTCTCTAAGATATCTCATCATCCAGACGTCCGATTTGAGCAAGTAAGGTACCGTTGGACTCGTGGGAAGAAGAGCTACAAATCTCACCTATCAATTTCGCCGGAAATTCGCCGGATTGTCGCCGGAAAATCGCATGAATAGTAACCTCCAAGGTAAAACTCCGTTTAATTGCGTTTTAGGCTCTGTTTTACCGAATTTCTTTCCATAGATAGTTTTAGAATTAGTTTCTATACTAGAATATAGGGTTTTTAGGTTTTGGCATGAATAGTGTTTTCCGGCGTGAATAGTGACTTTTAGAGTTTTCTAATTTTCATGTTATGTCTATGTTTTCTAGGTTGTTGAGCCATCACGAGGTGAAATTCTCGTTGTTGGACTCCTAGTAAGGTGAGTGGGTTTTTCATACTATAGCGCATGTTTTAAGAATTTGATTTATAACTTTCTTGTATGATTTTAACTAGTTGGAATGTATGCTAAATTGTTTTACCGATTTGGAAACCAATATATTCCAACCATGTTAGAAATTATAAATTTAAATCCTAGTTGAACTCTAGGTATGCAGGGCAAGCATCTAGGCTGATAATTCTCCATTTGAGCTAGATTTATAGAAATGCGAACTTAGTCATAGAAATGAACTAAGTTAGCCATGAAATGATTTGATGCATGATGAGCATCTATGTGACGTCTACGGACGATATGTTTAAAGGGAAAGTTTATGATGATAAAGGTCTCCATGGGAATTCATGGATGAGATATATTTTAGAACGGAATTTTATGCATGAAAAGAGCTAGATGGAGAATTATAGCTTTATTGTAAAGTTATTGAAATGTTTTACTTTAAACTCTTTGAATAGCATATTTCAAATGTTTTCTATTGGAGGGACCCTTTTAGATCACTGTTAGCTAGCCGCAGGTAGTGCTAGCCCTGGTGCACCATGATCATGTTAAGGCTTCGGCCTAGGATACTATGACGGGCATATGACTGCCTAAGACACAAGGATTTAGGGTTGACTTATGTCTTCGCCTACAGTGATTGCCATACCCATTGCTATGTGCTTGGGGAAATTTAGGGTTGACTTATGTCTTCGCCTACAGTGATTGCCATACCCATTGCTATGTGCTTGGGGAAATTTAGGGTGGACTTATGTCTACGCCTACAGTGATTACCCTACCCTTGCTGTGTGCTTGGGGGAGATGATAGATCTGTTAGGAAAGACCTCCAATAAACTGATGCATTTTTCTTAAAGATTAAATATTTCTAATCAAGCTCATTCATCATTGTTATTGCATAAATATCTTCATTTATTACTTACCATGCATAATTGATTTGCTTACGGTTATTGATTTAATCCTGTTTTATCTTTTGAACATACATTTGAACTGTTTAGCATTCTTTCAATAAATTATGGTTAAATGCTTAATGTTTCTATTGTTATCTTTATATTTGGATTTCAATTATTAAACCCATTGCGAAACACTCGTGCTTGGTTTGCCTTGTTTCAGTTATAGTATGATTTACTCATTCACTGAGATATGGTAATCTCACCCCTCTTTTGTTTCCTCCCCACAGATAGTCAAAGAGACTTTGATCCAACTACAGCTTCGTAGGAGGCTGAAGATAGTGTTGGTGAGCCACAGTTTGGGCAAGGCTCTTTTGTACTGTTTGTTTAGTTTAGTTATGTCTAGAGTATCTCCATGAACATACAGGCAGGATCCTCGCTTCTTGCGTATTTTGATGTGTTGTTTGAAAAATGGTTTTATATTTTATAATAATGTTGGTATTATGAGGCCTTGGGCCAAGTTGAATCACATGAATATTATGAGGCCATGGGCCAAGTTGAATTAGAATGTTGGATTCATGAGATATCATGAGATATATATATATATATATATACATATATACAGTATTTTTTGATATTGGATGTGGCATATGTGGCCAGTTATATTTATTATGTACTCTGGATTGTGTGCTGGATGTTTGTGCATGCTATGTGTTAGGCTTGCGGCTAGGGGGAAACCCTTATGTCGTGCCGGTCATGTGTTCCATCATTTGGGGCCGTGACACAATGTATAATTATCAAGCAACTTGCCATGAGCTTTACGCTTGCCATTCAATCATAATCAGCAACTTTATAGTTTTACAAATCAATGCATCATGCATATAATATTTACTTTACCAAATAATGATAAATATATTTAGAACCACATATTCAATGAGTTTCAAAATTTATTTACAAAACCATACTCTTCTTGAACTATGTGCTAGTTCGTAAATAAAACATATATTTTAACACATTTCATAAACTTATGATAGTATAAATAATTTGTAAACATAATCAATTATACATTTTAAATTCAAGAAGAGCATGGGATAAGTTATAGAAAGAATTATTTACTTACAAGGTAAGGCTCTAGGTTAGACAGCCTTAAATGTATTTTTCCAAGTCAAATATTATCAAATGGACCTCAAAATTGAGTTTGGAGGGTGCAAAAATCTAAGAAATGACTCCGGAATCGTGAAATTTATTGTCCAAAGGTCAACGCTGGTCAACTGAAGAGGGTATTATTCACGATTGAAATTACTATTCATCGCTAGAATCACTATTCATGTTGCGCGGATTTATTGTTCATGACGGACAAAAAGTTATCAGATGGCTAAAAAATTTCATATTCTGAGATTTATCTATCTTCTGAATCTATCTACGATGTCAGATTTTCAATTTAAAGTCTCTAAATATGAGTTTCAAAGTTTACCTTTTTCTAAGATTTTCTACTTCCGATCTACAGCAATTCTTCAGCCGATTTGAAAAATTGTTCGACTAATATTATAGTACTCTTCCTCCTGAATCCAATGGTACCCTTAGTTTTGAGATCGGATGCTCAAAAGTACTCCAGATCTAGAGAGGAAAAATGAAGGAGATGAATGAATAGTAATCTCCTAATAAACCTATAGAAAATTTAAAAAAATGATGGAGGGACCAAATAAAAATTTACTAATTGTTGGAGAAAGTCCTTACAAATCTTATTATTTATATTTTGACCCCTAAAATTTTAGAAAATTACATTTTGACCTTAAAAATATTAACAAGTTTTCATTTTCATCCTTAAAACCTTTCAATTACATCCCTACTCCTTTATTTCTTTTAATAATCCATACATAAATGAGAATTACTAAATTTTTCAAGGATGTTATTGGTGCGTACTTCGCAAGTACACCCAAATTGATACTTTACCTCTCAACTAATTTGTAGTAGTGGGAGTAAGGGTCGATCCCACAGAGACTAGTATTACCTTATGTGATTGAGAAAAGGGGGGATTGATAATCACAAATAAAGTAAAGTAAACAATAATGAAAATAATTAAGAGAGTGATTATTAAGAGAGATGTTGATTTTGGTTGATATCCACCATCAAGAGATTGCATTGATCACTGACAAAGTCATCAATCTTAAACCAAATATCTATCATTGGGATTCTATCCCTATTCCTCCTTAAGCCTAGTAAATTGATAACAATCACATCAATTAAACCCTAATTAATAAGATATCTTTTAACAAATCAGTAAAGTCTAACCTATTAATCACATAAAGAACAAGAGAAATTGATAGAGCTAAACAAATATAAGCACATCGGTTATATTTAATTTAGTTGATCATTTATCATAGGCTTAATGATTTATAATCCAAAATCTTTAATCTTATTCACTTCATGAATAAAGTAATGAAAATTTTGTTCAAAACCTAATTCAGCAGTAGATTAAGACATACAATATACTAGTAGGCCTCCTTAGCAATTATATGAATAACCATTAAGAAAAAAAAGCAGATGAATAATCAATACCTGGTTAAGATTGAACTAATGAAATCAATTCCAAATCTCACAATGCATATCGATCCTTTGAGGTTTCAATCTTCCTCTACCAACTAAAAGTAAATCAACCGCGCAGGGCCATAAGATAATCTAAACAAGAATTAAAGAAGATAATTAAGAACTTTGATTGATTGAATGGCCCCCTTTGATGCTTCCTCTCTTCCCCTTTTATAGATTGGATGCTCTTCAATGAAGTAGGGTTATTTCCAAGTCAAATCTTGGACCATCAGGCTTCATTTGGAGTTAAAAAACCCTAAGAATTGCGAACTCAGCATTCTGGTGCAGCGGCAAGCGCCGTGGTGCTTCAAAAATTCACTGACGGGGCACCGTGGTGCCTGATCTAGTGTCAGGACATTCTAGTTCTGATGCTCGGGTGCCTCGACACTGGGGCTCAGGCGCTGCAGTGCCTGATGCTTCTGGGTAGCCAACACCACGTCCCTCTGAATCTACAAAGACACAGCACCGCTGCACTGGGAAAATCCCAAAATTTGCCAAAGTACCAAACATGGAAGTTTTACTTTGTGTCTCTTCTTTCCATACCCACTGGAATCACCTAAATCCGATTTAAATTGAAGGAGATATGCCAAAATTAGTGACCAAAGGTCAGAATTCATCCTGCTGCACTGTGATTCTGATTTGTGAGCTCTGGAACACTACGAAATCTCTAGATTTTGACAAAAGGTTCAAAATAAAAGTTGTATATAATTGTGTTATAGTTTCACAGCCACTTGAATCACTTTGATTAGAGTTCATAAGAGGGAGATATGTTCTAAACAGTGTTGAAAGGTCTGTAATTGCTGCAATGTAGCATTTTTCCATGAATTTCTTATCTTTTTATTCTCTTTTCTTCTTCCTTTGTTCCTACAAAATAAAACACAAAACTAAGTTAATTTCTAATCATATTTTACTTAAATAAAAAAAAATAAGTTTAAAGTTATTAATATCATGCTTAATTAAGATCACATCAAATACCCCCACACTCAACTTTTTGCTTGTCCTAAAGCAAAATAATCCCTAAAGACGAAAAACAACAATTAATATACGTAGTGAGTGTTAGACTTACCAAACGTTTGCCTCATAACCTGAAAATATAATCTAGAAATTTTTGGAAGGTCATAATGTTGCACAAGATTAACACAAATGCAATCCATTATTTTATCCTTCTGAATCCCTAGTGTGTGTGTTCTTGGGTCAATAAATTTTCTTTTACCTAGATGTGTTTATATATCCCAAAAATTTGGTTGTAGATCTCTAATTAGTTTAGGATTTCCATATCCTTATTCTTCATACCACTCTCCACTAATGTAGGCTAAAACTACTTTTTAGGATCAAAAGGACTTTAAGCTTGTAATGTGGCTAAGTTATAGGGTGAGACAAAAGATATAAATTTAGGCTTGATTACCCAATACCACATCATTAATTATACTTTACTTGAGCTTTCTCAAGTTTGGAAAAATTTTCCCCTACACTCATTCCTTTATTTTACTAAATTCATCACCATCACATTCTTTTTCACTGCTTAGACTTTTATCCGTATTTTTGGATTTTTTCTTTCTTTTGTCCTTGCTCCACCCTTCCACCCTTTTATTAATATAGCTCTGCAAAATAAGCATTTCAAAATTAATCATGGGATGAGTGAATTAGGGAAAACAATTGAAGGAATTAATCATGAAATTTGGTCTTGGGTCTGCAGTAGGTATGAAAAAAAATGGAATATGTTAATTAAGCTCAAAATATAGGTGCTAAGGATATTTAATTGCTTGGTTTGATTTGAAAGGCTCAATCTCATCAAATAATGCCTAAATCATCTCCTAATTAATAGTATCAGCCTAGGATTTCGCCTCAAGCAGCATTCAAATAAGTTCTAAAATCCTGTGGAGATCATGAAATATATTTGAATTATATAAACATTCTTTAAGTAAAAGATAAATTGAATGCACAAAGTTATTGTGCAAACATATTTCAAGATTCTAAAGTCAAAAGTAATAAATTGCAAAAGGGATAAAATTGCACACAATCACGAATTTTCTACATTTTTCAAGAGCTAAAGAAAATTTGGATAGTCATATTATTGGCTGTTGGTTGTGCCTAACATCCCAAAACATAAATTGAAACACTCACACAATCACTCAACTTGCTAAACGCAATAAAAGTGCATTAATAGTAAAAATCAGAAAGTTGAGGCTCAAAATAGGGTCACAATTATTCTGACAAATCTACTTCTACCCCCACACTCAAACTTTACATTGTCCTCAATGTAAAAGAAAGATAAGAGTAGGAAATGATATATAAAAACATATCAGTTAAGCGACTTCCCTGAATTTGTTTGATTTGGAATGAATGTATTACATTACTGAACCCTGAATTTGTCTGATTTCCACTTTCTTTCTTTTTTCTTTTTAAGATTATGTTGGGTTGCCTCTTAATAAGCACCTTTATTTAATGTCGTTGGTTCGACTCACAGCTCATGATGTCATTCAAGAAGGATCCTTGACGTCCACTTTGAATTGGCTTTCCATTGGATTTGCAGAATTTTGAGGTTCAACTACATCATGAGGGGGGAAATCAACATTAATCAAAAGTTTACTTCAATGAGAACTCAACTTACCTGGAAATAACTGATGTCTTGAGTAACTTTCGGCATCCAATTTAATTTCATCTTTTTGAGATTCTACCAAAGCATGGGGTAACTTTCCTCTATCTTTGAGTAGGGCATATTTATTTGAGGTTATCATTTGGGGTGGTTCTTCACTGTATATGCACTTTAATGGCTAGGGAAGCTCTTTAAACCTAGGTCAAGATACTACAAAATAGAAGGTATAGGCATCTTATTAGAAATTGGTAACAACATAGAAAGATCCTTACCTGTTTGCTACACTTTTAGTACTTCCTCTCCTATTATAATTTTCTCTTAGAATTTGGCATTCAGGGTAGATTCCACAGCCTCTTTCTTAGTAGGCTTACTAGTGTCAACTTCCAAGTCATATTTTTCATTTAGTGTAGAATTTTCCTCTTTTTTCACTAATGATGTTGGGGTTGGACTTTCAATTTCTAAATTTTGAGCCTCTAATCAACTGACTGTTGTTGCTAATTGACCTATTTGATTTGTCAAGCTTTGGATACTGGCACTTACCTCTTGTTGAAATTGATGAGTATTATGTGCAAGAGATTTAATGATTTCTTCTAAAGAACTACTTACCTGAGAATCTTGAGATGCAGTCTGTCTAGGATAATAGGCATGTTGGTTATTATAAAAATTTGTAAAATCTTGTTCTTCAAGCCAATTTTATGTATTCCCATACCTAAAGTTGGGATGATCCTTCCATCCAGGATTATACATGTTTAAATAAGAATTATACCTCCCTTGTGGTGGCCCAGGAAAACCACTAACCATATTTACTTGCTCAAATGATTATTCATAGAAAGTTGGGTACCCATTAGAAGGATGCCCCATGGCTGAATGATTTCCATAGCACTTCTCACTTTGCATATTTTCTACACGTTGACAAACAAGAGAAGTTAAATTTGCAAGTTATTGTTCAAGGGAAGAGGTACATACCTCACTAGCATGTCTTAATGGAGAGCCTAGTGTAACATCCCTAATTTCGTTTCTTTTATTGATAAAAGCACATAAATATTTAATTAAGGAAATAAAATTTATTAGACAATATTTTAGATATCTAAGGAAATATAATCCTTAGAAATTCTTCACCTTATGTATATGCATAGAAAATGTTTCTAACATTAAGAGAACAAATAAAGAGGGAAAACCTAATAGGAAAAAAAAAATAGAAATAACATACTAAAGAGATGCAAAATTCTTGGATAAGGAAGGTAAATTTTTAGAAACAAGTAAAGGTCTTAAAATTTCAAGAACATTGGATAAGGGTAATTTTTCCTAATTCAAGAACTAGAGTTACTAAGTTTAAAATCTTTACCCATACATTGGTCTTTTACCTATGGACACTTCATATAGAGTTTTTCCACTTCACATAAATTTCTAGCAAGCCCATTGGATAACCTATGCAAGAAATAAAACATAGACTTGGACTAGGATATAGTAATTGGACCAATAGCCCAAAAATTATGAAAATGTGACCAAGCCCTCCAAAAAAGGTAGAATTTTATCCAAAGCAAAGAAAATGGGTAGGAATAAGCCCAAATCTAAGAGGAAAAATAAAATAAAATAAAATAGGTGATGATATAATAATGTAATAATAATAAAGATTAAGTTACATGGCATTAAGACAAAAATTTAGCAAGTGGTGTGATTCTACATTCATAATTTTGGCAAGTGGCATGATAATACAAGGCTTTAGGACAAAAACATCTATATCCTACACTCATAATTTTAGCAAGTGGTATGATAATACATGGCATTAGGACAAAACATTTCTATCCCACACAAATAATATCAACCAAATAATGGAGATTCAAGGGCTAGAAATTTTCCACCTAAAAAGGCAAATCTGTCATACTTGTTTAAGACAAAAGAAAATGGAAATGAATCCCTAAATCAAAGGGACCTTGTCCCTTATCTTAAGAACATATCATCATAATTTTCAAAATACAAATCTCCTTTTCCTATGCATATTTTGACTAAGGAAGAGGAAGACAAGAACATAAGTTGTTTGTTTTCCAAAAATTCAACAAAGTGTATCCTAATTGTGATAAGGTAGACCCATGATCATGAAAGGTGTATTATTTGGTGGTCTATCTAAGCAAAACCCACCCCTACAACATTTTAATTTCTTCCAAGTGAGTAAGAGAGAGAAATAGAAGCAAGGTAGAGTGAGGAAATGAGAGAAAGAGAGGAGAAGAAAGGAAGGAAGAAGAAGGAGAAGTTTAGAAGGCTAAGTACTCAAGGTAAGTTACCTTAATCTCCACTTGAATCCATTTTTCTTCTTCATCCTTGAGGTTTAAAAATTCACCCTCCTTCTCTTACCTAAGCTGCTAAAAAAGCTAAGGGAAGGGAGGAATCTTGCTACTTCTTTCAAGAGGAAACAATAAAACCAATTCACTAAGTAAGCTAGGGAGATTCTTAGGAAAGTTTAACAATAATTCTTTTTGAAGAAAACTTTTGAAACTTATAATATTTATATGAGATCTTGATCTTAGAACTTTGATGATTGGTAATGGATGTTGCTATATCATGTTACATATTGATCTTGCATGTGATGTATGTTTGAATACTTAGGTTGGTGTAGATAGTTCTGCATGGGGATGGCTATGGGTGGCAGAATTTTTAGCTTCGGTATTTTAATTTCTGGGAACAATATATGAAGAATTAAAATAAATGGTTAACATATGAATTATAGATATATGTGTCACAGAATTTTAGCCACTGGAATCATTCAATTTAGAGTTCATATGAGATAGATATGTTCTGATTAGTAAACAAAGGTCAGAAAATGGTTAATCAGGGAAGAATATGTTAGGATAGCTTCGGTGTTTTAATTTCTGGGAACAATCTATAAGGAATTAAAATATATGGTTAACATATGAATTATAGATATATGTGTTACTAATTTTTAGCCACTGGAATCATTCAATTTAGAGTTCATATGAGGTAGATATGTTCTGATTAGTAAACAAAGGTCAGAAAATGGTTAATCAGGGAAGAATATGTTAGGATAGCTTCGGTGTTTTAATTTTTGGGAACTTTATATAAGGAATTAAAATAAATGGTTAACATATGAATTATATATTTATGTGTTACGGATGTTTAGCCACTGGAATCACTTAATTTGGAATTCTTATGTGGGAGATATAGTCATATTAGTAAGTAAAGGTTAGAACCTACCTGAGAAGAAATAATATTGAATTTAAGGGAGTAATAACACAAAGATTTATTACTATTTTGCTGATTTGATTAACATAATAGTTTTAGATAATTGTCTTAGCTTTCCATAGACACTAAGATTACCTCAATCAGAGTTAAAATGAGGGAGTTATGCTCTGATTAATGAGAAACGGTCATAGAACACGGCCAGGCCGTGTTCTGGGTGCTTCAAGCACGGGTTAGCCGTGTTCGGGACTGTTTTTTAGTACATTTGAAGTATTTTTAAAGTATGGCCGTATCCTGAAACATGGCTAGACTATGTTGGAAGCTGGTGAAGCCTATTTTCAACATTTTTCTACTCTAGATGAACCTCTTTAACTATAGGGTAATAGTATAAATCAAATTGGAGAAAAATGCTCTATAAATTTGTAAGAACATGTGTTAGGAATGATATAAATAAGAAGAAATTGACTAAAGGCCAAGCACAAAGAAAATGAAGAGATGAAATTAATATTATAAAAAAGAAGATGAATCTTATAAATGAAAATAATAAATGACTAGTATATGCCATAGTCATTGCCATTGTATGAACTTCTTACCATCTTAAGTATAAAATTTAGACATGGAAATATTTTATAAAGTGATATTTGAAATGGTTATGTTCATGGCATGATTACCAATGATTTATGGTAATAGTTATATTTTGATGAACATACTTGTTATTGAAAGCATATTTTTGGCTATCATTGTGAAAAGAAAAGAAATGAGCAAGGTCACATGGCAATATGTGTGGTGCACTAGTAGGGGACGCCCTACCAACGGTTATGATCATGTTAATGAGAAAAGAAAGAGAAAGTGGGCCATGTCGGACGGAGCGAGAAAATCCCGTACCGGAGAGTAGAGGATACTCACCCTGACTGGGGTAGCTTGAAATGAGAATAAGTTGATGGCCATCATATGATATTCTGAAAATAGTTAATCCTGTCATACATATCATTACTATATGACTCTTATGTGCATAGATATAATGCATTCATGTGACCAAAGATATTTTCTGTAGTTTATACAGTTGAACATGTCGTGATGAGCTATATTGATGATGATTTATTGTTGAACTTACTGGGATTTAATTCTCACTATATTTTCATATCATGTTCAGAAAATTAGTTATGCAGATTTTCTATAGCTTTGGCTTTTAGTGCATGTTGGATCGAGTACTTTATGTTGGGCAGATCCCAGAAAAAAATAAAATGTTTGTAGTCGAGTTGGCTTAGATCCCGGTGAAGGTGCAACCACCCGCACCTGTATATCCAGAATTGGTCAACCAGAATAAATAAGATGTAGATTTTTTATGTGTTTGATATATTGTACGTATGTTTTCATTAATGACATGTATGTAAACTCTGTATTGTATAAATTAAATAAATGTTATATTAAGTTAAGTTGTAACGAGGTAATAACTTCATGGTATTTTAAAAAAAAATTGATACTTAAATGGAGTTGTTACACCTAGCCTAGTGTCAAATTGTTGAAAATTGGCTGCCATATTCAAAGTTATGAAAAAAAAGAAAAGAAAAGAATCACAAAAGGTAAATAGACACATGATAAAGGGGTATTTTGAGTACTTAATGGCTATATTTTATCCCCTAATTCATAGTAAACTTGTGGTTATTTCCTTGCTTTTGGTTATGGTTTGCTCTGGATACTGCTTTGGTTGTTTTTATGCTTGCAGGAGAGCAAAAGAAGCCAAGAAGCAAAGGAAAACTGTCTTGGAAAGAACAAAAAGGACTTGGAACAAGATGAGGAGGAAGCAAGGAGGTAACCCACCAAAAATCATGAAGAAAGGAGCATGGCAGCATGCAGCACGGCCAGGTCGTGCTCTGTGCAAGAAGCTGCGGAACATTCCTGAAACCCGCCCGAAGCACGGCCAGGCCGTGTCCTGGGACACGACCGTGCTACGGGTCTGCGAGCTCTGTGTCTTTTAGGGTTTTGGCTGCCCAAAGTGTGGTATATTGAAGGGTAACCGCAGCCAAATGGGGGAGGACCGAAAATACACTTGGGGAATGAGTTCTTAGGCTTAGGAAACACCTTAGGGTTAGGTTTAAAGTAGGATTAATGGTTCAATTCATATTCTAGGTTAGATTTCACATTGATTCAGCATTGTATTTCATCTCTACATTCAGCAATGTAGGTTTTATCTTTCCATCTTTACTTCTACTTCTACTTCTACTGCTTTCTCTTGGTTTGTATTGAATACTTATGGTTTGTTTAATGAATTTGGTTTTAGTTTCTGTTTCTATTATGCTTGGGTAGTTTTTATCTAGGCTTTTGGTAAACCCACTTATGGTGTGATGATACATTGTGCTGGTTGAATTGAACTTCTGGAACCCTAATTGGTGTTATCTATGGTTAAATTAGGATTAGCTATTAAGCATTGGTTATATGAGTTAATGATTGTTTGGTCAATATTTATCACGTCTTAGGATATTAGTTGATGGACTGAAAGGTGAAAACTAATACCTGAACCTAATAGTTAATTAGGGATATCTTAATCACGAAAGTAGTTTAAGATTCCCTAGGAATGAATCAATTAATGGGCACGAGAAAACCGATTAATTGTATTCCATGGTTGGCATAGAACTTAATGGACCTAGGTTGAACTAAGAACCACGAAAGTAGGTAATTAGATTAACCTAGGTACGATTAGTAACGCTTGAAAGAGGTTATTAGTTAATTAAGGCTAAACCATCCCCAATAACCTTGATAATTGCAATTAGGGGTACATATTAGTTGTTGAGTATCATAAGTGTGGTGAACCCTAACCCTAGGCTTTGTTTAATTGGTTATTTGCATCTATTTAATTGTGACACTCTCTCATCAAATTTCATCAATCTAGATAGCTCGTTTTGTATAATTCTAGTAGTTGACATTGTTCTCTGTGGGATACGACCCGTACTCGCTGAACTAGCTACAGCTATGCCGTGCGCTTGCGGTAATTTAATAAAACACACACAACAAGTTTTTGGCGCCGTTGCCGGGGAACAAAGCCAATATTAGATATTTTACAAAATCGCTAGACTAGATCAATTTCTGTTTATTTTTCTTTTTAATTTTTCTACACAATTTTCTTTTGCTGATTTTGCTTCTTTTATTCCTTTATAGGTGTGTTTCTCTTTTATGTGAAGAGCGCGTGATAGCGTTGCTCAATTTGACCCTGAAATTGAACGCACCCTACGAAGGATAAGAAAAGGTAAGCAGCAAGAGAATTCTGCAGCTACAATGGGGGAAAGAGATAACCGGTCACTGAAGGACTTCACTGCCCCAAACACACATGGCCTGAACCCTAGCATAGTCAGGCCAGTGGTAGAAACTAATAACTTTGAGCTGAAGCCATCTCTCTTGCAGATGGTTCAGCAGAACCAGTTTGGAGGGTCTCCTACTGAAGACCCTAACCTCCATCTCTTTGTATTCTTGGAGTACTGTGACACCCTGAAGCTGAATGGTGTCTCATCAGATGTAATCGGGTTGAGGTTGTTCCCTTTCTCATTGAGGGATAAGGCACGAGCTTGGCTGCACTCTCTCCCATCGGGGTCCATCACCACATGGCAACAGCTTTCTCAAGCTTTCCTGGCCAAATACTTCCCACTGAGCATGACGGCCCATCTTAGGAATTAGTTTACTACATTTGCTCAGAAAGATGGCGAATCATTATATGAGGCTTGGGAAAGATTCAAAGAACTCCTCAGAATATGCCCACACCATGGGTTGGAGAAGTGGCTTATAGTCCATACCTTCTACAATGGACTGATTTACAGTACCCGTATGTCTGTGGATGCTGCAGCTGGTGGAGCCATTATGAACAAAACTGTAGATGAGGCATATGAGCTAATTGAAGACATGGCTCAAAACCATTACTCTTGGTCTAATGAGAGGCAGTCCAGAAAACTAGCAGGTATGTATGAAGTAGATGCGTTTGATAATCTTACTTCTAAAGTTGATGCGTTGTTTCAGAAGCTAGATAAATTGAGCATCAACGCTGTTGGATCTTCTCCATCATCTTCTTGTGGGATTTGCGGAGGTGTTGGTCATATGACCAATGAATGCCAGTTTGGAAATCCTCACTGCATTACATACAACCCAGGCTGGAAAAATAACCCAAATCCCCCTTACAAGCAGAATGCAAGTTAGCCTCCTCAGAATAACTTCAGGAAGCCTCCTAGATATCAGAATCAGAGGCCATTCAACCCAGCTCCTCCTCCTCAGCCAAAGTCAAATTTGGAAGCTCTGATGGAGAACTTCATCTCCACGCAAAGTAAGCAGAATGATGAATTCAGAGCCCAGAACCATTCCATGAATGAGGCTATTAAAGATTTAGCCTCCAAGGTAGACTCACTTGCTACTCATAGCAAGATGTTGGAAACTCAGATAGCTTAGCAGGCTAGTCTATCTAATAAGAACTTTGACAGACTTCCAGGCCAGGCTGAGAACCCCAGAGAGCATTACAATGCCATTACCTTGAGAAGTGGTAAGCAGTTGGTTGAATCTGAGAGACGTGGGGAGGTAAAGACAAATGAACCTCAGGCTGCATCTGAAAAGAAAAGAGAAGAGGAACCAGAAGAAGAGGAAAAGAAGAAAGAAGATCCAAAATATGTGGCTCTTGAACCATACAAGCCATCAATTCCTTTTCCTCAAAGGTTAGTTAAGGCCAAGTTAGAGAAGCAGTTTGGGAGATTTCTGGATGTGTTGAAGAAGCTGAATATCAATATCCCATTTCTAGAAGCCATCTCCCAAATGCCATCCTATGCAAAGTTCCTGAAAGAGATCCTCTCAAACAAGAGGAAAATTGAAGAGTATGCTGTGGTGGCACTAACAGAGGGATCCAGTGCATTAATACCGAATAAGCTTCCTCAAAAGCTTAAGGATCCCGGAAGCTTCTCTATTCTTTGCTCCATTGGAGATATGAAGATTGACCGAGCCCTATGTGACCTTGGAGCAAGTGTCAGCCTCATGCCTCTCTCGGTGTGTAAAAAGCTTCAGATGGGTGACTTGAAGCCTACCACCCTTTCTCTTTATTTGGCTGACCGATCCATCAAGCATCCGGCAGGTATATTAGAGGATGTTCCTCTAAAGGTAAGTAAATTTTATATACTTGTTGATTTTGTTATTTTAGAGATGGAGGAAGATGACAAAATCTCCATCATTCTTGGAAGGCCTTTCCTAGCTACGGCTGGTGCAAATATAAATGTAAAATATGGAAAGCTTTCTTTGAATGTAGGGATGAAAGAGTAGAATTTAATTTGAATGATACTATGAACCCTCCATTTCTAGGTAAATCTTGCTATATGATTGGCTTAACTGAACTTAATGTAAATGATAATGCCATGAATTTTTCTCCTTTTGACCCACTTGAGTTATACTCTGTGGAAAGCTCTTGTGTTTATGTCAAACAGGGGGAAGAAAAGGAAGACATTGAGGAGGAAGTGAAAGACACAAAGTTAGAACCCAAACCACCTCCTCAAAGCTTGAATGGAACAAATGAAGAAAAGAATGAGCCAAGAACATCTTTGAAGGCCATTAGGAAAAGCCTCATGCACAATACTAAGAGGCAATGGATTAAAAAGAGAGTTATTCAAACTCTCTTCAAGCCTCCTTGAGTAGAAAGCATGAACAAGGAGTCAAGCTAATGACTTTAAACAAGTGCTTTGTGGGAGGCAACCCACATTTTAATCTTTAAGTTTCTTTTTGTTTTGTTTTCTTGTCTTTTGTTTTAGTTCTTATGTTCAAATTTAGTTGATTTCTTAGGTTATAGTTTAATGAGTGTTTTCTCATGTATTTTAGGTCTATTCCCATGTGCCCAAGATGATATAAAAGGCTAAAAATCGAGGGAAGTCAAGGAGAATCAAAAGCTGAGGCAAAATTTAAGGATTTGCAGCTTCCAGCCAGCAACACGGCTAGGCTGTGTCCTCCACCACGTCCGTGCTGCAAGCATGGGCCAAAATCTGCAAAATTTGGAGAAACCTGCGAGAAGCATGGGCAAGCCGTGTCCTAGGACACGGCCGTGCCCCAGGTACTAAAAAAAAAGAAGGGTCATCGAGACAAAAGCATAAGTGGGCCATGTAAGCAAGTAAGTTACTTTTTCCTTTGCCTATACTTTCATTGATATTGACATTGAGGACAATGTCAAGTTTAAGCATGGGGGAGTGACTTTAGGATTGTGGTTTTTGCTGGTTGAATATTTTATCTCCTGTTTCATTGTATAATCATAAAGTTTGCTATTTTAGAGATAGATTGGGATAATATAGGTTGATTTTAGCTCATGAACATGTGATGCACAATAGGATATGAAATAGGTAGTTATACTTTTAGTCTCTCTCTTCTAGGATTAAACCTCTAATTTTTTGAAAAATATCTCTCTATTGTGTTGTGAATTGTATGCTATTTTTTATTTTAACACTATGAGAGTGTGAAGGTAGGGAGAGGTGAAAAATGAGGGAATGTGCACCCCAAAAAGTTTTCACTCTGAGTACCTTTTCAAGGCACCAAAAAGGCCTTAGTATGAGTACCTAGATGCCTTTACCCTAGTGAGATGGAGCATAAAATGCACCCACCGCATATTTCTAAAAAAAATTTTAAATGAATGAAAAAGAAAAAGAAAATGATGGAAAGTAAAAGAGTTTGAGTGAGAAAAAGAGTGATAAAATAGAAATAAGGGTAAGGCAATATAGGGAGATCTAAAGGATGAGGTGGCCTACTTGAGTGTACAAAAATCAATTTTATGCATACAACATACGGTAACAATAGAAGTAGATATATAATAGAGGAATTTTTGGTTTAGTTTTAAAAGAACAGAGACTATCTTGTAAATGTCTATTCGTATATCTATTGTGTGCACATTGATTGAGTGACCAATTATCTATATTGTATTTTTCTATCTTCTGCAATATGATTACATCTTTCCCCCTTCCTGATATGATATGTTATTTGCTTGAGGACAAGCAAAGGTTTAAGCATGGGGGAGTTGATAAAGGGGTATTTTGAGTACTTAATGGCTATATTTTATCCCCTAATTCATAGTAAACTTGTGGTTATTTCCTTGCTTTTGGTTATGGTTTGCTCTGGATACTGCTTTGGTTGTTTTTATGCTTGCAGGAGAGCAAAAGAAGCCAAGAAGCAAAGGAAAACCATCTTGGAAAGAACCAAAAGGACTTGGAACAAGATGAGGAGGAAGCAAGGAGGTAGCCCACCAAAAATCATGAAGAAAGGAGCATAGCAGCATGCAGCATGGCCAGGCCGTGCTCTGTGCAAGAAGCTGTAGAACATTCCTGAAACCTGCTCGAAGCATGGCTAGGTCGTGTCCTGGGACACGACCGTGCTGCGGGTCTGCGAGCTTTGTGTTTTTTAGGGTTTTGGCCGCCCAAAGTGTGATATATTGAAGGGTAACCACAGCCAAAGGGGGGAGGACCGAAAATACACTTGGGGAATGAGTTCTTAGGCTTAGGAAACACCTTAGGGTTAGGTTTAGAGTAGGATTAATGGTGCAATTCATGTTCTAGGTTAGATTTCACATTGATTCAGCATTGTATTTCATCTCTACATTCAGCAATCCAAGTTTTATCTTTCCATCTTTACTTCTACTTCTACTTCTACTGCTTTCTCTTGGTTTGTATTGAATACTTATGGTTTGTTTAATGAATTTGGTTTTAATTTCTGTTTCTATTATACTTGAGTAGTTTTTATTTAGGGTTTTGGTAAACCCACTTATGGTGTGATGATACATTGTGCTGGTTGAATTGAACTTCTGGAACCCTAATTGGTGTTATCTATGGTTAAATTAGGATTAGCTATTAAGCATTGGTTATATGAGTTGATGAATGTTTGGCCAATATTTATCACGTCTTAGGATATTAGTTGATGGACTGAAAGGTGAAAACTAATACCTGAACCTAATAGTTAATTAGGGATATCTTAATCACGAAAGTAGTTTAAGATTCTCTAGGAATGAATTAATTAATGGGCACGAGAAAATCGATTAATTGTATTCCATGGTTGGCATAGAACTTAATGGACCTAGGTTGAACTAAGAACCACGAAAGTAGGTAATTGGATTAACCTAGGTACGATTAGTAACACTTGAAAGAGGTTGCTAGTTAATTAAGGCTAAACCATCCCCAATAACCTTGATAATTGCAATTAGGGGTACATATTAGTTGTTGAGTATCATAAGTGTGGTGAACCCTAACCTTAGGCTTTGTTTAATTGGTGATTTGCATATATTTAATTGTGACACTCTCTCATCAAATTTCATCGATCTAGATAGCTCGTTTTGCATAATTCTAGTAGTTGACATTATTCTTTGTGGGATACGACCCGTACTCGCCAGTCTAGTTACAGCTACGCCGTGCGCTTGCGGTAATTTAATAAAACACACACAACAACACAGTCCCCGGCAATGGCACCAAAATTTGGTGCGTACTGTCGTTGGTACACCCAAATTGATACCTTAGCTCTTAACTAATCTGTAGTAGTGGGAGAAAGGGTCGATCCCACAGAGACTAGTATTACCTTATATGATTGAGAAAAGGGGGAGATTGATAATCGCAAATAAAGTAAAGTAAACAATAATGAAAATAATTAAGAGAGACGTTGGTTTCGGTTGATATCCACCATCAAGGGATTGCATTGATCACTGACAAAGTCATCAATCTTAAACCAAATATCTATCATTGGGATTCTATCCCTGTCCCTCCTTAAACCTAGTAAATTGATAACAATTGCACCAATTAAACCCTAATTAATAAGATATCCTTTAATAAATCAGTAAAGTCTAACCTATTAATCGCATGAAGAACAAGAGAAACTCGTAGAGGTAAACAAATATAAGCACATCAGTTATATTTAATTTAGTTGATCATTCATCATAGGGTTAATGATTTATAATTCAAAATCTTTAATCCTATTTGCTTCATGAATAAAGTAATGAAAACTTTGTTCAAAATCTAATTCAGCAGTAGATTAAGATATACAATATACTAGTAGGCCTCCCTAGCAATTATATGAATAACCATTAAGAAAAGAAAAACAGATGAATAATCAATACTCGGTTAAGATTGAACTAATGAAATCAATTCTAAATATCACAATGCATATCGATCCCTTAAGGTTTCAATCTTCCTCTACCAACTAAAAGTAAATCAGCCGCGCAGGGCCTTAAGATAATCTAAACAAGAATTAAAGAAGATATTTAAGAAATTTGATTGATTGAATGGCCCCCTTTGATGCTTCCTCTCTTCCCCTTTTATAGATTGGATGCTCTTCAATGAAGTAGGGTTATTTTCAAGTCAAATCTTGGCACATCGGGCTTTATTTGGAGTTAAAAAACGCTAAGAATTACAAACTCAGTATTCTAGTACGGCGATGAGCGCCGTGGCACTTTAGAAACTCACTGACGGGGTGCCGCAGCACTTGATCCAGCATCGAGGCACTCTGGTTTTGATGTTTGGGTGCCCCAACGCTGGGGCTCGGGCGCTGCGGTGCTCGATGCTTCTGGGCAGCCAATGCCGCGGCACTGGGAAAATTCCAGCATTTGCCAAAGTACTGAACATGAAAGTTGTAGCTCTTTATCTCTTATTTCTATAGATGCTAGAATCACCTTAATCTAATCTAAATTGAAGGATATATGCCAAAATTAGTGACCAAAGGTCAAAATTCATCCTGCTGCACTGTGATTCTGATTTGTGAGTTCTATAACGCTATGAAATCTCCAGATTTTGACAAAGTGTTCAACATAAAAGTTGTAGATAATTGTGTTATTGTTTCACAGCCACTTGAATCACTTTGATTATAGTTCATAAGAGGGAGATATGTTCTAAACAGTGTTGAAAGGTTTGGAATTGCTGCAATGTAGCATTTTTCCATGAATTTCTTATCTTTTTCTTGTCTTTTCTTCCTTTGTTCCTACAACAGAAAATACAAAACTAAGTTAATTTCTAATCATATTTTACTTAAATAAAAAAATAAGTTTAAAGGTATTAATATCATAGTTAATTAATATCACATTAGTTACATTCTTCCCCCCTTAGGAAATTCGGTCCTCGAATTTCAAACCATCCTTTCACAAATAGAAAATGAAATTAAAACATAAATTACAGTTATTACCCTCACTATTCAAGCTACTGGAGATATCTCTTTTGTATATAATCTTTACTTCCTAAGAAGTCTCTTCACTTGAGTGATTTTGCCATATAACCTTAACCATAAGGATTTCCTTCAACTATAAGTTCTTCACTGGTCGATCAATAATAAACATTGATTTTTTCCTCATAAGTAAACTAAATTTTTGTCCAATTGAATTTCTTGAAATTAGATATCATGAGAAGAATCTGATAGGTACTTCCTTAACATTAATACAAGAAACACTGTATCAACCATCACTTAATCCTAATGGCAAGGCTAAGCGATATATTACTATGTCCAATTTGTTCAAGATTCCAAAAGAGTCTATGTACTAGAGCTTAAATTTTTCTTCTTCCAAACCTCATTAAATCTTCCATGGGTGATTCTTTCAAAAATATTTGGTCATCAGACGATAATTTCTAGTGCTTAACTTCCATGGTCCTTATAGACTTTTGGCTTGTATTCTTGACGGAAATCTAATGAAATTGTCTACAACTTTCATGTTGATGAAGTCAGAAAATTCGGCAGTTTTCAAGACGATATTCAAGGATCAATTTTGGTGCACATGATGGAATTCAAATTGTCAACTTTATACAACTTCCTACCTAACAATTTTGACAATTACCACACCAACCACACTTAATTGTATCTATAAATAGAGGGCTTGAGGGGTGAGTTTGGGAGTTTTTTTGGAGAGCTTTGGATAGAGCTTGGGAAAGATTTGTTGGAATTCTACGAACATGTAATGTTATTCTCTCTTTAGACATCTTGTATTTTTCATTTTCTTTCGTAATATTATCATGTTTCTTCATCTTTCATTTCACTTTCTTGCCTTGATTATGGAGAACTAATCTCCTAATGCTAAGGTGAAAGGGTGAAACTCTTGGTATGAGAATAATAATTTATCTAACTCTTAATCTTAATGTTTATCTTTGATATTGTATTTACCTTCCTATTTCTTTTCTCATAATTATTTCTTAATGGCTGGTTTTATCATACCGCTGATTTCTTATTATGTTATTGGCTGGTTTTATTAGACCGCCTATCTCTTATTATTTTCATGGTTGGCTTTGCCGCCTACTTTATTTTATTTTACTATTGGTTGGCTTTGCCACCGATTCTATTTCATTTTATTTTGTTATGTTAATTAATTTTCTACCTTTCATTTTTTTGCATAAGTTAATCTTGTAAAATGTGAATTTTGATATATTGTAGACAATATAATGATTGGCACGATTTATGCTTGAATCCATTTACAAGTTATCTTTTGCATCTTTGTATTTTTAATCTTGTAAAGTGTGAACCTTGATACATTGTAGACAATTTTGGGCACAATAAATACTTGAATCACTCTTGATTTATTGTAGACAATATGGTGATTGGCACAATGTACGCTTGAATCCATTTTACAAGAATGTTTTAATTATTAGAAAGGAGGTAAATATAATTCATGTATAAACAAAGTTGAGCTTAAATTAACATATTATCCGATTAGAACTTTATTCGTGTAAAGATTCTAATTGAGTAATTAAAGAGTTAAATTTATTTTTATTCGATATACCAAGAGCGGATCCCCTAACCTTAGCATGCTTCTTTACTTTGATTACATCTTCATTTAATTTTAGTATATTAGTTCTTTGTGTAATTTGTTCAATATTCCTCTCACAAAACAAGACATCGGGAACTAGGTTAGAAGTATTTATTTCGGATCTATATTAGAATTTTCTCTCAATTGGCAATCTCTGTGGGATCGACCTTGCATACCACTAAATCTATACTCCAATAGATTCGTGCACTTGCGAGTTTTAATTAAAACAACAAGTTTTGGCGCCGTTGCCGGGGATTGCGACGGAAAAGCTATTTGGATCCAGGTAAGTACTTTTCTTCCACTAGTTATAGTTAGAACATTTGTTTATTCTGTGTATAGAAATTTTTCTTTAGAATTGTTTCTTGAAAATTGGTGTAGTAATTTGGGTGTATAAAATTGGTTAATTCTGTCAACAAGGCTAAAGCGCCTAAGGAGTATGGGTTTTAAGAGAAACCATTGTGATTCCTCCATATTTTCCTGGGAGTCTACCGATTAAATACTACCCATTATTACTAACACTTTGAAAAAAAAGGAGTTTGTATAATTTTGTGATTTTTATTTTGTGGTATTTGCATTTTGTAGCCGTTGTGTAGTTAGATACTTTTTCATAATTAGGAAGCAATTTTTTTTAGTTTATGCGTGCTTGAAAACGTGTTAAAGATAAGCGGTTGGTTAGGAAAAGTTTAGGGTGAACCATTGAGTGTACAATAGAGACATTAGATTCTGCTGGATCACCATTAAAAATGGAAGAACAAGTTGTGCATAATAAAACTCTTATGGAGTACTTCTCACTTGTCATAGCCAATACTCCATTTTGGATAGTTTTACCACAAACTACTGCAACTCATTTTGAACTCAAACCGGCCATACTCCAACTTTTACCATCATTTTATGGTATGGAAAGAGAAGATCCATACATGCACATTAAAGAGTTTCTTGAAATTTGTTCGACCTTTCGCTTCCAGAATTTCAATGATGAATCAATCAGGCTTAGAATGTTTCCATTTTCATTGAAAGATAAAGCTAAAGCCTGGTTGAACTCCCTTCCTACAGGAACTATAACTAGTTGGAACCAATTAGTAAATAAGTTTCTGGTAAAAATTTTCTCTATGTCTAAAACTAATGCCCTTCAGAGAGAAATTTCTGATTTTTGTCAAAAAGAGGGTGAACAATTTTTTGAATGTTGGGAAAGATTTAATGATCTTCTTCTGAAATGTCCTCATCATGGTTTTGAAACTTGGAGATTAGTGAAATATTTCTATGATGGCTTAACTTCATCAAACCGTCAAATGATTCAAAGCATGCATGGTGGGAGATTTTTACAATTGAATGAGGGGGAAGCTTGGGAATCCTTAGGATCTTTATCTGAAAATTCTCAGCATTGGAACTACATAGATCCCAGGGATAAAAAGTCTCAAACACAAAAAAAGGGAGGACTTTATGAAGTGAGTGATGATACAGATGTGAGAATTGCCTTAGCTAGCCTGACTAGGAAGGTAGAAGCTTTAACTTTAAGCCACACTTTAAACCCTTCTACCAATACTAGGATAGAGGCATGTGCCTTATGTTCTAGTACATCTCATATTGCACAATCTTATCCATCTATACCAGCTTACCAAGAGGCATTCTCTGAGCAAGCTAATTCTCTTCAAACTTATGGGAAGTCATCAGATAGCCCATTTGCACCCACATATAATCCAAATTGGAAGAATCATCCAAATTTCTTATGGAGGCAAAATCAACCTACAATGAATCAAAGTGGGCAACAATTTGCCCCTTCTAATTCATACCCTTAAGTTCCTCATCATGCTCCTCCTTTCGGGGTATCTCAACAAAGAAAACCTTCTTTGGAAGATACTCTACAGCAATTCATGCAATCAACCCAACAAGTTTTACAATCTCACACTCAGTCCATTTCAAAGATTGAAACACAATTGGGTCAATTAGCCAGTGCTGTAGGAGAGAGAGAAAAAGAAAAATTCCCGAGTCAACCTATTCCTAATCCTAAGGGTTAATATGAAGTAGGATCATCAGCAAATCCTAAGAAAGAAGTAAAGTCTGTGACAACCCTTAGATCTGGAAAGGTCATTGATAATCATGTTCACATGCCAGAAAATGAGGAACAGAGTCAACATGAATCCAAAACTAATGACTCAAGTGAAAAGAAAAGTGAACAGATTTCTTATGCCCCCAAAGCTCCTTTCCCACAAAGACTTGCATCTGTCAAGAAATGTACTTAGTATAGTGACATTTTAGAGGTGTTTAAGCAAGTAAGCGTTAACATCCCTTTTTTGGACGCTATCAAACAAGTACCCGCTTACTCAAAATTTTTGAAAGATCTTTGTACGGTGAAAAGGAAAACTAATGTTCCAAAAAAGGCATTTTTGACTGAACAAGTGAGTTCTATAATTCAGCAAAAGACTCTTGTCAAGTACAAAGATCCAGGTTGTCCTACCGCCGATTTCTTGTTCTGTTATTGACTGGTTTTATTAGACCGCCTATCTCTTATTATTTTCATGGTTGGCTTTGCCGCCTACTTTATTTTATTTTACTATTGGTTGGCTTTGCCACCGATTCTATTTCATTTTATTTTGTTATGTTAATTAATTTTCTACCTTTCATTTTTTTGCATAAGTTAATCTTGTAAAATGTGAATTTTGATATATTGTAGACAATATAATGATTGGCACAATTTATGCTTGAATCCATTTACAAGTTATCTTTTGCATCTTTGTATTTTTAATCTTGTAAAGTGTGAACCTTGATACATTGTAGACAATTTTGGGCACAATAAATACTTGAATCACTCTTGATTTATTGTAGACAATATGGTGATTGGCACAATGTACGCTTGAATCCATTTTACAAGAATGTTTTAATTATTAGAAAGGAGGTAAATATAATTCATGTATAAACAAAGTTGAGCTTAAATTAACATATTATCCGATTAGAACTTTATTCGTGTAAAGATTCTAATTGAGTAATTAAAGAGTTAAATTTATTTTTATTCGATATACCAAGAGTGGATCCCCTAACCTTAGCATGCTTCTTTACTTTGATTACATCTTCATTTAATTTCAGTATATTAGTTCTTTGTGTAATTTGTTCAATATTCCTCTCACAAAACAAGACATCGGGAACTAGGTTAGAATTATTTATTTCGAATCTATATTAGAATTTTCTCTCAATTGGCAATCTCTGTGGGATCGACCTTGCATACCACTAAATTTATACTCCAATAGATTCGTGCACTTGCGAGTTTTAATTAAAACAACAACAATATGCCATAACCATTGCCATTGTATGAACTTCTTACCATCTTAATTGTAAAATTCTGACTTGGAAATATTTTATAAAGTGATATTTGAAATGGTTATGTTCATGGAATGATTACCAATGATTTATGGTAATAGTTATATTTTGATGAACATACTTGTTATTGAAAGCATACTTTTGGCTATCATTGTGAAAAGAAAAGAAATGAGCACGGTCACATGGCAATCCGTGTGGTGCACTAGTAGGGGACGCCCTACCAACGGTTATGATTATGATTATGATTATGAAAAAAGAAAGAGAAAGTGTGCCATGTCGGACAGAGCGAGAAAAGCCCGTACCGAAGAGTAGAGGATACTCACCCTGACCCGGGTAGCTTAAAATGAGAATAAGTTGATGGCCATCATATGATATTCTAAAAATAGTTAATCCTGTCATACATATCATTACTGTATGATTCTTATGTGCATAGATATAATGCATTCATGTGACCAAAGATATTTTCTGTAATTTATACAGCTGAACATGACGTGATGAGCTATATTGATGATGATTTATTGTTGAACTTACTGGGATTTAATTCTCACTATATTTCCATATCATGTTCAGAAAATTAGTTATGTAGATTTTTCTATATCTCTGAATTTTATTGCACGTTGGATCGAGTACTTTATGTTGGGCAAATCCCAGAAGCAAGTAAAATGTTTGTGGTCGAGTTGGCTGAGATCCCAGTGAAGGTGCAACCACCCGCACCAGTATCTCCGGAATTGGTCAACTAGAATAAATAAGATGTAGATTTTTATGTGTTTGATATGTTGTACGTATGTTTTGATTAATGACATGTATGTGAACTCTGTATTGTATAAATTAAATAAATGTTATATTGAGTTAAGTTGTAACGAGGTAATAACTTCATGGTATTTAAAAAAAATTACTTAAATGGAGTTGTTACACCTACGACCATATCTCCGGAACTGGTCAATATGGATGAATAAGATGTAGACATATATGTGTTTGATTTTTGTACGGATATTTTTAATGATGTGTATGTAAACCCATAATTGTATCAGTGTTAATGGTATACCATAAACTTTAATTATGTTTGGTTAATTTAATTTATTATTATTATAAGTTAAATAGTTAGGAGTAAAGAGGTAATGACTTTGTGGAATTTTATATATATATATATATACATATATATATATATATATGTATATATATATATACATATATATATGTGTGTGTGTGTGTGTGTGTGTGTGTGTGTAAAAATAATGTTGTTATATAATTGGTATCAGAATAGGTCGATCCTATACAGACAATGGGTGGATGGTTATCTGAATCGATCTTATAGTGTCTTGAATATGTTGTGGTTATGTTGTGTGGGAGATCAATGATTTCAATAGGTAAGAAATTACTAATGTTTCCTATATATATGCCAAGGTGGGGTTATGACTGCTGTAAATATCTTTGAACTAACTATTGGGCTTGAATAACAACATAATTCTATTTTTGCCACAATAGGATATGGCACCAACAAGGAGGAACCCTACAAACAACGCAGAAGAAACCTTGCAAACCTTGGCTATAGCAATTCAAGACCAAGTCATAGCCACCAATCAAATTCTGCAACATCTCCATAACAGTAACAACCTGAATGGAGAAAATAATGCAAACAACGAGATGAATGAAAATGATAATGGCTTATTTGAGTTCCTGAGAACTAGACCACCTTCTTTCCAAGGTGGCTATGACCCACCGATATTTGAAAGGTGGATAAGGGAATTGGAGAAGATCTTCGAGGCGATGGGCTACACTAATGAGTAGTAGGTTATCTTTGCTACATATATCCTGAAGGATAAAGCTGAGTGTTGGTAGCAAGGGGCTAGAGAGCTGCTAACTCACCAGATGAGGCAGATCACCTGGCAAGTGTTTAAGAATATTTTCTGAAGAAGTACTTTCCAAGTACTGTGTGGCCCGAGAAGGAGATCGAATTCCTCCAACTCAGATAAGGTAATATGTCAGTAGATCAATACATCGCTAAGTTCGAGGAGTTGTCTAAGTTATCCTCTTACTTGAGGTTTAACCCTGATGAAGCATGGAAGGCTGTCAAGTTTGAAGTAGGACTAAACCCAAAAATCAAGAATGCAGTGATAGCCTTGGAAATAAGGGAGTTTGCATTCTTGATAAATAAATCTAGACTTTTGGAGAAGAGTTTAAGGGCAGTGGGGGACGAGAAGTTAAGGCGAAACTTATAAAAGAGGAAGAAAAGTTTCCCCAACCCTAACAAAAACGTAAGGAGAAGTGGATATAGAGCTGGTAAGAGGCCATTGACTATGGGTCCTTGATCTTTCCAACAAGACCTAGCCACAGTCAAGTGCACTAAGTGCGGACGTATGCATGGTAACCGGCCATGCTACATAGGACCAGATGTCTACTTCAAATGCAGACAAAAGGGTCATTTCATGAAAAATTGACTATAGAATGTGGGGAAGCAACCGGAACAGGGGCCTCAAAGGTCTCAGGTGAAAGGAAGGGTTTTCACCCTAAGCAGCCAAGAGGCAGCTCAATCCTCTAAAACGATTCAAGGTACGTGCTACATCTATGGATTTTCTCTTATGGTGTTGTTTAACCATGGTGCTAGTCATTCATTTATATCAGAAGAATGTATTATGGAGTTTCAGTATCCTATTTCTGAAATTCCCTATAAGCTATCTGTAGTAACTCCTACAAGAGAAAGGGTCTTAACTTCCTCTATATGTAAAGACTATCAGGTCACTATCCAAGAGAAAACTTTTTCTATAGACCTCGTCTGTCCACCTTTAAGAGGTATTAATGTCATTCTAGGGTTAGAATGGATGTCTAGAAATTGGGTCTTGCTAAGTTGTTGCACCAGGACCGTTGAATTTTTACCTCCTACTCACCAAAACGAGATGTACTTATTGATGCTAAATACTAATCAAGTCAATTGAGAGTTGAAGAGTGGAGTACTTAGTTACATTCTCTTGTGTTTATCAAACCTAGAAGTCGAACCGAACCTTAATAAAATTTCAATAGCTAATGAGTTTTCTGAAATATTTCCATCAGATATTCCAGGCTTACCTCCCAAGAGAGAGATACAATTCTCTATTGATCTCCTACCTGGGACAGGGCTTATCTCTATTGCACCTTATAAAATGGCCTCAAAGGAACTATAGGAACTCAAGAAACAGTTGGAGGAATTGTTAGACAAGCAATTCATTAGACCGAGTATATCACCTTTGGGAACTCATGTATTGTTTGTTAAGAAGAAAGACGGGAGTTTGAGACTATGCATAGATTACAGATAGCTGAATAAGGTGGCTATCAAAAATAAGTACCCTCTCCCTATAATAGATGATTTATTGGATCAACAGAAAGGAGCCTTCATCTTTTCTAAAATTAACTTGAGATCGGGATACCATCAGATTAGGATCAAGGAAGAGTATGTACCAAAAATAGCCTTCAAGATTAAGTATGGACATTATGAGTTTCTCGTAATGCTCTTCTAGTTGACAAATGCACTTGTAATTTTTATGGATTACATGAATATCATTTTTTGACCCTACCTAGATCAATTTTTGGTAATGTTCATTGATGACATCTTAATATAGTCTAAGAGTGAGAAAAAACATGAAAAATATCTCCAAATCGTGCTACAAGTGCTGAAAGAGAAAAAGTTGTATGCCAAATTTGAGAAGTGCAGATTTTGGTTGACAAAGGTGAAGTTTCTTAGACATGTCATCTCCAATAGAAGGGTAACCGTAGACCTAAGCAAGACGGAAGTAGTGATTCAATGAGAAAGACCAAAGACAGTTATAGAAGTCAAAAGTTTCTTAGGTTTGGCAGGATACTATAGGAGGTTTATATAAAACTTCTATCGTATAGCCTTGCCATTGGCTAAATTGATTAAGAAGGGAAGTCCTTTCAAATAGACTGATAAATGTGAAGCTAGTTTCTAGGAGCTTAAGACAAGATTGACCACTCCTCCTGTTTTAATAATTTCAGATCCCACATGACATTTTGAAGTGTATAGTGACGCTTTAAAAAAAGGGCTAGGGTGTGTGCTAATGCAAAACAAGAAAGTAATTGCTTATGCCTCTAGGCAACTAAGACCCTATGAAATAAATTATCCAACCCATGATCTTGAATTGGCAATGGTGGTGTTTGCCTTAAAGATTTGGAGACACAATTTGTACGAGGCAACATTTGAAGTATATTGTGATCATAAGAATATTAAGTACCTTTTTGATCAGAAGGAGTTAAATATGAGGCAACGAAGATGGGTAGAATTTCTCAATGACTACAAGTTTGAGATAAAGTATCATCCAAGAAAGGCCAATGTTATAACTGATGCCTTAAGTAAAAAATCTCTACACATGGGTCAGATGATGGTGTATGATATGCAGATGCTAAAAGAGTTTTAAAATTTGAAGCTGGCCACTACTCTTACTCCAAAGAAGCTAATCATCAATGGGTTGAGTATAGAGTGTGACCTTAGAGCCCAGATTAAAAAGTCTCAAACTCACGACCAATACTTACAGGATCACAAAGATCAAGATAATTTTTTGTCTTGGAAGATGGAGCAATCATGTATCAAGGAAGGATTTGTGTCCCTCAAGAACAAGAGTTGAGAACTAAGATCCTGCAAGAAGCACATCAGAGTAAGTACACAGTCCATCTTGGATCCAATAAAATGTATTAAGGCTTAAAGAAGATGTACTGGTGGCCAGGGATGAAAAAGGACATTGCTGAGTTTGTGGCAAAATATTTAATTAGTCAGAAGGAGAAGGTAGAGCATCAAAAGCAAGTGGAATTTCTATAACTTCTTAAGATCCCTAAATTGATGTGGGACATTATTTCGATGGACTTTGTGGTAGGCTTACCTAAGACTTCAGTTTGACATGACTCTATCTGGGTAATAGTTGACAGATTAACCAAATTTGTTCACTTTCTGCCTATAAAAATTAACTGTTCATTGGACAAATTGGCCTAGTTGTATGTCCAAGAAATAGTTAACTACATGGAATTCCCTTAAATATCATTTTTGATAGAGATCTGAAGTTCACATCGAGGTTTTGGAAGGCGTTACAGGAAGATTTTGGAACCCAGTTACGATTTAGTACTGCCTACCATCCTCATACTGATGGGCAGATAGAACGAACCATTCAAATCCTAGAAGATATGTTGAGGGCCTGTGTGATAGAGCAAGGTAAAGAATGGCATAAGTACCTACCTTTAGTGGAGTTTTCTTATAATAATAGCTATCACTCTAGTATTAAGATGGCCCCTTACGAAGCTTTATACGGTAGGAAGTGTCGATCTTCACTTTGTATGTTTGAGGTAGAAGAAAAGAACTTCCTAGGTCTTAATCTAGTTCAACAAACTACTGAGCAAATTAGGATGATACAAGAAAAAATACTTACAGATCAGAGCTGACAAAAGAGTTACTATGATAGGAGATATAGACATCTGGAGTTAGAGGAAGGAGACCGTGAATTTCGGAAGATTTCTCCAACTACTGGAGTTGGTAGGTCTCTTAAGACTAGACAACTAAGTCTGCGATTTTTGGGACCCTACCAAATTTTGAAGAAAGTGGGGACGTCAGCATATCAAGTTGCCCTCCCACCTAGTTTCTCTAACTTACATGACGTTTTCCATGTATCACGGCTTCGGAAGTATCTCCCAAATTCCTTGTAACATCCCTAATTTCGTTTCATGTATTAATGAAAGTACAAAAGTATTCAAAGTAACATACATAATTTCATTTCTTTTATTGATAAAGGTACATAAATATTTAATTAAGGAAATAAAATTTATTAGACAATTTTTAGATATCTAAGGAAATATAATCCTTAAAAATTCTACACCTTACGTGTATGTATAGAAATGTTCTAATATTAATGGAATAGGTAAAGAAAGAAAACCTAAGAGGAAATATTAGAAATAAACATGCTAAAGAAAGGTGAAATTCTTAGGTAAGGAAGATAATTTTTTGTGAAGTAAGTAAACGTCTTAAAATTTCAAGAAGATCAGAATAGGGTAATTTTTCTTAATTTAAGAGCAAAAGTTACTAAGTTTAGTATCTCCACCCATAAATTGGGCTTTCACCTATGGATACTTCATATAGAGTTTTTCTAATTCACATAAATTTTTAGCAAGCAAATAGAATAGCTCAATGAAGAAATAAAATATAGACTTGGACTAGGATATAGAAATTGGACCAGTAGCCCAAAAATCATGAAAATGTGACCAAGCCCATTATGAAAGGTAGAATTTTAACCAAAGTAAAGAAAATGGGAAAGAATGAGCCCAAACCCAAGAGGAAAAATAAAAATAAAAATAAAAGTAAAGTGATGAAATAATGGTGTAATCAAGATTAGGTGACATGGCATTAAGACAAAAATTTAGCAAGTGGTGTGATTCTACATTCATAATTTTGGCAAGTGGCATGATAATACAAGGTTTGAGGACAAAAACATCTATATCCTACACTCATAATTTTAGCAAGTGGTATGATAATACATGGCATTAGGACAAAACATTCTTAACCCACACAAATAATTTCAACCAAATAATGGAGATTCAAGGGGTAGAAATTTGCCACCTAAAAAGGCAAACCTATCATACTTGATTAAGACAAAAGAAAAAGGAAATGAATCCCTAAATCAAAGGGACCTTGTCCCTTATCTTAGAAACATATTATCATAATTTTCAAAATACAAATCTTCTTTTGCTATGCATATCTTGACTAAGGAAGAGGAAGAGAAGAACATAAGTTGTTTGATTTCCAAAAATTCAACCAAGCGTATCCTAATTGTGATAAGATAGACCCATGATCATGAAATGTGAATTATTTGATGGTCTATTCAAGCAACACCCACCCTTACAACATTAGAATTTTTTGTCCAAGTGAGGGAGAGGAAAAATAGAAGCAAGGTAGAGTGAGGAAAGGAGAGGAAGAAAGGAAGAAAGAGGAAGGAGAAGTCTAGAGGACTAAGTGCTCCAGGTAAGTTTAACAATATTTCTTTTTGAAGAAAAGTTTTGAAACTTGTAATATGTATATTAGATTTTGATCTTAGAGCTTTAATGATTAGTCATGGGCTATATCATGTTACATATTATGTATGTTTGAATACTTAGGTTGGTGTAGATAGTTCTGCATAGGTATGGCTATGGGTGGCAAACTTTTATGCTTCTGTTTTTAAAATTCTGAGAAGAATTGGTAAGGAATAAAAACAAATGGTTCACATTAAAAATGTGGATGTATGTCTCACGGAATTTTAGCCACTGGAATCACTCAAGTTGGAGTCCATATGAGGTAGATATGGTCCAATTAGTAAGCAATGGTCATAAAATGATTAATCTGGGAAGAATATGTTAGGATAACTTCTGTGTTTTAATTTTTGGGAACATTCTGTAGGGAATTAAAATAAATGGTTAACATAAGAATTATATGTATATGTGTCATGGATTTTTAGCCACTAGAATCACTCAATTTGTGCTCCAGATGAGGTAGATATGGTCCAATTAGTAAGCAATGGTCAGAAAATGATTAATCAGGGAAGAATATGTTAGGATAACTTCTGTGTTTTAATTTCTGGGAACATTCTGTAGGGAGAAAAATAAATGGTTAACATAAGAATTATAGCTATATGTGTCATGGATTTTTAGCCACTGGAATCACTCAATTTGGAGTCCATATGAGGTAGATATGGTTCGATTAGTAAGCAATGGTCAAAAAATGGTTAATTAAGGAAGAATATGTTAGGATAGCTTCTGTGTTTTAATTTCTGGGAACATTCGGTAGGGAATTAAAATAAATGGTTAACATAAGAATTATAGTTATATGTGTCATGAATTTTTAGCCACTGGAATCACTTAATCTCCTGGAAACTAGCTTCACATTGATTAGTCCATTTGAAAGGACTTCTCTTCCTCATCAATTTAGTCAATGGCAAGGCTATACGAGAGAAGTTTTGTATAAACCTTCTGTAGTATCCTGCCAAACCCAAGAAACTTTTAACTTCCATAACCGTCTTTGGTCTCTCCCACTAAATCACTGCTTCCGTCTTGTTAGGATCTATGGCTACCCCTCTATTAGAGATGACATGTCCGAGAAACTTCACCTCTGACAGCCAAAATTCACACTTCTCCAATTTGGCATATAAATTTTTCTCTTTCAGCACTTGCAGCACGATTCGGAGATGTTGTTCATGTTCTTTCTAACTCTTAGAATATATCAAGATGTCATCAATGAACACTACAACAAATTGATCTAAGTAGGGTCGAAAAATGCGATTCATGTAATCCATGAAAATTGCAGGTGCATTCGTCAACCCGAAGGGTATTACGAGAAACTCATAGTATCCATACCTAGTCCTGAAGGTAGTTTTTGGTACGTCCTCCTCCTTGATCCTAATCTGATAATATCCTGACCTCAAGTCAATTTTAGAAAAGATGGAAGCTCCCTTCAGTTGATCGAATAATTCATCTATCCTAGGGAGAGGGTACTTGTCTTTGATAGTCACCTTATTCAGCTATTTGTAATCTATGCATAGTCTCAAGCTCCCGTCTTTCTTCTTAACAAACAATACAGGAGCTCCCCAAGGTGATACACTCAGTCTAATGAATTGCTTGTCTAATAGTTCCTCCAATTGTTTCTTGAGTTCCTGTAGTTCCTTCGAGCACATTTTATATGGTGCAATAGAGATAGGCCCTGTCCCAAGCAGGAGATCAATAGAGAACTCTATCTCTCTCTTGGGAGGTAAGCCTGGAATATCTAATGGAAATACTTCAAGAAACTCGTTAGCTATTGGAATTTCATCAAGTTTCGATTCGACTTCTAGGTTTGATAAATACAAGAGAATGTATCCAAGTACTCCATTCTTTAACTCCCTATTAACTTGATTGGCATTAAGCATCAATAACTACACCTCCTTTTTAGGAGTAGGAGATAGAAATTCAACAGTCTTGTTACAATAATTCAGCAAGACTCGATTTCTAGACATCCAGTCTAACCCTAGAATGACCTCAATACCTCTTAAAGGTAAACAGACGAGGTCTACAGAAAAAGTTTTCTCCTAGATGGTGACTTGACAGTTCTTACATACAGAGGAAGTTAATACCCTTTCCCCTGTAGGGGTTACTACAGATAGCTCATAGGGAGTTTTCAAAGTAGGAAACTGCAACTTCCTAATACATTCTTCCGATATAAATGAATGACTAGCACCAGAGTCAAATAACACCATAAGAGCAAATCCATATATATAGCATGTACCTTGAATCATTTCAGAAGATTGAGCTGCCTCTTGGCTGCTTTGGGTGAAAACCCTTCCTTTCACCTGAGGCCTTTGTTCTGGCTGCTTCCCCACATTCTGTGGGCAGTTTCTCGCAAAATGACCCTTCTATCCGCAGTTGAAGCAGACATCTTGTCCCATGTAGCATAGTCGATTACCATGCATACGTCCGCACTTAGTGCACTTGACTAGGGCGAGGTATTGTTGGAAAGTTTGGGACCCGTAGTCAATGGCCTCTTACTAGCTCCATATCCACTTCTTCTCACATTCTTGCTAGGGTTGGGAAAAATTTTCTTCCTTTTCCATAGGTTTCGCCTTTGCTTTTTGTCCTCCACTACTTTTTAACTTTTCTCCAAGAGTCTGTATTTATTTATTAGAGGCACAAACTCCATAATCTCCATAGCTACAACAGCATTCTTTATGTTTGAGTTCAATCCCGCTTCGAACTTAACAGCCTTCCATCATTCATCAGGGTTAAATCACAAATAAGAGGAGAACTTCGACAATTCTTCGAACCTCGCGATGTATTGGTCTATAGTCATGCTACCCTGCCTGAGTTGGAGAAATTCAATCTCTTTCTCCGCCCGCACAGTACTTGGAAAGTACTTTTTCAAAAAGGTGTCTTTGAACACCTGCCAAGTGATCTGCCTTCCCTGGTGAGCTAAAAGTTCTCTAACTCCACACCACCAGTATTCTGCTTCATCTTTTAGCATATATGCAGCGAAGATTACTTGCTACTCCTCAGTATAGCCCATCACTTCAAAGATTTTCTCTAACTCCCTTATCCATCTTTCAGCTACAATCGGGTCAAAGCCGCCTTGAAAACAAGGTGACCTTGTCCTCAAGAACTCGGATATGCCGTTATCATTTCCAGCCATCTGGTTATTAACACTATTCACACCATTCGAG
Source organism: Gleditsia sinensis (assembly GCA_037074535.1). Classification (NCBI taxonomy): domain Eukaryota; kingdom Viridiplantae; phylum Streptophyta; class Magnoliopsida; order Fabales; family Fabaceae; genus Gleditsia; species Gleditsia sinensis. The sequence continues at coordinate 33,572,738 of CM073468.1, forward strand.
TTATTAGCATTCTGGAGGTATTGTAGAATTTGATTAGTGGTCATGACTTGGTTTCGAATTGCTGTGGCCAGGTTGTGCAGGGTTTCCTCCGCATTATTTGCTGGATTCCTCCTTGGTGGTGCCATTTCCTACTGTGGAAAAAACAAAGTTATGCTGCTATTGAGGTGATCAAGCCCAATAGCTAGTTCAAAAATATTTAACAGCAGTCATAACACCACCTCGGCATGTAGGTAGGAAACACTAGTAATTTCTTACCTATATGAATTCACTGATCCCTACACAGCACAACCACAAACATACTCAAGACACTATAAGATCAATTCAGATAACCATCCACCCACTGGCCATCTAGGATCGATCTGCTCTGATACCAATTATGTAACAAGTTTTTATTATTATTATACAATATAGAGTTTACATACATGTCATTAATCAAAATATATGTACAACATATCAAACACATAAAAATCTACATCTTATTTATTCTGGTTGACTAATTCCGGAGATACAGGTGTGGGTGGTTGCAACTTCATCGGGATCTAAGCCAACTCGACCATAAACATTTTATTTGCTTCAGGGATCTACCCAACATAAAGTACTTGATCCAACATGCACTAAAAGTCAGAGCCATAGAAAAATCTGCATAAATAATTTTCTGAACATGATATGGAAATATAGTGAGAATTAAATCCCAGTAAGTTCAACAATAAATCATCATCAATATAGCTCATCACGTCATGTTCAGCTGTATAAACTACAGTAAATATCTTTGGTCACATGAATGCACTATATCTATGCACATGAGAATCGTACAATAATAACATGTATAACAGGATTAACTATTTTCATAATATCATATGATGACTATCAATTTATTCTCATATTAAGCTACCCCGGTCAAGGTGAGTATTTTCTACTCTCCGGTACAGGCTTTTCTCGCTCCGTTCGACATGGCCCACTTTCTCTTTCTTTTCTCATTAACATGATCATAACCGTTGGTAGGGCGTCCCCTACTGGTGCATCACACGGATTACCATGTGACCTTGCTCATTTCTTTTCTTTTCACAATGATAGCCAAAAATATGCTTTCAATAACAAGTATGTTCAACAAAATATAACTATTACCAAAAATCATTGGTAATCATGCCATGAACATAACCATTTCAAATATCACTTTATAAAATATTTCCTTGTCAAAATTTCACACTTAAGATAGTAAGAAATTCATACAATGGTTGATGATGATTTATTGTTGAACTTACTGGGATTTAATTCTCACTATATTTCCATATCATGTTCAGAAAATTAGTTATGCAGATTTTTCTATGGCTCTGACTTTTAGTGCACATTGGATCGAGTACTTTATGTTGGGCTGATGAAGCAAATAAAATGTTTATGGTCGAGTTGGCTTAGATCCCGGTAAAGGTGCAACCACCCGCACCTGTATCTCCGGAATTGGTAAATCAGAATAAATAAGATGTAGATTTTTATGTGTTTGATATGTTGTACGTATGTTTTGATTAATGACATGCATGTAAACTCTATATTGTATAATAATAAAAAAAAAAGTTGTTACATTCCTCACATGTAATACGGGATGAACCAATCCAAATAAAGGAGAACTTGACATACCAGCTAGTACCAGCATCCATATTGAACACCGACGTGAAGCAATTGAGAAATAAAATTATTCCCCTGGTTAAGGTGTTATGGGAAGGTTTGACTCCGAAATAATCAACTTGGAAGTTTGAAGAAGTCATGAGGAAGAAATATCTGCACTTGTTTTTATTAGGTAATTTCAAAAATTTTAAGGACAAAATTTCTTTTAGGGGGAGAGAAATGTAACATCCTTAATTTCGTTTCTTTTATTAATAAAGGTACATAAATATTTAATTAAGAAAATAAATTTTATTAGACAATTTTTAGATATCTAAGGAAATATAATCCTTAGAAATTCTTCAACTTATGTGTATGCATAGAAAATGTTTCTAACATTAAAGGAATAAGTAAAGAGAGAAAACCTAATAGGAAAAATTAGAAATAACATACCAAAGAGAGACAAAATTCTTGGGTAAGAAAGATAAATTTTTGGGAAGTAATTAAAGGTATTAAAGTTTCAAGAAGATTGGATTAGGATAATTTTTCCAAATTCAAGAACTAGAATTCGTAAGTTTAACATCTCCACCCATACATTGGACTTTCACCTATGGACACTTTATATAGAGTTTTTCCACTTAAAATGAGTTTTTAGTAAGCAAATAGGATAACCCAAGCAAGAAATAAAACATAAAATTAGACTACGATATAGAAGTTGGACCGATAGCCCACAAACCATGAAAATGTGACCAAACCCTCCATGAAAGGTAGAATTTCAACCAAAGCAAAGGAAATGAGTAAGAATGAGCCCAAATCCAAGAAGGAAAAATAAGAATAATGTGAGGAAATATTAGTGTAATAATAATCAAGATTAAGTCACATGGCATTAAGACAAAACATCTATATCCTACATTCATAATTTCAACAAGTAGGTAATAATACATGGCATTATAACACAACATCCTTATCCTACACAAATAATTTCAGCCAATTAAGGGAGACTCAAGGGCTGGAAATTTGCCACCTAGAAAGGCAAACCTATCATACTTGAGTAAGAAAAAAAAATGAATCCCTAAATCAAAGGGACCATGTCCCTTGTCTTAAGAACATTTTATCATGATTTTCAAAATACAAATCTCTTTTTACTATGCATATCTTGACTAAGGGAGAGAAAGATAAGAACTTGAGTTGTCTTTCCCAAAAACAAACAACCAAGTGCATCCTAATTGTGATAAGGTAGACTCATGATTATAAGAGGTGAACAACTTGATAGTTTATTTAAGCAAAACACACCCTTATAACATTATAATTTCTTCCAAGTGAGGGAGAGAAAAAAATAGAAGCAAGGTAGAGTGAGGAAATGAGAGAAAGAGACGAGAAGAGAGGAAGGAAGAAGAAGGAAAAGTCTAAAAGACTAAATACTCAAGGTAAGTTAGCTTAATATCCACTTGAATTCATCTTTTCTCTTCATCCTTGGGGTTCAAAAATCACCCTCCTTCTCTTATTTGAGCTACTAGAAAAGTTAAGGGAATGAAGGAATCTTGCTACTTCCTTCAAGAGGAAATAAGAAAAAAAATTCACTAAGTGAGTTAAGGAGATCTTTAGGTAGGTTTAACAATATCTCTTTTTGAAGAAAAGTTTTGAAATTTGTAACATTTATATGGGATTTTGATCTTAGAACTTTGATGAAATTTAAAATATTTGTTACTTTGATGATTGGCCATGGATGTTTCTATATCATGTTACATGTTAATCTTGCATGTGATGGATGTTTTGAATACTTCGGTTGATATGGAAAGTTCTGCATAGATATGGCTATGGGTGGCAAAGATTTAGGGCTTTTATGCTGCTGTTATGTATATTTGAATATGGTAAAAATGGAAGAAAGATGGTTAGGTTGGTAAATTAAGTATGGCCTTAAACACCTAGGGGAAAAACAGTAAAAATTTCTCTTGAAAAACACCCTTAATGATGCATGATTTGATTCTTTTTTTCTTTTGAAGTGGATGATGAAATATGTTAAATTAAGTAAGAAATATAATTAAATGTTGATATGAGTAATTCTATGGTTAAGTGAAAATTTGGAAGATGAATTAATAAAAGGATGAACTAGAACTTTAAGAAAGGCTAAACTAAGAAAACTGGATTTCGGAGTAACCAGGGAAGCTTCTGTTTTTGAAATTCTTGGAAGAATCAGTTAGAAATTAAAAGAAATGGTTAACATAAAAAATGTAGATATATGCCTCACATATTATTATCCAATGGAATCATTCAATTTGGAATCCATATTAGGAAGATATGGTAAGATTAGTAAACAGTAGTTAAAAAATAGTTAATCAGGGAAGAATTTGTTAAGTATGTTTCTGTGCTTGAATTTTTGGAAAAAATCTATAGGGTATTAAATGAAATTTTTAACATAATAAATATAGATATATGTCTCATAGATCTATAGGCTCTGAAATCACTTAATTTGAAGTACATATGATGAAGATATGGCTAATTAATGAGTAGAGGTCAGAATTAGTCTAGAACCCATGGTGGTAAATGTAAGCGTTTTTGTTTTCGATTTTCTAGAAATCATTCGTAAGGAATCTGAAGAAATAATAAACATGAAATTTTTAGATAAGTGTGGAATCACCTCAATTGGAGTTTGTATAAGGGAGATATGGTTGAATAAGTAAGGAAATATCACAAAACACGGCTAGGCCGTATTCTAGGTTGCTTCAGCACAGGTAGGCCGTGTTGAGGGCTATTTTTGAAGTATTTTTCAAGCATGGCCATGTCCTGGAACATGACCAGGCAGTGTTGGAGGTAAGCTTAATTTTAACATTTTCTACCCTAAATAAACCTCATTAACTATAGGGTAATAATATAAACCAAATTGGAGAAGAATGCCCTATAAAATTTGTGAGAACATGTGTTGAAAATTATATAAGTAGGAGAAAAGTAACTAAAGGCCAAGTATAAATAAAATTAAAAGATAGAAATAATATTTAAAAAATAAGAAGAATCTTATAAATGGAAATAATAAATACTAGTGTATGTCCTAGCCATTGCCATTGCATGAACTCCTTACCATCTTAAGTGTGTAATTTTGACATGAAAATATTTTATAAAGTGATATTAAAAAATGGTTATGATCATGACATGATTTCATTTTACCAAAGATTTTTGGTAGTAATTATGCTTTGATGATAAATTATGGCATGTGAGTATAATGAACATACTTGTTATTGAAATCATATTTTTGGCTATTAACATGAAAAGAAAAGAAAAGAGATGAATACGGTCACATGGCGGTCCGTGTGGTGCACCAGTAGGGGACACCCTACTAACAGCTATAATTATGTTAATGAGAAAAGAAAGAGAAAGTGTGCCATGTCAGACAGAGCGAGAAAAACTCATACTGGAGAGTAGAAAGTACTCGCCCTAACCTGTCTAACTTGATATGAAAATAAGTTGATAGCCATTATATGATATTCTAAAAATATTTATTTATGCCATACATGTCATTACTATACAATTTTCATGTGCATAAATAAAGTACATTCATGTAACCTAAGATATTTGCTATAGCTTATACAAATGAACATAACATGATGAGCTATATTGATGATAATTATGATTTATTGTTGAACCGACTGGGATTTAATTCTCATTATATTTCCATATCATGTTTAGAAGACTAAATATGTAAATATTCGCTATAATTGGCTTTTAGCATATATTGGATCGAGTTGGTTAAGATCCCGGTGAAGGTATAACTGTCCACACCCGTATCCTTGGAACTAGTCAATATGGATGAATAAGATGTGGACATATATGTGTTTAATTTTTGTACGGATGTTTTTAATGATGTGTATGTGAACCCAGAATTGTATCAGTATTAATGGTATACCATAAACCTTAATTATGCTAAGTTAATTTAATTGAATGTTATTATGAGTTAAATAGTTAGAATTAAAGAGGTAATAACTTCATGGAATTCTATATATATATATATATATATATATATATATATATATATATATATATATATATATATATATATATATATATGTATATATGTATGTATATATGTAAAAAAAATAGAGTTGTTACATAATTGGTATCAGAGCAGGTCGATCTTAGATGGTCAGTGGGTGGATGGTTATTTGAATCAATCTTATAGTGTCTTGAGTATATTGTGGTTATATTGTGTGGGGGATCAGTGATTTTATATAGGTAAGAAATTACTAGTATTTCCTATATATATGCTGAGGTGGTGTTATGACTGCTGTAAATATATTTGAACTAACTATTGGGCTTGATCACCTCAATAGCAGCATAACTTTGTTTTTGTCATAGTAGGATATGGCACCAACCAGTAGGAACCTTACAAACAACGTGGAAGAACCCCTACACAACTTGGCTACAGTAATTCAAGACCAAGTCACAGCCACCAATCAAATTCTGCAATATCTCCATAATAGTAACAACCTGAATGGAGAAAATAATGCAAACAACCGGATGAATGGAAATGATAATGGCCTATCTGATTTCTTGAGAATCAGACCACCTTCTTTCTAAGGTGGCTATGACCAAACGGTAGCCGAAAGGTGGATAAGGGAATTGGAGAAAATCTTCAAGGTGATGATCTGCACTAATGAGCAGCAGGTTATCTTTGCTGCATATATGCTGAATGATGAAGCTAAGTGTTGGAGGTGAGGGACCAGAGAGTTGCTAACTAACTAGAGGAGGCATATCACCTAGCAAGTGTTTAAGGATATTTTCCTGGAGAAGTACTTTTCAAGTACTGTACGGGTCGAGAAGGAGATCGAATTTCTCCAACTCATACAGGGTAATGTGTCAGTAGATCAATATATCGCTAAGTTCAAGGAGTCGTCTAAATTCTCCTCTTACTTGAGGTTTAACCCTGATGAAGCATAGAAAGTTATTAAGTTTGAAGCAAGACTGAACCCAGCAATCAGGCGGCAAAATCGCTGTAGATCGGAAGTAGAAAATCTTTAAAAAAGATAAGTTCTAAAACTCTTATCTAGAGTCCTAAAATTGAAAATTTGACATCGTAGATAGATTTAGGAGATAGATAAACTATAGAATGTCAAGTTTTATAGTCATCTAACAACTTTTGGTGTCATGAACAGTAACTCTAACCAGTGTAAATAATGATTCCGATAGATATGAACAGTAATTCCGATTGTGAACAGTACCCATTAGTTGACCAAACTGTTGGAGGCCAAATTTTACAATTTTGGAGTCATTTTCTAGGTTTTTGGACCCTCCAAACACGTTTTTAAAGTCTATTTGGTCAAATTTGAATTGTAAAAGTGTATTTTAGGGCTGTTCAACCTAGAGCCCTTACCTTGTGAGTAGATAATTCTTTCTATGACTTACCCTACGCTCTTCTTGAACTTTAAATATATAATTGATTGTGTTTACAAGTTATTTATACTTTATATGTCTCTGAAATGGATTAAATTACCTTATTTGTTTATAATCTGGCATATAATTCAAGAAGAATATGGTTTTGAAAATATATTTTTGACCTCATTGAATGTTTGATTTTAAATATATTTATCATCATATGGTAAAAGAAATATATTGTGTACATGACATTGATATGTAAAGCTATAAGATTGACATGAAAAATGGCATATATACGTAATTACCCTGATTGGGAAGTTTCTAACACAGGAATTATACTGAGATTGATAATTCTGAATTTATATTGAAACTTCTATTTTGAACGATATGTCATATGTATAAATAATAATTTTTGTAAAGGAAACCTATTGAAAACACTGTTTGCTAACAGTAGGTGGTATTAGCCCTAATGCACCTTAACACCTCAGCTAGCAGGGGTGGTGCTAACCTCGTGTGACAGCCAACACACGGGATATGATATGTGAAATAGAGCAGGATGCCTCCTATCTGGGTGAGATGCCAACTATATGATATGTGATTTACTCTCCTTTGTTGTGTGCTTGGTAAATTTCCATATTAAAGTCTCTTCACATGTCTTCTTGAATAGTGGTATTGCAAATCTTAGCTAGGATACTGAGTTTAGGAAAATTCTACACCACCAAAGTATGGAAAGGCTTGAACTCTGATATGGTAGTTCTGATATAGGATCCTCTTAATGTTTTCATGAGAAATATTTTGATGCATATCAATATTTGATTAACAATCATACTGTATAGCATATGGTTTCAAATATTTGAATATGGTTTTAAATAAGAATATTTGAAATAGTGGTATTGCAAATCTTAGTTAGGATACTGTGTTTAGGCAAATCTCACACCACCAAAGTACGGAAGGGTTTGAACTCTGATATGGTGGTTCTGATATAGGATCCTCCTAATATTTTCATGAGAAATGTTTTGATGCATATCAATATTTGATTAATGATCATACTGTATAAGATATGGTTTCAAATATCTAAATGTGATTTTAAATGAGAATATTTAAAATACGGGTCCCATATGGATATATTTTCTAACTATAATTTTTTATGTGATAAAATTTAAAATATAAGTTCATCCACGTGCTGACCTAAGAGGTCATAGGAGACGTTATCTGCTTACTGAGTTGTCAAACTCACTACACTATATTTTCACCTTTTTCATATAAGAATACAGAGTTTGGTCCTTCCCTTTTAGAAAGTAGATCAGTTAGACGATATAATCTCTGTGTGAGCCTACTTTGTTACCAAGGCTTGTAGATTTTTGTTTTTATTGTATTTGTACTTTAGAGTATGCTCTGAACACCACAGGCAGGATCCTTACTTCTACTGTAACTTTGATAATTATAAATGTGGTCAGCATAGTGTGTATACATGGAAATATCTATATATAACTGTTTTCAATGAAAAAAGAGTGTATCATGCATGTTATAGCAAATGTAAGTTTGCAAAGTATGTGTTTCACGTGCCCTTAAATTAGAGGCGTGACATTACTAGTCCAACAAGATAGACAAATTACTTAACATGTGTTCCAATAGTACAGAATCTAGTGATATTAGACATGTTTGAACTCCCAGTGCCTGTGCCTCCTCCACCACCTGTGGCATTAGGAGATTTGGATGGGCATTAGCCTATGTGGCAGTTAAAAATTTGTGTATGTATATATATGTACTAACTTGACCCAAGAGATATATTCTTTTTAAAATAGTGACTTGGTACCCTTCTTCTTTCTGTACTACAAATAGTACCTTGATTACTATAATTTATATATAAACATCTCTCTAGGTAGTTGAACTAATGTAATGGCTTTATGTTTGTATTAATCTAATGTTATGTATAAAATTATGATATGCTAGTTTATTATATTGTTCAGTTAATTAAATATTCAATTAGCAATTGAATAAGTGAGCAATATAATGTAGGTAAAAAAAATGAAGGTAATGATATCAAAAATGAAAACAGACTTGTAAAAAAACTTTCTAAGATCATTATATTTGGCTTAAAAAGTTTATTGAAAATTAAGAAGAAAAAAATTTGAGGGAGTGATATTATATTTATTTATTTTTATCTATTTTTCTTTCATAGAAGGTATTTATTATATTTATGTTAAGTTTTAGTATATAGTTTTTTTAAAAAAATTTGTACATTTTTATAATAGAAGGGATGATTGTAGAATAAGTATATTAATTAAGAAATGAAATAATATTTTATTCTTATTTTAAAAAAATATTTTTTTATATTTTTGTTAATAAACGAGAAAACAAGTGTAATAAAAGTAATAATTAAGAGAATAAATAGTATTTTATTCTTATTTTTAAAGACAAATTGTGTATATTTTAAAATAAAAGAGTTATTTAATAAATATATTAATAAAAAAAAGTAATTAATTCATAAAAATCTAAAGCAAAGTGTTAAAACATCCTATGGCATGTATAAATGCTTATTTGACTTATTTTATCATCTATTCTCTCTCTTAAACTTTTTCTCTTTTATTCCTAGTCTACAGATGAAAAAGAGAGTATGAGATTGAATACAGCGCCAAGCTTGGAGTACTAACGAAGCATGACGATGGGGCCATTTATGAAGTTTTTGAGTTGGGCAGGGATAATTTTTATTCTTGCAATTACAGTTTTTGAAATCAGGCTAGTTATTGAATAAGTAAAAATACTGCATTACTATGTTACTAGTTGAACTAAATCACTAATTTAACTGGACAAAACAATTTTTTTAAAATAATTTTTATATATTAAAAATAAACATGAATAATTTTTTCAATGAATAAATTCAATTTAAAATAATGTTAATATTTATTAATAAGACAATCTGCTTTTAAAAATTTAATAACTATTTATAACAAAACTTTTGTCACTATTTTTTTAATAGGTGAAATATTTTAATTTTTTACTATATAAGGAACAATAACTCAATTTCCATTAAACAAAAAAGAACAGTAACTCAAGTGGAGATGGAGACGTGGTGTGACCTTTCTTTCTTTTAAGCCCACATTCCTAATCAAATATGTAATTCTCTGAAGTCAAAAGTAGAGGTCGAGTGACTTTTATCTGTGTCCTTGCAACTTGGACCGACGTAAAATCAGCAAAGCAAACTAGAGTTCTAAATGCTGGTTAAGAACGGCAGTCAAGTACCTGTTCCATACCGCACATCAGGCCAGTTCTCGAGTTTACCAATTGGATTGGCCGACCTGGTCTAGTTTCTAAAAGACTAAAAGGCTAATGGCAATGTAGTTTGTGTATATATATATATATATATATTACTTGACACGAACATCAGTATACGAATAGTTAAGACATAACATATATTGTTATTTTTATACAACATTTTGGGACTGATTTGGATGCCAAATTTGCGATCAATATAAAATAACAAGTAATAAACAAGCGCAACACAAGTAACAACGCCGAGAAATGGACTGCACAAACAACCGGTTCTCTGAAATGAAATGAAAAGTAGTATGAAATTCAACATTCCATTAGTTACTTTTTGATGAAATAAAGTATTTCATAAAATATTTTATTTTATTAATTGATAAAAAATAAGGCCATCTCAAAATCGGTGAAATTTTAAATTTCACTGTAAAACAAACTTAATTTTTTATTTTTTATTTAAAAATTTAATTTAATTATATTTTATAAAAATTAATTTGTAAAATTTTTTTTAAAGAAAATCTATTTTTTTATTTTTTTATTAAAAAAATTAATTTAATTATTTTATATTAAGATTAATTTAATTATTTTTTTTTATTTTAATTTATCTATTAATTAAATAATAAAATATTACATTATATAATTTTTTTTATTTTATATTAAATAAAGTAATGACATTTTTTTTTATTTTACTAAAATTTATTCTATTCAATTAAACAGACAATTACAAATCAATGCAATCCAGATTGAACTGCCTTAAATACATTTTAAAAAAAAAAGTAAATCCTTAATAAATGAGGCATATAAACATTAGGTTCCAGATTCTATCTAATGATGCTTTGAAGCAACAAAATTTTCTTTAGTGCTTCCTGTTGTGATATTGACGCTTCTGCACGATTCCTCTGACTGATTTAAAGCTTTCACATACCTCGATCTGGTGCCTTGTAGCAGTCAATGACTCTTGGCAAACGCCGGATCGAAACGCCATCGACCCTATTGGACTTCCTTGATGCATTAGTAGCCAGTATCTTTTTTTTTTTTTTCATTTTTAAAAATACATGATGTTATCTTATTTGAATACATGATGTACAAGTATATCAAATTGTTTCAGATTCCAAATCAATTACTATGAGGCTATGATGCTCAATAGAGTCTGCTTGCCTCTCTGCTGATTGGTGGTGGATGGCCTCCTAGCATTACATGGTTGTTGTATGGGACATCATTCTCCTTCTTTACCCTCTGTTGTAGTCATTCTTTGGACTAACAAATAGATAGGAATTGTACTGGTAATTAATAAGAAATAATACTAGTAACTAATCATGTACTAGAACCTTTGTTCACCGATAACAAGTAATTGTACGAGTAATTAATAGGAAATAATACTAGTAACTAATCATGTACTATATAACCTTTGTCTTCTTAGATGATGATTTGGGCCTTTTTGGGCGGCCTAGGCAGCTCCTCTAATTATGGTCTAATTATGACCAGTTTGGCCACTCTTTTTCTCCTTCTAACGTTAGGGGATTTTCAATTTCAGTATCCTTCCTTTTTTTAACTGATGGTGGCTAGACAGCCTCATAACTAGTAGCTAGCCAAACATTCGGCCACTAACATGTTGGATAGAAGACTCATAAGTAGACTAAATACTAGGGCAGTTCCTTAAAATCAGCTACAAAGCTACAGATTTGGAAGTACTATAAGACCCCAAGAATGCCTGGTTGCAAACATTTTCTGTTTAATAATTATATACAACAATTCTTTTTGTTGTCTATTTCATCATAACGGGCTAACAACCCAGCCTGTAATTGGACTCTGCCTGCGAACTCTCAACTTCCTGTGCCCACCACATTGCAACCGTTCAAGCACAGCATATGTAATTGAATCTGGTGTCAATCCTTGCTGCTTAAGTTTTGCATAAAGGTCCACTGCCTCAGAAGTCCTCCCACACCTCTCAAGACAGTCAAGTAAGATATTATATGTGACTATGTTAGGAGAGCATCCTTCAGCAAGCATCTCATCAAACAATCTACATGCCATCTCAACTTTATCTGTCTTGCCAAAGCACTCAATAAGTGTGCTATACGTGACAACATCAGGATTTAATCCTATTTCTTTCATCTCTTTAAATCTCATGTGAGCTTCATCAAGATCCCCATTCTTTCCAAGACAATTGATCAAGCAGTTATAGGAGATAACATCAGGTTTACAATTGCTACTCTCTAGTTCTTCAAAAATTCTAATAGCTTCATCCACTTTTCCAGCCCTGCCAAGGCTGGAGATCAGAATATTGTAGGTAAATATGTCTGGTGAAGGGCCATCTTGTTTCATCTTTTCAAGAAGATCATGAATATGTGATATTTGCTTCAATTTGCCTAGAGCTGCGTATACTGTATTATACATGACAGTATCAGGGGTTATACCCTTTTCATGAATTTTACTTAGGAGGTCTACAGCCTCTGTTGTTTTACCAGCACTGCATAGACTCTCCAAAATGGACATGTAAGCATCCTTGTCACCCTTCTCATGAAAGCTCCACATGCTGCAAAATAGCCTGTGAGCTTCACTTGCATGGCCCAATTTGCTTAGAGTCCTTACTAAGTATGCATATATTTGCTTATTCATGAATTTCTTTGATAACTCTGCAATAGTGTCAAGTTTATTAAGCTGCCCTTCAGCAACCAAAACATTCAAAAGCACACTGTATGTAAATTCATTGGGCTGAAAATCATTCTCCACCATTTTTGAGAAGAGTAGGATGGCCTTGTCAACCATCCGGCCCTTGGCAAGTGCCTGAATCATAGTATTATAAGCAATTAAATTAGGAGTGCAGCCCTTAGTTAACATTTCCTGAAAAATTGCTAGTGACTCATCAGTTTTACCAATTTTGCCAGTCATTCTGATCATAATGGCGTATGTGAACATATCAGGCTCACAATGCTTCCGTTTCATGTCTTCCCATATCTTATATGCTTGGACCACCTGCAAAAGCATTGCATATGAAATTACAAGGACTAATGGAAGTAACATGTATTTTAAAAATAACTAATAATACTTGTAGAATAAGTTACTTGTTCATCAATCCATTCAGGCAAATCTTTGACAACCATGGAGCTACGAAGAGAAGATACCAACACAATTTTCATACAACAGGTCAGCAAATAATTAAACTTTTTCAATTCAAAACCTTATAAATAAGAGTTTGTATTTGCACATGTATAATCCAAATTATTGTTAAAATTAGAGAGAAAGCTAAATGCCAACCTTTTCATCCTTGGCTAAAGCATCCAAGAGCATATTATAAGCAAAATTGTCCAACTTGTAACCACGCCGCTGCATATCCATATAGACATCTAAAGCCTTGCTTGAATTATAGGATCTCAGATGTGCTTGAAGCAAACATTTGTAGGTGTAGGCATTCAACTTCAAATCCCATTTCTTCACCAACCCAATACACCTCTCTAAGTCCTCACCAGTTCCAAAGAACCCAATCAAGATATTAATGGTAGAGATGGAGCCACGTACTCCTTGCTGGACCATGTCATCAATGATTGAACATACTTGATCGAAACGGTGTGGTGAGGTTGACTTGGAGAGGATGAGCAGGAGACGGTTGTAGGTGAAGGACTCATGGCGAAAGTTGGTGCAAAAGGAAGTGCAAAAATTGAAAAACTTCAAGGCAAGTGAAGGGATTTTCAAGGCTTTGAGGATTTCAGATGCTTCTAAGGGAGTTAGGGTTACAGAGAGGGATTGGAGGAACTCAGAGAGGTCAGATAAAGGGTCATCAATTGACAACATTGTGGACAAGGATTGTTGGTGGTGACGAAGGAGGATTTGGGTTACCTTACAAATTAGCTCACGACGAGGAAGAGAGTACCCTTTAATGTCAATGGGGAGTGATGGTGGTGGGGTGACCTCGGCGGCAAGAGACCGGCCGGTGGAAGATGTGGAGGTGATCTTTGCTATGTACCTGGTGGCAAAGTGGCGGCGCATGGCAGCCACACACATCACTGGATGGAGATGAAGTCGTAGGCTATGGTACCGACACTGCATGATATCAAAGTGCAATAAGCCAGCAGCTAATCCACTATTCTTCAAGCCACAAACCTGAAGCTGATAACAGAAAATAAAATAGGGGAAATTACACTTTGCCCCCTTAAGTATGAGTTATTTTTATCTTCAATACATAATCTTTAAAATGCAACAATTTACACCCCTAAAGTATGGATCAATGTGAAAAAGTTAAATGAATGTTAAAATTAAGGGAGCATGCTCCTCACGTGTCCCAATTCCTCCAAATTCCAAATTTCTGACCCCCAAATCCCTAACACCATTGAATTGGCAGATTAAATCCTTGTTTCTATCATAATCTCAAAGCTTGAAAAATAGCAGCTTGGTTGTGAGCATTTATCTTCATTCTTATTATAAAATTTCCCTTTATTTATAATCCATCCCTGTTTATATTATAATCGTTTTTTTATATTTTATTACAGGGGAGAGAGGGAGTTCAAAGTTGTGATAAAATCGGCTACCCAGGCCAACCTACACCATTTAGGTCTCTTCCTATAGGGGAGGCAAAACGATGCTCTGCAGGAAGCTCTTTAGGCTCTTGACATTGTTCTACGTGAACTACCCACTACTAGGTACTAGATAAGTGGATATAATTCATTGTATTCCTAGTGTTAGTTCTCATGTTTGTAATTGTGATCTTTCCATTGTAGGTATTGTCTTGTCAAAAGATCGTTTTATTCACCCATTCTAGGTAGAAGGCAATCATTAGGTGAGGAATAGGAATGTTGGCATCGCTTCTATCAAAGTATGTCCCAATCAAATGGGATTACCTCTCAACAAGGAATCTTCAAATTGAAAGATTGACTTTGGATGGGGTTAGGGATTTGAGACTTGGGGAAGTTAGGTCACATGCAGAGCACGATATGTTAATTTTAATATTTATTTAATTTTTTCACTTTAATCCATACTTTAGCGAGATAAATTGTTGCATTTTAAAGATTATGTACTAAAGATGAAAATAAACCATATTTCAAGGGAGTAAAGTGTAATCTTTCCAATAAAATGAGCAACTTATTAGTCGGTAGTCCAAAGGTAAATTTTGAAATATATTTAAAAAAAAAACTCATATATATTTATCCATTTTAAATATGAAAAAAATATAAAGTTGTTAAAAAATATGTTAAGAAAACTGTGAGTGAAGCGAGATCTAGAGTTTTTCAAAAGCTATACCAATTCCTAAAGATGGTGAAAAAAAATTTCGACTTGCGACAGGTAGAAAAAGAAAAACAAGAAACCTAAATCAAGTGAAATATATTAAAGAAGAAGAGAGTAATATCTTGGTAAGGGAGCAAGATATCCAAGCGTGATGAAAGAGTTATTGGCAAGCATAGTAATCAAATCGCAATTCAAATTGTGAATCGACTGACTTATTTTTGAATCATAAATCGTGAACCGTATCGACTCGTAAGATTCACAAACACATTAAAAAATAGTTTAAAATATATAATATAAAATATAAATAAATAGATAATATAAATAAATATTTAAAATAATATATTTATTTCAATAATTTTAAATATAATTAACTATAAATATTAAAAATTGTGAAAAAGAATAGGTAATTAGTTATTTAAATGAGTTTGAATAGGTTTAAAAAAAAGTGTCTTTTTAAGTTTGAACATATTTAAATTATGAAGATAAAAAAATTATTTAAAAATAATTTTTATCATTTTTAAAATAAATAAATAAATATTTAAAAATCCAATTATTAAATAAATGGAACAAAAGGAACGTTGAACCCATTTTTTAAAAAAAGAAAAAAAATTTAGAAAGTGGAAAGGGGCTTAACAAGAATGGCTGTTTCTGGCTCTGATGGAAGACAAAGAAAAAAAAAAGAGCAAAAGGCTGTCGAGAAGGAGTAGACCGTCACGCAGCATTGCAGAGAACTCGCACAGCTGTGCGCGATGGTGATGGACAAGGCCAGAGTCAGGAAAAAGAAAGAGATGACCATGGCAGAAGCTAGCGTTGTTGTGCAAATGGAACAGATGCGGCCAGAATTGCAAAATCGTGTGATTCTACGATTTGTGCCGGAATCGCACTGATTTATGCGATTCCAGTAACGATTCCGGCCATATCACAATTTGACCACCAATTTGTATTGGTGGTCAAGTGAATCGAAGCGAACCACACAATTCACAATGTGAATTGTGCATGTTTGACTACTATGCTTGCAAGGACTTTTTAATGAAAGACATGAGTTTTTCTATTACTCTTATAGATTAAATATTGTAGAGAAAGATCAAAATTATATCTTTTATCGTAAAATTTAAGAGTTTAAAGTAAAGAAAGCTTTGAAGAAAAAAGATAATAACAAAGTAGTAGGATCTAATAATATACTTATTGAGGTGTGGAAAGATTTAGGTAAGAAAGGCATAAGTTAACTCACTAAGTTGTTCAACAAGATAATGAGATATAAGAAAATGCTGAATGAATGGAGAAGTGTTTTAATTTCTATCTATAAAAATAAGGGAGACATAATCCCTATTTATAATAAGTGAAACTATTAAAAATGATTTAACAATTAATAATCTTTCTATTGATCTCATTTATAATAGGCCTGTGATGTCGTTTGATTCATGTAACCGACCACATTAAGTAAAGAAATGTTTAGTTGTTGTTGTTGGAGTGAATAAAGTTGGCAATGGGTTATATTAGTTTAAAAATGTTTGCTTTGTCACTACCCCATTCCCTAACAAGTTTTTTTTTTGTCCCATTCTCGAACCAGCCCTGTTCAACATATAAATGTTGTTGCTGCATGAAACAATCACATTCAGAAAACAACTACATATAGCACAATTTTGTAGAAAGATATCTTAAGCAACTAAACATCAAAACTAACATGGATAAGCAAGTATTATAACACAGGTATACTATTATAATACTTTAAGGATGTCATTGGTATGAAGCAAAATGATTGTTGAAGAGTAAACAATCAAAATGATTGTTGTATCTAGATGTGCATTATTTCTCTCTTAATCTTATCAAACACATATCAAGTTATTCATTTAATACAAGCTCAAGGAAGGTGTCACACCTTTCGTGCAAACCATGCAACAACATGCATGGTAGAATTAAAAAGAAAAAGTATTTTCAAAAATAATTTTGAAAAGGCCTTTCAAATGTAGTTGCCACAAAATTTTATTTTTTAAAAGGAAAAACTTTGGAAAAACCTTTTATTTATTTGAAAATATGGTCTTTGCACTAGAGTGGGTTTAGTGGGAAAGGTGTTAGGCACCTCACAAAATCCAAATAAATTGGGTGAAAATATTAAGTATACAAATTAATTATAATGCATGTCTAATGACCTTATCAATCACATACAAGTAGAATTTAAGAATGCAACAGCGATAAAGAAAGATAAAAGGAGATCCTAAGAGGAATTTGAAAAGAAAGATTGAATATGTACAAAGTTGGACTTGACTAAAATGTTATCCTAAAAGTTCACGTAGTTTGAAGGATAGAAAACAGTGACATGAGCTTTTGCTTTTAGACATTTTTGGTGAAAAAAGGGTTAAGTGGCTAATGGTAGCCGAAAGGAAGTTCTTAGTCAATTCGATTGGTTTTATTTGGAAAATCGTTACCTCCCTTTAACTTCTCTTTTGTTTTTGTTTTCCCTAATTTTTATTTTATTGACTTTTGAAGAAAAAGATACTTTCAGTTCTTTCACATAGTAGGTGAGTAGCGGGAGGGAGAGGGCTCACACTACCCTGTGATTGGAAAAAATGGAATTTTCTGATAATTAGCCACTATGAAAATAAATGTGAATGCATACTATTGATGCATAACCTGTTATTTATGAATTCATGATATTAATGCATAATCTATCTTCTGAACATGTAATGCATTCTTGTTATCTCATTGTACATAAAGAGAAAAAGTTTTATGTAGTTTATACAATTGGATATAACCTGTAAATTTTCTAGTATGTGTTATTTTTGGTTGTTGATATTCTCATTATTTTTTTTTTGGTGTTTAGATACGGACCAGTAGGATGCCTTTTGTAATTCTGACTCTTCTTCTCAAGATGTAGACAGTAAAGGTCCCTTACTTAGGCTAGTTCACTGTCATCACCAGTCTATTAGTGATTAATATGGTAGACATACTAACGCCTGAGCCACCTCGTCCACCAGCTGTACCCTAGGAGTAATGGTTATAGGGGTAGCTGTATAGTAGACTAAGTAATATGTAGTTAATGGACTAACCCATTTTTGGTGCAACCATATGGTACTTTGTTTTTTTTAGTATAATGGTTAGTACCTAGGGTTATACGTGTATATACAAGCTAATCTCTGATGTAACTTTGATGTGTATGTATATATATATATATATGATGCATATGTTTTGGCTTGCTGATTCCTGTGTTATTATCTGTGTTTATTGTAACAACCTTTTTTTTTATACAATATAGAGTTCACATACATATCATTAATTAAAACGTATGTACAACAAAATCAAACACATAAATAACTACATCTTATTTATTCTGGTTGACCAATTCCAAAGATATAGGTGCGGGTGGTTGCACCTTCACCAGAATCTGAACCAACTCGACCACAAACATATTATTTGATTCTGAGATTTGTCCAACACAAAGTAACTCGATCCAACGTATATTAAAAGCCAGAGCCATAGAAAAATCTGCATAACTAATTTTCTGAACATAATATGGAAATATAGTGAGAATTAAATCCCAGTAAGTTTAACAATAAATCATCATCAATATAGCTCATCACGTCATATTCAACTGTATAAATTACAGTAAATATCTTTGGTCACATGAATGCACTATATCTATGCACATGAGAATCGTACAGTAATGACATGTATGATGTAATATCCCTAATTTCGTTAAAAGTACATTAACGAAATAAAATTTATTAGACAATATTTTAGATATCTAAAGAAAATATAATCCTTAGAAATTCTTCACCTTATGTATATGCATAGAAAATGTTTCTAACATTAAGAAAACAAATAAAGAGGAAAAACCTAATAGGAAAAAAATTAGAAATAACATATTAAAGAGATGTAAAATTCTTGGATAAGGAAGATAAATTTTTAGAAACAAGTAAATGTCTTAAAATTTCAAGAACATTGGATTAGGGTAATTTTTCCTAATTCAAGAACTAGAATTATTAAGTTTAACATCTTCATCCATACATTGAGCTTTTACCTATAGACACTTCATATATAATTTTTCCACTTCACATAAGTTTCTAGCAAGCCCATTGGATAACTTAAATAAGAAATAAAACATAGACTTGGATTAGGATATAGAAATTGGACCAATAGCCCAAAAAATTATGATAATGTGTTCAAGCCCTCCAAGAAAGGTAAAATTTTATTCAAAGCAAAGAAAATGGGTAGGAATAATCCCATAATGGGTAGGAATAAGCCCAAACTCAAGAGGAAAAATAAAATAAAATAAATTAGGTGATGATATAATAATGCAATAATAATAAAGATTAGGTTACATGGCATTAAGACAAAAATTTAGTAAGTGGTATGATTCTACATTCATAATTTTGCCAAGTGGCATGATAATACAAGGCTTTAGGACAAAAACATCTATATCCTACACTCATAATTTTAGCAAGTGGTATGATAATACTTGGCATTAGGACAAAACATTCCTATCCCACACAAAAAAAATCAACCAAATAATGGAAATTCAAGGGTTAGAAATTTGCCACCTAAAAAGGCAAACCTATCATACTTGTTTAAGACAAAAGAAAATGGAAATGAATCCCTAAATCAAAGGGACCTTGTCCCTTATCTTAAGAACATATCATCATAAATTTAAAATTGCAAATCTCCTTTTCCTATGCATATCTTGACTAAGGAAGAGGAAGACAAGAACATAAGTTGTTTGTTTTCCAAAAATTCAACAAAGTGTATCTTAATTGTGATAAGGTAGATCCATGATCATGAAAGGTGAATTATTTGGTGGTCTATATAAGCAAAACCCACCCCATAACATCTTAATTTTGTCCAAGTGAGGAAGAGATAGAAATAGAAGCAAGGTAGAGTGAGGAAAGGAGAGAAAGGGAGGAGAAGAAAGGAAGGAAAAAGAAGGAGAAGTTTAGAAGGCTAAATACTCAAGGTAAGTTACCTTAATCCCCACTTGAATCCATTTTTTCTTCTTTATCTTTGAGGATCAAAAACTCACCCTCCTTCTCTTACCTAAGCTGCTAGAAAAGCTAAGGGAAGGGAGGAGTCTTGCTACTTCTTTCAAGAGCAAACAAGAAAACCAATTCACTAAGTGAGCTAGGGAGATTTTTAGGTAAGTTTAACAATATTTCTTTTTGAAGAAAAGTTTTAAAATTTGTAATATTTATATGGGATTTTGATCTTAGCACTTTGATTATTGGTCATGAATGTTGCTTCATTATGTTACATATTGATCATGCATGTGATGTATGTTTGAATACTTAGGCTGGTTTAGATAGTTCTGCATAGGTATGGCTATGGGCGGTAAAACTTTTAGCTTCTGTTTTTAAGATTCTGGGAAAAATAGGTAAGGAATTAAAATAAATGGTTAACATAAAAGTTATAGATCTATGTCTCATGGAAATTTAGCCACTGGAATTAAGCAATTTGGAGTTCATATGAGGTAGATATGATCCGATTAGTACGCAGAGGTCAGAAAATGTTTATTCAGGGAAGAGTATGTTATTAAAGCTTTAGTTTTTGAATTTCTGGGAATATTCGGTAGGGAATTAAAATAGCGCGCCAACATAACAATTATAGATATATGGCTCATGGATTTTTAACAACTGGAATAACTCAATTTGGAGTTGAAATTTGAGAGATATGTTCTAATTAGTCAGTAAAGGTCAGGACCTACACGAGAAGATATGATACTAAATTTAAAGGAGTAATAACACCATGATATCTTACTATTTTGTTGATATGATTAACATAATAGTTTTAGATAATTGTCTTAGATTTTCATAGACACTAAGATCATCTTAATCAGAGTTAAAATGAGAGAGTTATGCTCTGAGTTGTAAGCAAAGACTGTGTTCAAAGTTAGTAAAACCTATTTTCAATATTTTTTCTACCCTAGATGAATTTTTTAAACTATAGGGTAATAGTAGAAATCAATTTGAGGAAAAATGTTCTATAAAAATTTGTAAGAACATGTGTTGGAAATGATATAAGTAAAAAAATAAAATGACTAAATGCCTAGACATAAAGAAAATGAAAAGATGAAAATAATATTCAAGAAAGAAGAGAAATTTTATAAATGAAAATAATAAATGCCTAGTGTATGCCCTAGCTATTGCCATTGCATGAACTTACTACCATTTTAAGTGTGTAATTTTTAACATGGAATTTACCCTAGTACTCATATAAAATTTCGAAGAAGTTTTGAAAGTGCCGGTTTTATTTGAAAAATCTTAGTATGCTCCGTGGTTGCAGTATTTCCACATCAAAAAAGAATTATTCTAATTACTGGAAAAAAAAATTTGTGATTTGTTAAAAGTGCATGTCTAAGGAAAGCTCTGGCAAGGAAAGACTTGGTACTTAAGCGTGTCCATTAGTGACCCACCTCTCTTTCCTGGAAACTTTCCTGGTGCGCTGTTTACAGACTACAATTACTATCCAGTTATCGAGGTATTAGTGTGGAATTTTGACATGGACATATTTTATAAAGTAAAAATTAGAAAATGATTATATTCATTGCATAATTTCAGTTTACCAATGAATTTTGAGAATGATTATGTTTTGATAAATTATGGCATGAGAATATAATGAACATACTTGTTATTGGAATCATATTTTCGGCTATTAATATGAAAAGAAAAGAAATGAGCACGGTCACATGGCAATCCGTGTGGTGCACCAGTAGGGGACGCCCTACCAATGGTTATGATTATGTTCATGAGAAAAGAAAGAGAAAGTGTGCCATGTCGGACGGAGCGAGATAAGCCCATACCGAAAAGTAGAGAATACTCACCCTGACCGGGGTAGCTGGAAGGAAGAATAAGTTGATAGCCATCATATGAAATTCAAAAAATAGTTATTCATGCCATACATGTCATAACTGTACAATTTTCATGTGCATGATAAAGTGCATTCATGTGACCTAAAGATATTTTCTGTAGTTTATACAGTTGAATATGATGTGATGAACTATATTGATGATGAATTATTGTTGAACATACTGGGATTTAATTCTCACTATATTTCCATATCATGTTCAAAAAATTAGCTATGCAGTTGTTTTCAATGAGACTTGTTATTGCCGTACGTATGATTGAGGTGCCCTATCTTGGGCAAATACCTATTATTGCAGACATATCAATTGTTGAAGTGACTGAGATTCCGGCGGAGGTGCCGCCACCCGCACCAGTGGCCCCGGAAATAGTCTATGTGGATGATTAGGGCTTATATGTACATGTATGTCTTGTACAAATGTTTGTATTAATGATGTGAGTGTAAACTTAGTATTGTATAATTAAATAAATGTTATTATGAGTTAAGATGAGGTAATAACTTCATGATGTTAAATAAAAAAATTTTTTTTACATAAATGGAGCTGTTACATATGACATGATTAATTATTTTTAGAATATCATATGATAACTATCAATTTATTCTCATATCAAGCTACCCCAGTCAGGGTGAGTATTTTCTACTCTCTGGTACAGGCTTTTCTCGCTCCGTCCGACATGACCCACTTTCTATTTCTTTTCTCATTAACATGATCATAACCGTTGGTAGGGCGTCCCCTACTGGTGCACCACATAGATTGCCATGTGATCGTGCTCATTTCTTTTCTTTTCACAATGATAGCCAAAAATATGCTTTCAATAACAAGTATGTTCATCAAAATATAACTATTACCAAAAATCACTAATAATCATGCCATGAACATAACCATTTCAAATATCACTTTATAAAATATTTCCATGTCAAAATTTCCCACTTAAGATGGTAAGAAGTTCATACAATGGCAATGGCTATGGCATATACTAGTCATTTATTATTTTCATTTATAAGATTATTCTTCTTTTTTAAATATTAATTTTATTTCTTTATTTTCTTGATGTAGGTTTTCATCCCATCTAATCTTCTCTTACTAATCAAAGCATAACTCCCTCAATTTAACTCCGATGTAGGTGATCTTGGGGTCAATTTCAAGATAAAACAATTATCTAAAACTATTATGTTGAACCGTTTAGCGAAATATTACGAAATCAAGGTGATATTACTTCCTCAATGTACAGGTTATTTCTTCTCGAATAGGTTCTGACATCTGCCTACTAATAGGTCCATATCTTCCTCATAAAAATTCCAAATTAAGTGATTCCAGTGGCTACAAATCCATGACATATATATCTATAATTCATATGTTAACTATGTATTTTAATTCCCTACATAATGTTCTCAGAAATTAAAACACAGAAGCTATCCTAACATATTCTTCCCTGATTAATCATTTTCTGACCACTGCTTACTAATCTGACCATATCTACCTCATATGGACTTCAAATTGTGTAATTTCAGTGGTTAAAATTATGTGACACATATATCTATAATTATTATTTTAACCATTTATTTGAACTTGTAACATCTCGTAACTTTTATTTTTAAATAATAATATTTTGTTATAAACAAATATATTTTTATTTGTTTAAAAATGATTATGTTCTGCTAAAATAATTATTGTTTTGCTTGAAATAATTATATTGGTATTTAATGAATTTTTGTTGTATTTTTAGAAATATTTTTTCTTTTAATATGTATAAAGATATTTATTTTGAGCTTTGTTTTATTATGATTTTTATCAAGAAAAATCATGATTTAAGAGTTTAACTAAAGGTTTATGAGAATGTAAATTTTTAGAAATTTTTGAGATATTTTATGATGAAAAACATAATTTATATGAATTTATAAAAAGAAAATCCTATTATTCAATTATTAAATAATAATAATAATAATTAAATATAAAAAACAAATAATAACTAAAATAAAAGAGAAACAGGGGAAGACATAACGGAGAATCGAAATTTCATAGAAAGATGAATAGTAAGTGAATAGTAACTTTCAACTTTTTCTCTAGATCTGGTGTGTCAATTGGCTTCTAATCTCAAAACTGAGGGTGTTACTGGATTTAGAACGAAGAATACTACGGTTTTGACCTATTAATTTTTCAAATCAGCCGTTGAATCGCTGTAGATCTGAAGTAGAAAATCTTAGAAAAAGGTAAATTCTAAAACTCTTACTTAGAAACCTCTAATTGAAATTCTGACACCGTAGATGGATTCAGGAGTTAGATAAACCTTAGAATAAGAAAATTTTCAGTTATTTGACAACTTTTTGTTCTTCGTGAATAGTGTTTTCTGGCGAGTGAATAGTGTTTTCCTACCTTTTGAGTAGATAATTGTTTCTATGACTTGTCTCATGCTTTTCTTGAACTATAAATATATTATTGTTTCTTTTTATAAATTATTTATACTATTATAAGTTTCTGAAATGTGTTAAAATATCTATTATACTTACGAACTGGCACATAGTTCAAGAAGAGTATGGTTTTAGAAATGTATTTTGGAACTCATTGAATATATGGTTCTAAATGTATTTATCATTATTTGATAAAGTAAATATTATGTGTGTAACATCCCATAATTTTTAGATATTTTCCTTAGAAAATTTTCACCTTACATATATGCACAGAAATGTTCTAATATTAATGGAATAGGTAAAGAAAGAAAACCTAAGAGGAAATATTAGAATTAAACATGCTAAAGAAAGGTGAAATTCTTAGGTAAGGAAGA
Source organism: Gleditsia sinensis (assembly GCA_037074535.1). Lineage (NCBI taxonomy): Eukaryota > Viridiplantae > Streptophyta > Magnoliopsida > Fabales > Fabaceae > Gleditsia > Gleditsia sinensis. The sequence goes on from CM073468.1 coordinate 33,597,814, forward strand.
TAAATTTTTGTGAAGTAAGTAAAGTTCTTAAAATTTCAAGAAGATTCGATTAGGGTAATTTTTCCTAATTTAAGAGTAAAAGTTACTAAGTTTAGTATCTCCAACCATAAATTGGGCTTTTACCTATGGACACTTCATATAGAGTGTTTCCACTTCAAATAAGTTTCTAGTAAGCCCATTGGATAACCTAAGCAAGAAATAAAACATAGACTTGGACTAGGATATAGTAATTGGACCAATAGTCCAAAAATTATGAAAATGCGACTAAGCCCTTCAAGAAAGGTAGAATTTTATCCAAAGCAAAGAAAATAGGTAGGAATAAGCCCATGATAGGTAGGAATAAGCCCAAATCCAAGAGAAAAAATAAAATAAAATAAATTAGGTGATGATATAATAATGTAATAATAATAAAGATTAGGTTACATGGCATTAAGACAAAAATTTAGCAAGTGGTGTGATTCTACATTCATAATTTTGGCAAGTGGCATGATAATACAAGGATTTAGGACAAAAACATCTATATCCTACACTCATAATTCTAGCAAGTGGTATGATAATACATGGCATTAGGACAAAACATTCCTATCCCACACAAATAATATCAACCAAATAATGGAGATTCAAGGGCTAAAAATTTGCCACCTAAAAAGGAAAACCTATCATACTTGTTTAAGACAAAAGAAAAATGAAATGAATTCCTAAATCAAAGGGACCTTGTCCCTTATCTTAAGAACATATCATCATAATTTTCAAAATAAAAATCTCCTTTTCCTATGCATATCTTGACTAAGGAAGAGGAAGACAAGAACATAAGTTGTTTGTTTTTCAAAAATTCAACAAAGTGTATCCTAATTGTGATAAGGTAGACCCATGATCATGAAAGGTGAATTATTTGGTGGTCTATATAAGAAAACCCACCCTTACAACATTAGAATTTCGTCCAAGTGAGGGAGAGGAAAAATAGAAGCAAGGTAAAGTGAGGAAAGGAGAGGAAGAAAGGAAGAAAGAGGAAGGAGAAGTGTAGGGGACTAAGTGCTCCATGTAAGTTTAACAATATTTCTTTTTGAAGAAAACTTTTGAAACTTATAATATTTATATGAGATTTTGATCTTAGAACTTTGATGATTGGTCATGGATGTTACTATATCATGTTACATATTGATCTTGCATGTGATGTATGTTTGAATACTTAGGTTGGTGTAGATAGTTCTGCATAGGTATGGCTATGGGTGGTAAAAAATTTTAGCTTCTGTGTTTTAATTTCTGGGAATTATCTGTAGGGAATTAAAATAAATAGTTAACATAAGAATTAAAGATATATGTGTCACGGAGTTTTAGCCATTGGAATCACTCAAGTTGGAGTCCATATGAGATAGATATGGTCCAATTAGTAAGCATTGGTCAGAAAATGGTTAATTAGGAAAGAATATGTTAGGATAGTTTCGATGTTTTAATTTCTGGGAACATTCTATAAGGAATTAAAATAAATGGTTAACATCAGAATTATAGATATGTGTGTCAAGAAGTTTTAGCCACTGGAATCATTCAATTTGGAGTCCGTATGAGGTAGATATAGTCCGATTAGTAGTCAAAGGTCAGAAAATGGTTCATCAGGGAAGAATATGTTAGGATAGCTTCTGTATTTTAATTTATAGAAATTATCTGTATGGAATTAAAATAAATAGTTAACATAAGAATTATAACTATGTGTGTCACGGATTTTTAGCCACTGGAATCATTCAATTTGGAGTCCATATGAGGAAGTTAGGATCTGATTAGTAGTCAAAGGTCAAAAAATGGTTCATCAAGGAAGAATATGTTAGGATAGCTTCTGTATTTTACTTTTTGGGAATTATCTGTTTGGAATTAAAATAAATGGTTAACATAATAATTATATATATGTGGGTCATGGATTTTTAGCCACTGGAATCACTCAAGTTGGAGTCTATATGAAGTAAATATGATCTGATTAGTAGGTAGAGGTCAGAACCTATCCGAGAAGAAATAACCTGTACATTTAGGGAGTAATATCACCTTGATTTCTTAATATTTCGCTACAATGTTCAACATAATAGTTTTAGATAATTGTTTTATCTTGAAATTGACACCAAGATCACCTACATCGGAGTTCAATTGAGTGAGTTATGCTCTGATTAGTAAGAGTCGGTTAGATATGATGAAAACCAGGATTAAGAAAATAAAGAAATAAAATTAATATTTAAAAAAGAAGACGAATCTTATAAATGACTAGTATATGCCATAGCCATTGCCATTGTATGAACTTCTTACCATCTTAAGTATAAAATTCTGACATGGAAATATTTTATAAAGTGATATTTGAAATGGTTATGTTCATGACATGATTACCAATGATTTATGGTAATTGTTATATTTTGATGAACATACTTGTTATTGAAAGCTTATTTTTGGCTATCATTGTGAAAAGAAAAGAAATGAGGACGATCACATGGCAATCCGTGTGGTGCACCAGTAGGGGACGCCCTACCAACGGTTATGATTATGATTATGAGAAAAGAAAGAGAAAGTGTGCCATGTCGGACGGAGCGAGAAAAGCCCGTACCGGAGAGTAGAGGATACTCACCCTGATCGGGGTAGCTTGAAATGAGAATAAGTTGATGGCCATTGTAACATCCCGATTTTTCCCTAAAATACTAATGGGTATTTATGTAATCTTTAATGTAAGGGTTATATTATAATGCTTTGAGAGAGTGACAATTATGTAATTTCAATAGACTATCAATGGTGTAAATACTTTAAAGTGGTATTTTGGTATTTATACGATTTTTAGTATTTATACGATTTTTGGTAGAATGGCATTTTGGTAATTCCAACCAAGTAGCTTGGAAGTGTTTCTAAAACAATTAAATGGTAGGCTAGAAGTGTTTCTAAAACACTTTAATGGTAGGCTAGAAGTGTTTCTAAAACACTTGAATGGTAGGCTAGAAGTATTTCTAAAACACTTGAATGGTAGGCTAGAAGGATTTTTAAAACACTTGATTGGTAGGCTAGAAGGATTTTTAAAACACTTGATTGGTAGGCTAGAAGAATTTTTAAAACACTTGAGTGATGATGATGGTTTTGACTATCAAAGGGGAGGGGGAGTGACCAAAAAAATTCAGAAAGGAGAGAACAAGAAGAAGAGAGAGGAAGAAGAGAAGAATTTTTAAAACACTTGAGTGATGATGATGGTTTTGACTATCAAAGGGGAGGGGGAGTGACCAAAAAAATTCAGAAAGGAGAGAACAAGAAGAAGAGAGAGGAAGAAGAGAGAGAAAGTGCAAGAGGAGAGAATCAAGGTAGGTTTTCTTGATCCAAATTCTTCTATAGTCATCTTTTCTTCAATGGATCCTAAATCAAGTTATGGATGTAGGTTTTGGTGGTGAGAAATTGGTATTCAAAGTTTAGGAAGCTTGTTAAGGTAGCCTTAACCCTACTCTCCACAAATTTTGATGTAATTTCTATCTTTTACAAGTGATTAATTGTGAAATTGTGCAACATGTGGGCTGTATATTATGTTGATTTTTCTGTTCTGGTTATTTCAAATTTCTGGGAAACATCGGTAACAACTTTAAAGAAAGTATCAACATAAGAATTGTAGATATGTGTCTCACAAATTTATAAGCTCTGAGAACACCTAATTTGGAGTCAATATGAGGGAGATATGACTCAAGAAGTAAGCAGAGGTCACAGAACACGAAGAGTCTGGAATCCAGAATTTGTAAATATGAGTACCTTTAATGTTTGACTTTCTGGGACTACTCTGTAAGGAATTGGAAAATATGGTAAACATATAAGTTGTAGATAATTTTCTTAGCTTTACTGATACACCAAAATAACCTTAATCGGAGTTAAAATGAGAGAGTTATGTTCTGATTAGTAAGGAAAGGTCACAGAACCCGAAGAGTCTGGAATCCAGAATTTGTAAATATGAGTACCTTTAATATTTGAATTTCTGGGACTACTTTGTAAGAAATTGGAAAATATGGTAAACATATAAGTTGTAGATAAGTTTCTTAGCTTTACATAGACACCAAAATTACCTTAATCGGAGTTAAAATGAGAGAGTTATGTTTTGATTAGTGAGGAAAGGTCACAAAACCCGAAGAGTCTGGAATCCAGAATTTGTAAATATGAGTGCTTTAGTGTTCAAATTTCTGGGACTAATTCGTAAGGAATTAGAAAACATAGTTAACATAAAAGTTGTAGATAATTGTCTTAGCTTTATATAGAGACCATAATCACCTTAATCGGAGTTTCAATGAGATAGTTATGGTCTGATTAGTGAGGGAAGGTCACAGAACACGGTCCAGCCGTGTTCTGAGTTTCAAGGCCGTGTTTATGGCTGAAAAATCTTATTCTTCACTGTTTTCTATAGGAAAAAGAACCTTATATGTTGAAGGTATTTTAGAAACCAATTGACCAAGAGAAATACTTCTAAAGTGATGGTTTTATATCACCAAAACATTATTTTATTTACTTGATTTCAAAAGGGCTACATTGAATATTGATTTGAGATATTTTGAAAGAGTGATATAGATGGAAATACCTATTGAACATATGATATGAAATATGCTCATGGTAAGAGTTGTGATGTATCTTTATATAACTCATTGAGCATGAAAATGATATTTTTTCATTGCATTTATTATTGATTGACAAGCGTAAAGCTTGCGATGAGTTGCTTGGTGCATATGCATTGCACTTGACTTGAGTGGCCATCGATGAATATCGGTGGGTTGTATGGCTGTGACGGTACTGGGTAGGGGACGCCCTACTAGCCTGAGTGAGCCGATGAGGCCACCCAACCAAATGAGAATAAAAGAGAAGCAAATGAGAATAAAAGAGAAGCAATGAGTGAAAATGTGTGATTTTATAGCTATGGCATGCGATGAGCATTGCGCAACATGAAGAGCTATGTTTTTCATGCATTGAGTGTGCCAAATCGTCGAGTGAGGCAGGTGTATTAAAAGTTATGATTTTATCATAAAAGCTTGATATTTTCTGTAGTTTATACAGCTGAACATAATATCTGTTTTTACACATTTTATTATAAAAGGTTAAGTCTACTAGGAACCATGTTCTCACTATTTTGTGGTGTTATGTTCAGATGAAAGGAAGTGAGATGCTTCCATGGACGGCGTTGCTAGTAAAGATCCCAATGTCAGTACCTCCTCCTCACCCTTTGTGTTTTAAGGGTGGTGTGCTGTATGGGGACTTTTGTATTTGTATTGTATTTATGACTTGTATTGTATCATGAATACTTTTACGGGATTTGTAATATACATATATGGCTATTTATGCATATATATATTGTTATGATAAATGTGATAAAAAGAAAAAAAATGGTGTTACATAGTTGGTATCAGAGCTAGTCGATCCTAGGCGACCATTGGGTGGGTGGTCACCTAGGTTGACTTAGTGGAGTCTTACATGGTTATGCGGTAATGTTGAGTAAGGTAGCGAATAAATTCAGTAGGAAATTACTAGTGTTTCCTAATTGTATACTTGAGTAGTGTGATGCTTACTGTAAGTTTTTAAAACCATTGTTGAGATTGATCACCTCGATAAAAAATAATATTTTGCTTCACTAATACAGTAAGTGATGGCACCACTGAGAAAGAATCTGATAGGCGGCTCGGATGCTACTTTAAACAACATAGCTGCAGCTATGCAAGCTCAGGCAGCTGCAATGAATCAAAGCTTGTTTGATTCTAATGCAAGTCATAGAATGTTTAAGAAAATTACAATACCTTACTGTTAAGTTACTGCATGATTTGGCAGTAATGACACCTATAGGAGGGAAAGTAGTTATCTTCTCATTGTGTCTGAATTATCCTATTGAGATAAGTAAATAGATCCTTTGTAGTGGATCTAGTCTGTCTACCCTTGGACAGTATTAATGTTATCTTGGGTATGGATTGGTTAAGTAAGAACTGAGTCTTTCTGGATTGCTGCAATAAGACTTTTAAGTTTCTCGCGGAGTCTTTGGAGAACCAAAAGTATAGTGTTATCCGTGCTCATAGACTCAATAAAGAGTTGAGAGAGGCAGACGTGAGTTGTGTCTTCCTGTATGCTATTAGTTTGAATATGAACCATGAACTGCTTGGGATTCCAATAGTCAGTGAGTTTCCAGAGGTTTTTCCCTCTGAGATCTTTGAACCACCACAGAAGAGAGAAGTAGAATTTTCTATAGATCTGGCACCAGAAGCAAGACCAATTTCTATTACTCCGTACATGATGTCTCCTGTGGAATTACAAGAACTTAAGAAGCAACTTGAAGATTTGTTAGAAAAAAAAACTTTATTCGACCCAGTGTATCACCTTGGGGAGCGCCTGTGCTATTTGTAAAGAAGAAGGATGACAGTCTAAGACTGTGCATTGACTACAGGCAACTAAACAAGGCGACTATTAAGAATAAGTATCAATTGCCCAGAATTGATGATCTGTTAGATCAGCTAAAAGGAGCTATGATTTTCTCGAAGATAGACTTGAGGTCGGGGTATCATCAAATTGGAGTTATGGAAGAAGATATTCTGAAGACGGCTTTTAGAACTCGGTATGGACACTACAAATTCCGGGTAATGCCGTTTGGGTACACGAATGTGCCGGCGATCTTTATGGACTACATGAATCGCTGTTTTAGACCTTATCTGGATCAATTCGTAGTGGTATTCATAAACAATATCCTAATATACTCTAAGAGTGAAGAAGAACATAGCCAGCATCTTCGACTAGTGCTTCAAGTGTTGAAAGAAAAGAAACTCTTTGCAAAATTAGAGAAATGTGAATTCTAGTTAGAAGAAGTAAAGTTCTTGGGTCACGTAATTTCTGGCGAGGGTGTGTCAGTAGATCCTAGTAAGACTGAAGCAGTATTGAAATGGGAGAGACCAAAAACTGTGACTGAGATCAGAAGTTTCCTGGGTTTCGCAGTATATTATAGAAGATTCATACAGGGGTTTTCTCAAATAGCCCTACCTATAACCCGATTAACCAGAAAATGAAGTCTCTTTAAGTGGACCGAAGAATGTGAGAATAGTTTCCAAGAGCTTAAAGTCAGATTGACTTCTCCTCCTGATTTAGTCATTCCCGATCCTTTTGGATGATTTGAAGTTTATACAAATGCTTCCAAAAAAAGGCTTAGGGTGTGTATTAATGCAAGAAAGCATAGTGGTTGCATATGCTTCTCGACAGTTGAAATCACATGAAGAGAACTATCCCACTCATGACTTGGAGTTAGCTACAATAGTTTTTGCCTTAAAGATATGGCGACACTACTTGTATGGAGCTGTATTTGAGATATATAGCGACCACAAGAGTTTAAAGTATCTTTTTGATCAAAAAGAGCTCAATATGAGGCAAAGAAGGTGGATGGAATTCATCAGTGATTATAAGTTTGAATTAAAGTATCACCCTGGAAAGGCAAACATAGTAGCTGATGCATTGAGTCAGAAGTCACTGCATGTGAGTCATATGCTAATTTGGGAGATGAAGTTGATTGAAGAGTTCAAAAATTTGAAGTTATCAGTGGTGACTCTTCCTAGAAGTATGATTATTAGCGAATTAAAAGTTGAATGTGATTTAAAGATAGAAATTAAGGAGGCGCAATCACAGGATAAGTTTTTACAAGATCGAAGAGACCAGCCTGATTTTACAGTATCAAAAGATGGAGTCATTATGTACCGAGGAAGAACATATGTACCACAAGGAGAGAATTTAAAAGTTAACATTCTGGATGAAACACATCAAAGTAAGTATACAATCCATCTGGGATCTACAAAGATGTATCAAGACTTGAAAAGATTGTACTGGTGGCCAGGAATGAAGCGAAACATTGCTGAGTATGTAACGAAATGTCTAACTTGTCAAAAGGTGAAGATTGAACACCAAAAACCTTCTGGGATGTTACAACCATTAGAAATCCCTGAGTGGAAATGGGATAACATTTCTATGGATTTTGTTGTAGGGTTACCTAAGACTCAGGCAAGCAATGATGCAATATGGGTAATAGTGGACAGATTGACAAAATTTGCGCACTTCCTACCCATCAGGATTAACTACTCCTTAAATAAATTAGTCCAACTATATATGAAGGAAGTTGTCCGGTTACATGGAATTCCTAATAGTATAATTTCAGATCGAGATCTTGGATTCACTTCCAAATTTTGGAGAGCATTACAAGAGGCTTTTGGCACCTGTCTATGTTTTAGTACTGCATATCATCCTCAAACGGATGGACAAACAGAGAGGACTATACAAACCTTAGAAGATATTCTAAGAGCTTGTGCGCTAGAGCAAGGAAAGGGATGGGATGAATATTTACCCTTGGCAGAGTTTGCATATAATAATAGTTATCATTCCAATATTGGGATGGCACCTTATGAAGCTTCGTATGGAAGAAAGTGTAAATCGCCTTTATGTTGGGATGAAGTGGGGGAGAAAAATTTATTGGGGCCCGAGTTAGTGCAACACACGTCTGAGCAGATACAGATGATTCGGGATAAGATGCGGACGGCTCAAAGTCGACAGAAAAGCTATTTCGATAAAAGGAGGAGGCCGTTACAATTTCAAGAAGGGGAACATGTATTCTTGAAAATTTCTCCGACTACCGGAATTGGCCGAGCAATGAAAGTAAAGAAACTGAGCCCGAGGTACTTAGGCCCTTACCAAATTCTCAAGAGGGTAGGTCCATCAGCATATCAGATTACACTTCCTCCGCATCTGACAAATTTACATGATGTGTTCCATGTATCACAGCTTCGGAAATATTTACCAGATTCGTCGTACATAATTCAAGAAGAGTCAATAATTGTAAACGAGAATCTGAATTATCGACCAAAGCCGATTACAATTCTAGAAAGGGACATGAAACAGCTAAGGAACAAAACGATTCCGTTGGTGAAGATAGCTTAGAAAGGTTTAACGGCAGAAGAAGCCACATGGGAAAGAAAGGATGTCATGAAACAGAAATACCCGCAACTATTTGAAGACAGATAGACTGTGAATTTTGGGGACAAAATTTCTATTTAGGGGGGAGAACTGTAACATCCCGATTTTTCCCTAAAATACTAATGGATATTTATGTAATCTTTAATGTAAGGGTTATATTATAATGCTTTGAGAGAGTGACAATTATGTAATTTCAATAGACTATCAATGGTGTAAATACTTTAAAGTGGTATTTTGGTATTTATACGATTTTTGGTAGAATGGCATTTTGGTAATTCCAACCAAGTAGCTTGGAAGTGTTTCTAAAACAATTAAATGGTAGGCTAGAAGTGTTTCTAAAACACTTGAATGGTAGGCTAGAAGTGTTTCTAAAACACTTGAATGGTAGGCTAGAAGGATTTCTAAAACACTTGAATGGTAGGCTAGAAGGATTTTTAAAACACTTGATTGGTAGGCTAGAAGAATTTTTAAAACACTTGATTGGTAAGCTAGAAGAATTTTTAAAACACTTGAGTGATGATGATGGTTTTGACTATCAAAGGGGAGGGGGAGTGACCAGAAAAATTCAGAAAGGAGAGAACAAGAAGAAGAGAGAGGAAGAAGAGAGAGAAAGAAGAGAGAGAAAGTGCAAGAGGAGAGAATCAAGGTAGGTTTTCTTGATCCAAATTCTTCTATAGTCATATTTTCTTCAATGGATCCTAAATCAAGTTATGGATGTAGGTTTTGGTGGTGAGAAATTGGTATTCAAAGTTTAGGAAGCTTGTTAAGGTAGCCTTAACCCTACTCTCCACAAATTTTGATGCAATTTCTATCTTTTACAAGTGATTAATTGTGAAATTGTGCAACATGTGGGCTGTATATTATGTGGATTTTTTTGTTTTGGATATTTCAAACTTCTGGGAAACATCGGTAACAATTTTAAAGAAAGTATCAACATAATAATTGTAGATATGTGTCTCACGAATTTATAGGCTCTGAGAACACCTAATTTGGAGTCAATATGAGGGAGATATGACCCAAGAAGTAAGCAGAGGTCACAGAACACGAAGAGTCTGGAATCCAGAATTTGTAAATATGAGTACCTTTAATGTTTGAATTTCTGGGACTACTCTGTAAGGAATTAGAAAATATGGTAAACATATAAGTTGTAGATAATTTTCTTAGCTTTACCGAGACACCAAAATAACCTTAATCAGAGTTAAAATGAGAGAGTTATGTTCTGATTAGTAAGGAAAGGTCACAGAACCCGAAGAGTCTGGAATCCAGAATTTGTAAATATGAGTACCTTTAATGTTTGAATTTCTGGGACTACTTTATAATAAATTGGAAAATATGGTAAACATATAAGTTGTAGATAAGTTTCTTAGCTTTACAGAGACACCAAAAGTACCTTAATCGGAGTTAAAATGAGAGAGTTATGTTTTGATTAGTGAGGAAAGGTCACAAAACCCGAAGAGTCTGGAATCCAGAATTTGTAAATATGAGTGCTTTAGTGTTCGAATTTTTGGGAGTAATTCGTAAGGAATTAGAAAATATAGTTAACATAAAATTTGTATATAATTTTGTCTTAACTTTATATAGACACTAAAATCAACTTAATCGGAGTTGCAATGAGGGAGTTATAGTTTGATTAGTGAGGGAAGGTCACAGAACACGGTCCAGCCGTGTTCTGAGTTTCAAGGCCGTGTTTATGGCTGGAAAATCTTATTCTTCACTGTTTTCTATAGGAAAAAGAACCTTATATGTTGAAGGGATTTTAGAAACCAATTGACCAAGAGAAATACTTCTAAAGTGATGGTTTTATATCACCAAAACATTATTTTATTTACTTGATTTCAAAAGGGCTACATTGAATATTGATTTGAAATATTTTGAAAGAGTGATATAGATGGAAATACCTATTGAACATATAATTTGAAATATGCTCATGGTAAGAGTTGTGATGTATCTTTATATAACTCATTGAGCATGAAAATGATATTTTTTCATTGCATTTATTATTGATTGACAAGCGTAAAGCTTGCGATGAGTTGCTTGGTGCATATGCATTGCACTTGACTTGAGTGGACATCGATGAATATCGGTGGGTTGTATGGCTATGACGGTACCGGGTAGGGGACGCCCTACTAGCCTGAGTGAGCCGATGAGGTCACCCAACCAAATGAGAATAAAAGAGAAGCAATGAGTGAAAATGTGTGATTTTATAGCTAGGGCATGTGATGAGCATTGCGCAACATGAAGAGCTATGTTTTTCATGCATTGAGTGTGCCAGATCGCCGAGTGAGGCAGGTGTATTAAAAGTTATGATTTTATCATAAAAGCTTGATATTTTCTGTAGTTTATACAGCTGAACATAATATCTGTTTTTACACATTTTATTATAAAAGGTTAAGGCTACTGGGAACCATGTTCTCACTATTTTGTGGTGTTATGTTCAGATGAAAGGAAGTGAGATGCTTCCATGGACGGCGTTGCTAGTAAAGATCCCAATGTCAGCACCACCTCCTTACCCTTTGTGTTTTAAGGGTGGTGTGCTGTATGGGGACTTTTGTATTTGTATTGTATTTATGACTTGTATTGTATCATGAATACTTATGCGGGATTTGTAATATACATATATGGCTATTTATGCATATATATATTGTTATGATAAATGTGATAAAAAGAAAAAAAAATATGGTGTTATAGCCATCATATAATATTTTGAAAATAGTTAATCCTGTCATACATATCATTACAGTATGATTCTTATGTGCATAGATATAATGCATTCATGTGACCAAAGATATTTTCTGTAGTTTATACAGCTGAACATGACATGATGAGTTATATTGATGATGATTTATTGTTGAACTTACTGGGATTTAATTCAAACTATATTTCTGTATCATGTTCAGAAAATTAGTTATGCAGCTTTTTCTATGGCTCTGGCTTTTAGTGCACATTGGATCGAGTTACTTTATGTTGGGCAGATCTCAGAATCAAATAAGATGTTTGTGGTCGAGTTGACTCAGATTCTTGTGAAGGTGCAACCACCCGCACTTGTATCTCCGGAATTGGTCAACTAAAATAAACAAGATGTAAATATCTATGTGTTTGATATGTTGCATATACATTTTGATTAATGACGTGTATATGAACTCAATGTTGTATAACAATAAAAAAAAGGTTGTTACAATGTGCACGATGCATTGATTTGTAAAGCTATATACTTGTGAAAATGATGCATGTCATATTATAAATGAGATTGAATGGCAAGTGTAAAGCTCATGGCGAGTTGCTTGATAAATATGACAAGCGTAAAGCTCGTGGCGAGTTGCTTGATAATTTTACATGTATATATATGTATTGATGAATATTGGCTGGTTGTATGGCTTGTGACGGTACCAAATAGAAGACGCCCTATTAGCCTGAGTGAGCCGGGGGAGGGCCGCTACAACCGGGTGACAGTGGTAATGTGAGGAGTCTGGAGGGTGATGTACTCACATTCCCTGATCACTTATTGTGACTAGGGTCATCGTCACTATGCATATAGTAAATGAATTATATTTTCATTTCATTGACCAGATTGTCGAGTGAGGCAGGTGCATTAAAAGTGATGATTTTATCTCTAAATCATAATATTTTACTATAGCTTATACAACTGAGCATAACAACATTTCTTTAATGATCATACCGTGCAGCATATGGTTTTGGATATCTGAATATCCTTTGATTTGAGAATATTTGTAATACGCGTCTCATATGAATGTACTTCTGAACTGTATTTTCTATGTGACATATTTTAAAATATAAGTACATCCATATGCTGACCTAAGAGGTCATAGGAGGAATTATTTGCTTGCTGAGTTGTTAAACTCACTATTTCACATTTTTCAGATAAGAATATCAGAGTCTGATTCGGCAGATAGGTGATATATTCTCTGGGTGAGTTTACGTTGTTTTCAACACTCACGGTCTTTGAATTATATTATGTTTGTATTCTAGAGTGTGCTCTGAACGCTACAGGCAGGATCCCCATTTCTGTTGTACTTTGATGTTTATAGACTTGGTCTGTATATTGTGTATACATGAGAGATCCTATATGTATCTGTTTCTTTGATAAAGAATTGAATTATGTATCTTTTTGGGAAATATCTGATTGCGGAAAAAAAATGTTTATTTTACATAACGTAAATTAGGGACGTTACAAGTTGGTATCAGAGCATTAGGTTTCCCTGTGGCTAACAGAGTAAAGAATTCTGTAGTAGGACTTTGAATATGGGTATGTAACTGCAGACATATTTATACTCACGGTGTTGTTGTGAAATTTTATAGGGTGTCATCCTTTTCTTCATTCTAACTCAGTTCCTTAGATATGCGAGGTTGAAACATCTATGCGTATGTCCTAGATGGTTTCTTTTGTGTGTGGACTACTAGTTCAGCTTTTGAACTTGTTTTGAAGAAAAGTCATAAAGAGAACCCTCTTGGGAAATTAGCTAAAAATAAGAAAATTCTATCCGAACACAATGGGAATGGCTTGTTTGGATGTCAAGAAGGTTTGAATTGATTGTTTGATTTGCTTATGTGAAACAATATGACGAATGGCTAATATAATATTGATAGTGGGTTATGATGTGATCGAGATTGTTAACTCCAAGATAACAGTTTGTAATAAAGTGAGTGTTTTGGAAATAGATATAAATTTTTTTTCGAATGGATGAGTTGGAACCTATGTATATAAATAAATTTGGTAAGTTGTGGAGTGGATTGAATTTGAGAGCAGAGAATCTATGAAGATAATATTTTTAATGATATATTTTATTGATATAAAGAATTTGAGGACAATTTGGTTTTCAATAATATTATGTATAAGCATTATGATAAAGAAAGATGGATCACTATGACTATACATAAATTATAGACAGTTGAATAAGGTGACAGTGTGGAATAAATATCCATTACCTCGTATAGATGATCTGTTTGATCAGTTACAACGTGCTCAATGTTTTTCAAAAATTGATTTGAGATATGTGTAACATTAATGGAGGATAAGAGAAGAGGATGTACGAAAATTTTCTTTTAGGACTCATTATGGGCATTGAGTCCTTAGTTATGTTATTTAATTTGACAACTAACCTAACTGCATTCATAGATTTAATGAATAGTAATTAGGTCATCCTTGGATAAACTTGTTATTATATTTATTGATGATATATTAGAATATTTCAAAAGTTCAGAGGATCATAAGCAACATTCAAAGATAGTTTTACCAACTCTAAGGGAGTTTGGTTGGTAAAGATGGTATCTAAATAGACTCTAAGAAAGTAAAAGTGGTACAATAATAGCTACGTTTTACTACATCTAAAGATGAAGATCCAAATTCAATTTGCACTTCCTGTGGTTGTCTGTCGTCCATTCTATTTGAGTCATAGTTGGATCAGGTACATGAACATATGCTTGTAAAGCATCAATCAACTCCTTAGCATTTGAAGCCGAGATGAGAATTCGTCGTACTGAGTGTGAGATGAATCTTTGTTCCACAGCATGATCAAGGAAAGACAACAGACCATCAAAGAAATGGTTAACATTTAACAAACCTATCAGTTTGTGATGCATATTCAGTTGTGCCCAAAAAACTATTCGAAAAATCTCTTTTAAAGTACCAAAACCACCTGGTAAGGCAATGAAGGCATCAACATTGCTCATCATTCTAGCCATGCACTCATGCATTGATGCAACCTTAAATTCTTCTCTAATTGTTTTTCCTACAATGTTAGATGCAGCTAGAGTTGTAGGAATAATACCTAGAATTTGGCATCCTCCTACATGAGCAGCTGTAAACACACACCCTATTAATCCACGGTTACCTCCACCATAGACTAAATGAATTTTTCTTCTAGCCAGTACCATACTTAGGTTTTGTGCAGCTTTCACATACTCTCCATCTTTTCCAGGACTGAAACCACAAAAGACACAAATATTTCGAAATTGACGAAATGTGATTCCCTCCATAACTGCACACACCTTAACTTGGAATATGAAAGTAAAGAAATTAACTTGTGCATTTATAGAACTCAGAGAATGGCATACTTATGATAGCTATGTGAATAAACCGAGAATAATTAGAACAGTATGTGAGTGATTGGTGGATATTAACTAAATTGGAGGTAAAATTTTTAAAAATGACGGCAAGCATGTAGATGTACAATAGTTGTGATAGTCACTCATATTAGGCATATAAAGAGAATAAGGTTAAGATATCACCAGAAATGTATCTTTTTCTTATTGTCCTTGATGAAGCATTGATGTCTTGATTTTTGTAGGAAAGTTGTAAGTGATAGGCGTAATTGTAAAAAAAAATAGTTAAAATGCAAACAAGTTAGTTGTTGAAGAGGGACAATCAAACGATTTATTTTGTTTTCCTAATGTTCTTGCCAGTCGACTGTCGGTATTATTAAGTCGACTAACTATTTTGAAATTTTTTAATTTGGACTGGTTATTTTACAGTTGATTGATTACATCTATTTTGAAGCAATCAACTGCATCCTACTAGTTAACTACATATTATTTGATTTTCACAGACTTTTATAAGCTCAGAAATATTTTTTTTTCATGTGCTATTTTTTCACCGAATACCAACAGATTTAAAGTAGATTTTGGCACGTATATTCAAACTTTACGGCCACCGATTTTTGCCGATTAACAGCTAGATTTTTGTTTACAGATTTTCAAGATTTACGGCCACCAATTTTAATTTTATTTCAATGCTTTGTCCAAATTTCTAACGTATTATTTTGGCACCATGCTCTATTAAGTATTCCACATTTTCTGCTGCATTGTCCTACATTCATATTTGGTAGTAAATGTAAGATTTTGTTTCCATATTATAAGGAAAGTTAATTTATTTTCTTTGAAACTTAATTATTATGGTGTCCAATTGGTTAGTAGGTTAAAGTAATAGAGATTTTGAAAGGAGTGGACAGATGATGATCTTATGGTGTTTTGACGAATATAATCAAGAGAATTAGTGGTGTTGAAGTTCTTGAGGAATAAAATATGGGAAGTAGGATTTAAATTAATCTTTGAACTCTTAATTTAGAAATATGGAGAATACTATGAGAATCATGTCCGAAATTAATGTAAGTGATTAAGATATTTGTGTTAAAGGTTTATATTATGCCAAATTGAGTCTAGTATTTAGGATGTGAATTATGTTGAAATTGAGAATTCATATATGAGTAATTGTTAGGAACAATCTTCTTGAAATAATTGGATGAATTAAACTAGATTGATATAAGTTAGAATAATGTGCTTTTAGATATGATAGAGGAAATGTTTAAAATTTTTGATAATGAATTTATTGGTGTTAATAAAAGGGTATAGAGTTACTGTTATGAGGTAAGTTAGAATTGTTAGACATGTGCTAATGGTACATAAACGTTAAAAATGATTTGTGGATTTATTATTGATTAATGGATTTTAGGATAAAAATAGATGATAGATTAAGATGATGATATTCATGGGATGATGTTGACATGTGAGAATCAAAGATGACTTGATAGAAGTCTGAAATAAGAAAAGATAGTTACCCCAATATGGATGTGAATATGTTCTTTTATGAGTGTGTTTTCTAATATCAATCCATAAATATATCCATGCGAGCTTGAGGATATAAAGTAAAATTGATTAGAAAAATGAATACAAATAATTCAATACAGGCTAAAAGTCTAAAGGAATCATACATGTTGAGCACTAGAAATTATCAGTTGGTGACCACATATTTTTGAAGGAATCACCAATGAAAGAGGTAATGAGGTTTGGAAAGAAGTACATATTAGATTCTTCTTATGTTACCTAATTCCAAGAAATTCAATTAGACAAAAAATTGACTTAACTATGGGTACAATTGATGTTTATTGTTGATCGACAAGTGAAGAACTTATGGATAAAAGAAATCCCTATGGATAAGTTATATGGAAAAATCACTCAAGTGAAGAGATATTTTAAAAAGTAAATATGCTATACATAAAAGATATCCCCAATTATTTGAGTAATAAGGTTGGTAATTCCGAATTATGTCTTGATTTTATTCCCTACATGTGGTAGGATGGGCTGAAATTCAGGGACTAAATTTCCTAAGGGGGGAAGAATGTAACATCCCATAATTTTTATTTTTAAATAATAATGTTTTGTTATAAACAAATATATTTTTATTTGTTTAAAAATGATTATGTTCTACTAAAAGTAAGTCTATTTTTAATTAAAATAATTATTGTTTTACTTGAAATAATTATATTGGTATTTAATGAATTTTTATTGTATTTTTAAAAATATTCTTTCTTTTAATATGTATAAAGATATTTATTTTGAGCTTTTTTTTATTATGATTTTTATCAAGAAAAATCATGATTTAAGAGTTTAACTTAAGGTTTATGAGAATATAAATTTTTAGAAATTTTTGAGATATTTTAAGATGAAAAACATAATTTATATGAATTTATATAAAGAAAATCCTATTATTAAATTATTAAATAATAATAATTATTATTAAATATAAAAAACAAATAATAACTAAAATAAAAGAGAAACAGGGGAAGACATAACGGAGAATCGAAATTTCATAGAAAGATGAATAATGAGTGAATAGTAATTTTCAAAATTTTCTCTAGATCTGGAGTATCTATTGGCTTCCAATTTCAAAACTGAGGGTGTTACTGGATTCAGGATGAAGAATACTACGGTTTTGACTGATCAATTTTTTAAATCAGCCGTTGAATCGCTGTAGATCTGAAGTAGAAAATCTAAGAAAAAGGTAAATTCTAAAACTCTTACTTAGAGACCTCTAATTGAAATTCTGACACCGTAGATGGATTCAGGAGTTAGATAAACCTTAGGATATGAAATTTGTCAGCTATCTGACAACTTTTTGTTTGTCGTGAATAGTGATTTCCTGCGAGTGAATAGTGTTTTTCGGCGGTGAATAGTGTACAAGCTCCCGGAGTCATTTTCTAAGTCTTTGGACCCTCCGGACACGTTTTTGATGTCTAATTGGTCAAATTCAACTTCGAAAAATACATTTTTGGGCTGTCCAATCAGGAGCCCTACCCTGTGAGTAGATAATTCTTTCTATGACTTGTCCCATGCTTTTCTTGAACTATAAATGTATTATTCTTTCTTTTTATAAATTATTTATACTATTATAAGTTTCTGAAATGTGTTAAAATATCTGTTATACTTACGAACTAGCACATAGTTCAAGAAGAGTATGGTTTTAGAAATAGATTTTGGAACTCATTGAATATGTGGTTCTAAATGTATTCATCATTATTTGATAAAGTAAATATTATGTGCACGATGCATTGATTTGTAAAGCTATATACTTGTGAAAATGATGTATGTCATATTATAAATGAGATTAAATGACAAATGTAAAGCTCATGATGAGTTGCTTGATAATTTTACATGTATATATATGTATTGATGAATATCGGCTGGTTGTATAGCTTGTGACGATACCGAATAAGGGACGCCCTATTAGCCTAATTGAGTCGGCAGATGGCCGCTCCAACCGGGTGACAATGGTAATGTGAGGAGGCAAGAGGGTGATGTACTCACATTCCCTGATCACTTATTGTGACTAGGGTCTAGGTCACTATGCGTATAGCAAATGAGTTATATTTTCATTGTATTGACCAGATTGTCGAGTGAGGCAGATGCATTAAAAGTGATGATTTTATCTCTAAATCATAATATTTTACTATAGCTTATACAGCTGAGCATAACAACATTTGTTTAATGATCATACCGTGCAGCATATGGTTTTGGATATCTGAATATCCTTTGATTTGAGAATATTTGTAATACGCGTCTCATATGAATGTACTTCTGAATTGTATTTTCTATGTGACATATTTTAAAATATAAGTACATCCATATGCTGACCTAAGAGGTCATAGGAGGAATTATTTGCTCACTGAGTTGTTAAACTCACTACACGATATTTTCACATTTTTCAGATAAGAATATCAGAGTCTGATTCGGCAGATAGGTGATATATTCTCTGGGTGAGTCTACATTGTTTCCAAGACTTACGGTCTTTGAATTATATTGTGTTTGTATTCTAGAGAGTGCTCTGAATGCTACAGGCAGGATCCCCGTTTCTGTTGTACTTTGATGTTTATAGACTTGGTCTGTATATTGTGTATACATGAGAGATCCTATATGTATCTGTTTCTTTGATAAAGAATTGAATATGTATCTTTTTGGGAAATATCTGATTTCGAAAAAAAAAATAAAAAAATGTTTATTTTACATAACGTAAATTAGGGGCGTTACAGAACTCCCTACAGAACGTTCCCAGAAATTAAAACATATAAGCTATCCTAATATGTTCTTCCCTAATTAACCATTTTCTGAACACTGCTTACTAATCAGACCATATCTACCTCATATGGACTCCAAATTGAGTGATTTTAGTGGCTTAAAATCCGTGACACATATATCTATAATTCTTATGTTAACCATTTATTTTAATTTCCTACAAAAAGTTACTAGAAATTAAAACTCAGAAGCTATCCTAAAATATTATTCCCTGATTAACCAATTTCTGACCACTGTATACTAATCGGACCATATCTACCTCATATGGACTCCCAATTGAGTGATTCTAGTGGCTAAAAATCCGTGAGACATAGATCTACATTTTTCATGTTAACCATTTGTTTTAATTCCTAACTAATTCTTCCCAGAATATTAAAATCTGAAGGTTAAAAGTTTGCCATCCATAGTCATACCTATGCAGAACTATCTACACCAGCCTAAGTATTCAAACATACATAATATGTAACATGATATACCAACATCCATGACCAATCATCAAAGTTCTAAGATCAAAATCTCATATAAATATTATAAGTTTCAAAACTTTTCTTCAAAAAGAAATATTGTTAAACTTACCTTAAGTACTTAGTCCTCTAGACTTCTCCTTCCTCTTTCTTCCTTTCTTCCTCTCCTTTCCTCACTCTACCTTGCTTCTATTTTTCCTTTCCCTCACTTGGATGAAAATTCTAATGTTATAGGGGTGGGTTTTGCTTAAATAGACCACCAAATAATTCATCTTTCATGATCATGGGTCTACCTTATCACAATTAGGATACACTTGGTTGAATTTTTGGAAAACAAACAACTTATGTTCTTGTCTTCCTCTTCCTTAGTCAAGATATGCATAAGAAAAGGAGATTTTTATTTTGAAAATTATGATAATATATTTCTAAGATAAGGGACAAGGTCCTTTTGATTTAGGGATTCATTTCTTTTTCTTTTGTCTTAATCAATTATGATATTTGCCTTTTTAGGTGGCAAATTTCCAACCATTGAATCTTCCTTGCTTAACTAAAATTATTTGTGTAGGATAATGATGTTTTGTCATAATGTTATGTATTATTACCCATTTGCTAAAATTATGAGTGTAGGATATAGATGTTTTGTCCTAATGCCATGTATTATCATAACACTTGCTAAAATTATGAATGTAGAATATCACACCACTTGCTAAATTTTTGGCTTAATGCCATGTCACCTAATCTTGATTACACCATTATTTCATCACTTTATTTTATTTTTGTTTTTGTTTTTCCTCTTCGGTTTGGGCTCATTCTTGTCCATTTTCTTTACTTTCGATAAAATTTTACCTTTCATAATGGGCTTAGTCACATTTTCATGATTTTTGAGCTACTGATCGAATTTCTATATCCTAGTCCAAGTCTATGTTTTATTTCTTCCTTGGGCTATCCTATTGGCTTGCTAAAAATTCATGTGAAGTAGAAAAACTCTATATGAAGTGTCCATAGGTGAAATCCTAATTTATGGGTGGAGATACTAAACTTAGTAACTTTAACTCTTAAATTAGGAAAAATTACCCTAATCCAATCTTCTTGAAATTTTAATACCTCTATTTACTTCACAAAAATTTATCTTCCTTTTCCAAGAATTTCACCTTTCTTTAGTATATTTATTTCTAATTTTTCCTCTTAAGTTTTCTCTCTTTACCTATTTCATTAATGTTAGAACATTTCTATGCATACACGTAAGGTGAAGAATTTTTAAGGATTATATTTTCTTAGATATCTAAAAATTGTCTAATAAATTTTATTTTCTTACGGGATGTTACATTTATACCCTAGTATGTTATACTAAAGAAAAAAATCGATCGTTATAAAGAAGATGGTAGAATCTCGCATTAAGTAGTTTGACTATGTGTGGAGGAGACCTCTGAAAGTGTCAGTAAAAAGAATATATCAAATGGAGAGTAATCCGATAGTTAGATATAGAGGGAAGTCAAAAAACAAAGTAAAACCATTAAGTATTTGGTAATTAACAATATCTCTATTGATTTCATTTATAATATGTTATTTTGGTGGCATTTGATCCATGTAGCTAACCCCACTTAGTGGAAAAAAAATTTGGTTATTGTTGGTATAAGTGTAGCACATCAAGAATACGCAAATGCACATTACATCAAAGAAAGCAAACATATTAAGACCTCTCATGAATCCATTCATCATATAATATGCAACCAATGCCAGTGGACTTTAAAACATGATGAGACCAATTGGAATATCATCAGCATGCATCAATATCTCCTCTAAGTCTATGCACCTTTAAATACCCATCAGAGAGTTAACAACTATGTTCTCCAATATAGACTCATCTTTTGTTAACAATACTACAATAGTAGCAGGAAAGCAAGAAAAACAAAACAAAAATAGGAGAACAAACAAGGGTTAGACCCATTTCACTTTTGAAACACCATGCTTTGACAAGAAGATGAACCTAGCACAAGAAAAACTTAAAAGATAGCTCAACCATTCCATGAGCAAACCCAGCAAAACACTACATATAATTCCAAAATCAATGTATCGACCTCCAGCTCAAATTAACAACATTATTATGGAATAACCAAGAAAAAAGAAAGTAGGTTATCTCCAAACGGATCTAAACTCTAGCCAAATTTCTATACCTAAGCATTAGACAGAGCATGAACTAAAGAATGTCAAATTTGTCCAAATTCCATTTGGGTAAGCTTTAAGAAATATCCAGAATTTAAATAGCAATATTCTAGATCATGAATTCACATTTTAGCATAATCCCTAATACCATTTTATGAATCAAAAGCCACCACGAAGATTCCATCCAACCAATTAAATTTCAGATAAGACACAAGCATGTATGCAAATGCATCCATCACATAGACCCGAAATGCAATCTTAACAGAATACGTCTTTTAGTCAGGGGAAATGACTCAACGATTGTCAAACTCGAGAATTTAAGTAATCTTGTGAAGGAGGACTGGGGAGACAAACTCGGATCATAAACTTAAAAGCGTTTACACCCTTCAATTAATAGCTATTAAAATTTTATATATAGCATATAAAAATTATATATATATATAAAACATATCCATACATGATGTATTGGTATATAATATCAGTATCCTTCATACACCCTCAACCTGTTTCGTTAATTAGAATGAAAGGAATATCCCTTATATTGTATTCCCAAATGCATTGAACAAGAAAAAAATTGCCAATTCCATCAAAATTAGGATATTAAACAAGTTGCGGCAAGGAAAGAGTAACCAACAGCTTGGCTGCTAGAATTGTTATGTTTCTTTCAATCCTTGTGCATTCCCATTCAAATTTCTAATACATTACTAATCTATTTCCAATATATATTTTCTATGTGAGCAATTAGAACCTTGAAGCTAACTAAAAGTGGGAGAAGAGGGTGATGATTAATGCACCTGAAGAGACTGAACAAGCGAGAGTGCCTTTGCGACAATGGTGGCGATTGCCCTCTGTGACGGTGGCGATTGTAGGTGCTGAGGCAAGGCAAAGCAGAAGGGATGGGTGTCGTTCAGGAGTTATTTCTGAAGAAGTACGAGGGAGAAGGAAAGAAATGGGATTTTTAGGGCTTCCAAAACCCACAGTCGCGAATTTTAGGGGGGAAGCATTTTTAGTGAAGTCGTAAACTCTTCAAGTAAACTTGCCGTTGGCATCATAACTGTAACATCCTAATTTCGTTTCATGTATTAATAAAAGTACAAAAGTATTTAAAGTAACATCTCTAATTTCTTTTCTTTTATTAATAAAGGTACATAAATATTTAATTAAGGAAATAAAATTTATTAGACAATTTTTAAATATCTAAGGAAATATAATCCTTAGAAATTCTTCATCTTACTTATGCATAGAAATGTTCTAACATTAATGGAATAGGTAAAGAGAGAAAACCTAAAGGGAAATATTAGAAATAAATATACTAAAGAAAGGTGAAATTCTTAGGTAAGGAAGATAAATTTTTGTGAAGGTATTAAAATTTCAAGAAGATTGGATTAGGGTAATGTTTTCTAATTTAAGAGTTAAAGTTACTAATTAGCATGAAAATACTCACCCTGACTGGGGTAGCTTGATATGAGAATAAATTGATAGTCATCATATGATATTCTGAAAAATAGTATTTATGCCATACATGTCATAATTGTACAATTTTCATGTGCATGGATAAAGTGCATTCATGTAACCTAAAGATATTTTCTGTAGTTTATACAGATGGACATGACATGATGAACTATATTGATGGTAAATTATGATTTATTGTTGAACCTACTGGGATTTAATTCTCACTATATTTCCATATCATGTTCAGAAGAATATTTATGCACATTTTCTCCATGACACTTATTATTGCCGTACGTTGGATCGAGGTGCCCTACCTTGGGTAACTACCAATTATATCGAATATATCTATACTAGATGTGACTGAGATTCCGGTGGAGGTGCCGCCACCTGCACCAGTGTCCCCGGAAGTAGTCTACGTAGATGATTAGGGCTAAATAACTTGTAAACATAATCAATTATCCATTTAAAGTTCAAGAAGAGCATAGGGTAAGTCATAGAAAGAGTTATCTACTCACAGGGTAAGGACTCTAGATTGGACAGCCCTAAAATATACTTTTTCAATCTGAATTTGACCGAATAGATTTCAAAAACGTGTTTGGAGGGTCCAAAAACCTAGAAAATGACTTCAGAATCGCGAAATTTGGCCTCCGAGAGCTTGGTCAACTGATGGGTATTATTCATAGTCGAAAAAAACTATTCACTGTTGGAATCACTATTCATACCTGCCCGATTTACTGTTCACGACGCACAAAAAGTTGTCAGATAGCCAAAAAATTTCATATCCGGAGGTTTATCCATCTCCTGAATCCATCGACAGTGTCAGATTTTCAATTTAAGGTCTCTAAATAGATGTTTTTGAACTTACCTTTTTCTAAGATTTTATACTTTCGATTTGTGGCGATTCTACGGCTCATTTGAAAAATTATTTAGACAATACCGTAGCACTCTTCGTCCTGAATCTAGTGGTACTCTTAGTTTTGATATCAGAGGCCAGTAGGTATTTCAGATCTAGAGAGAAAAAAGGAGCAGAGATAAAATACTATTTATCACTATTTATATACGAAGGTTTCTGATTCTTCATCATGTTTGCGTCTCCCCCTCCCCCTTTTTTTTTACTTATTATTATTTAATAATTAAATATTTAAAATTTATTCTTTGATTATATACATATAAATATTATTTTTCATCCTAAAATATCCCAAAAATTTCTAAAAATTTATATTCTTCAAAACTTTAGTTGCAATATCAAATCATGACTTTTCTTGATAAAATTTTAACAAAATAAATCACAATATAAAATATCTTTATGTATATTAAAAGAAAGAAATTTATAAAAATAAAACAAAAATTCTTTAAATCCAAATATAATTAATTTAAGCAAAACAAAAATCATTTTAATTAAAAGTGTATTTACTTTTAGTAAAACATAATCATTTAAAATAAAAATATATTTGTTTATAACAAAACATTATTATTTAAAAATTACGATATTACACTCATAATCGAATTCCGCTAGAAAATCTTGCCACCTAGCTTGCTTTGGAGTGAGATTCTTCTGTGTTTGAAAATAACTAGTGGCCATATTATCTGTCATGATGAAAATTTTTGCCCCCAACAAATAGTGTCGCGACACCCTCAGGCAGTGGATGATGGCAGTAATTTCTTTTTCCTAAATCGTATACCGCTGCTCAGTATCGTTCAACTTCCTGTTCTTGTAGGCTATGGGGTGACCATCTTGCATGAGTACTCCCCCATTAGCAAAATCTGATGCATCTGTATGCAACTCAAAGGGCTTTGTCACATCTGCCAATGCTAAGATTGACTCTTCCACAATAGCCTTTTTTAGGTCCTCGAAGGCTTGTTGGCAACTAGCATCCCACGTCTATGCCCTATCCTTCTTCAGAAGGTTAGTGAGTGGTGATGCTCTTGCTGAGTATCCTTTGATAAAGCGTCAGTAATAGTTGACTAAGCCAAGAAAAGATCTTAATTCTATTACCTTGGTAGGGGGTTCCCACTCCTTTATGGCTTGGACTTTACTCCTGTCCATTATTAACTTCCCATCCTTGATAATGTGGCCAAAAAAGTGTACTTCTGGCATGACAAACAAACATTTCTCTTTCTTGACGTAGAGTTAATTATACCTTAAGACCTTGAACATAGTTCGTAGATGTTCAATATGTTCATCCAAAGTGTTTCTATAGACAATAATGTCGTCTAAATAGACAACTTTGAACTTGTCCAAGTAAGGATAAAAAAACTTGTTCATCAAAGTGCAAAAAGTAATAGGAGCGTTGGTTAAATCGAAAGGCATGACAAAGAACTTGTAGGGACCATATCATGTTACAAATGTAGTCTTTGGCTCATCTCCCTCAGCTATTTGGACTTGATAATACCCCGATCGCAGGTCCAACTTGGTGAAGTACCTTGCCTTTCCTAGCTGATCATAAAGGTCAGCTATCAAGGGAATTGGATATTTATTTTTTATTGTGACCTTGTTAAGTGCCCTATAGTCAATGCACATCCTTAGCGACCCATCTTTCTTATTCTGGAACAAGACTGGGGCGCCAAAAGGAGTCTTCGACGGACGGATGAACCCGGCATTCAATAACTCCTTGTGTTGCTTCCTTAACTCCTCTAACTCTAGCAGTGCCAGGCAGTAAGGCGTTAGGGCAGGAGGTCGTGCACCTGGTTCCAATTCAATCTTGTGATATGTAACACCCCTAAGATTTAGTAATTTTCATTTATGTATAGATTATTAAAAGAAATAAAGGAGTAGCGATGTAATTGAAAGGTTTTAAGGATGAAAATGAAAATGTATTAATACTTTTGGGGTTAAATTGTAATTTTCTAAAAGTTTAGGGGTTAAAATGTAAATAATGAAATTTACAAGGACCTTCTTGAAAAATTGAATTTTTGAAGAATGGTCCCTCCATCAATATAAGAAAAAGAAAGAAAAAGAAGAAAAAATTCTTCCCATAACGAGGTACGTGAATAATATCTATTTCTCCTCCATTTTTTCTCTCAAGATCTGGAGTACTATCGAGAATTCGATTTCAAAACTAAGGGTACGACCAGATTTAGGATGAAGAGTACTACGATATTGACTGAATAATTTTTCAAATAAGCTGCAAAATTGCTGTAGATCGGAAGTAAAAAATCTTTGAAAAAGGTAAGTTTTGAAACTTTTATTTAAAGACCTCAAATTAAAAATCTGACACTGTCGATGGATTCAGAAGATAGATAAACCTTAGGATAAGAAATTTTTCAGCCATCTGACAACTTTTTGTATGTCGTGAACAGTAAATCCGACCGGTATAAATAGTGATTCTAACGGTGAATAGTAATTTTGATCGTGAATAGTATCCATCAGTTGACTAGTGTTGACCAAGCTCCCGGAGGTCAAATTTCGTGATTATGGAGTCATTTCCTAAGTTTTCAAACCCTCCGAACTCGTTTTTAAGGTTTACTTAATCAAATTGGAATTGGAAAAATATATTTTAAGCTGTCGAACTTAGAGCCCTTAACCTGTGAGTAGATAATTCATTCTATGATTTACTCTATGCTCTTCTTGAATTTTAAATGTATAATTGATTCTGTTTACAAGTTATCTATACTTTTATATGTCTCTAAAATGGATTAAATTATTTGATTTGTTCACAATCTGGCATATAGTTCAAGAAGAGTATAGTTTTGGAAATGGAATTTTAAACTTATTGAATATATGATTTTAAATGTATTTCTCATCATTTGGTGAAGAAAATATATTGTATACATGGCATTGATATGTAAAGCTATATGGTTGCCTTGAAAAAAAACATGTATATGTAATAACCCTTATTGAAAGTTTCTAACAGAGGAATTGTTCTGAGACTAAAAATTATGAATTATATTGAAACCTCTATTTTGAATGATATGGCATATGTGTAAATATTTTTTTTTTATAGAGAAATCGTATTGGAAACATTGTTTGCTAACAGCAGGTAATGTTAGCCCTGGTTCAGCTTGATACCTCAGCTAGCAGGGATGGTGCTAACCTGGTGTGACAGCCAACACACAGGATATGATATGTGAAGGAGAGCGGGATGCCTCCTATCTAGACGAGATGCTGATTATATGATATGTTATTTGCCTTTCCTTACTGTGTGCTTGGGAAATGCCCATATTAGAGTCCCTTTGCATGTCCTCTTGAATGGTGGTAAGGGAAACCTTAGTTGAGATGTTAAGTTTAGGCAAATCCTACACCACTAAAGTACGGAAGGACTTGAACTCTGATATGGTAGTTCTGATATAGGATCCTTATAATGTTTTCATGAGAAATATTTTGATGCATAATAATATTTGAATAATGATCATACCGTATTGCATATGATTTTGGACATCTGAATGTGATTTGAACTCAAAGTATTTGAAATGCAGGTCCTATATGGATGTACTTCTGAACTATAATTTTTAACTATAATTTTCAATGTTATAAATTTTAATATATGAGTACATCCATATGTTGTCCTAAGAGGTCATAGGAGGTATTATCTACTCATTGAGTTGCCAAACTCACTACACGATATCTATATTTTTTTTTCAGATAAGAGTATAGAGTTTGGTCATTTTTCTTCAGATAGGTGATCAGCTAGGCGACATATTCTCTCCTGAGCCTATTTTGTTTCTAGGGCTCGTAGATTTTGATTTATAATGTACTTGTACTCTAGACTATGCTCTGAACGCCACATGCAGGATCTCTATTTTTATTGTTACTATAATATTTGTAGACTTGGTCTGTATATTGTGTATACATGGGAATACCTATATGTAAATGTTTTCAATGATAAATGAGTGTATTATACATGTTATGACAAATATATGTTTGTAAAGTGTGTGTTTCATGTGCCCTTAAATTGGGGGTGTGACAAGTTGGTATCAGAGCATTAGGTTTTCTTGTGACTATCGAAGCAAAGGATTTTGTAGTAGGACTTTGAGTATGGGTATGTAACTACAGACATATTTATACTTACGGTGCTGTTGTGAAATTCTATAGGGTGTCATCATTTTCTTTCTTCTGAATCTTATCCTTAGGTATGCCATGTATAAGTATCGATGTGTATGTCCTAGATGGTGCCTCTTGAGTGTGGACTACCAGTTTAACTTTTGAACTCGTTTTGATGAACAGTGAAAAAAAGAACCCTCTTGGGTATAAAGAAAAAGAATTAGTTGAAAATATGAAGATTTCATCCAAACACAAAGGTAATGACTTGTTTGGAAGTCAAGAAGGTTTGAATTAGTTGTTTGATTTTCTTATGTGAAACAATATGACGAATGGTTAATATAATATTGATAATGGGTTATGATGTGATCAAGGTTGTTAACTCTAAGATAACGGTTTGTAATAAAGTGAGTGTTTTGGAAATATATGTAAATCTCTTTTTGGATGTATGATTTGAAACTTGCACATATAATTGGAAATTACAAGCTATAGGGTGGATTGAATTGGAGAGTAGGAAATCTATGAAGATAATGCTTTCATTGATAGATATTGTTGATATAAAGGATTCAAAGATAGTTTGGTTTTCAATAATATTATGTACAAGCATAATGAGAAAGGAAGGTTTGCCCATGAAAATTTAAAATTTGAGGTATGCAAAAGGGGCAATTCATGTGAATGACTCTTGGATAGACATAAGCTTTTCATGATTGATTATTAAGACATTGCATAAGTATGTTAAAGAATAAAGTCAAAATGGGTTGACCTTGTGATGAGTGAGTTTTATACTCATAAATTAAATATTTTCATATTATCTTTTGCCATAATTAAGCATAAATCTTCCTTACTTGTCTTTAGTTTTGTGTCTTTCTTACAGATGGAGAGAAGAGTAGAAAATGGACTTAATTGGAGGAATCAGAGCTAAATTGTGGTTTTTTGGGAATGATGTCTATAAATCAAGCAAATAAAACAAATTCATTGAGGATGGCTGAGTAAGGAGCATTATCATATTGTCTCTTGAGACACATCCTAATGGATATATGCACAAATTTATTCTTGATTTATGATTACATTTCCAAAAGAACTAAAACATAAAGATTCAAGGCAAAGCACCCAATGTTGAGAATATGTTTGCTGGTTGCAGTCCAGCCCAACCTTGCTATAGTACTTGGTCTATATCTCTGAAACTACATATCCAATATGTATGCAATTTGGTAGGTGTGTAGCTGACACAATTGGGTACAACTTTCATGTTCAAGTGGTCAGAAAATACGGACATTAAAAGGGCCAAAAGTGGGCTAGAAGAGAATCTGACTACTGCTGCAGTCCAACCCGACTTTGCTCTAGTATTTTGACCATAACTCACACATTACGTATCCCATTTGTCCACAATTTGTCTTGACGGAAAGCTAATGAAATTTTCTACAACTTTCATGTTGATGAAATCAGAAAATTCGGCAGTTTTCAAGACAATATTCAAGGATCAATTTCGGTGCACATGATGGAATTCAAATTGTCAACTTTCTACAACTTCCTACCTAACAATTTTGACAATTACCACACCAACCACACTTAATTGTATCTATAAATAGAGGGCTTGAGGGGTGAGTTAGGGAGTTTTTTGGAGAGCTTTGGATAGAGCTTGGGAAAGCTTTGTTGGAATTCTACGAACTTGTAATGTTATTCTCTCTTTAGACATCTTGTATTTTTCATTTTTCTTTCGTAATATTATCATGTTTCTTCATCTTTCATTTCACTTTCTTGCCTTGATTATGGAGAACTAATCTCCTAATGCTAAGGTGAAAGGGTGAAACTCTTGGTATGAGAATAATAATTTATCTAACTCTTAATCTTAATGTTTATCTTTGATATTGTATTTACCTTCCTATTTCTTTTCTCATAATTATTTCTTAATGGCTGGTTTTATCATACCGCCGATTTCTTGTTATTGGCTGGTTTTATTAGACCGCCTATCTCTTATTATTTTCATGGTTGGTTTTGCCACCTACTTTATTTTATTTTACTATTGGTTGGCTTTGCCACCGATTCTATTTCATTTTATTTTGTTATGTGAATTAATTTTCTACCTTTCATTTTTTGCATAAGTTAATCTTTTAAAATGTGAATTTTGATATATTGTAGACAATCTTTGGCACAATAAATGATTGAATCAATCTTGATTTATTGTAGACAATATAATGATTGGCACAATTTATGCTTGAATCCATTTACAAGTTATCTTTTGCATCTTTGTATTTTTAATCTTGTAAAGTGTGAACCTTGATACATTGTAGACAATTTTTGGCACAATAAATACTTGAATCACTCTTGATTTATTGTAGACAATATGGTGATTGGCACAATGTACGCTTGAATCCATTTTACAAGAATGTCTTAATTATTAGAAAGGAGGTAAATATAAGTCATGTATAAACAAAGTTGAGCTTAAATTAACATATCATCCGATTAGAACTTTATTCGTGTAAAGATTCTAATTGATTACTAAAAGAGTTAAATTTATTTTTATTCGATATACCAAGAGTGGATCCCCTAACCTTAGCATGCTTCTTTACCTTGAATACATCTTCATTTAATTTCAGTATATTAGTTCTTTGCATATTTTGTTCAATATTCCTCTCACAAAACGAGACATCGGGAACTAGGTTAGAAGTATTTATTTCGGATCTATATTAGAATTTTCTCTCAATTGACAATCTCTGTGGGATCGACCTTGCATACCACTAAATCTATACTCCAATAGATTCGTGCACTTGCGAGTTTTAATTAAAACAACAACAAGTTTTTGGCGCTGTTGCCGGGGATTGCGACGGAAAAGCTATTTGGATCCAGGTAAGTACTTTTCTTCCACTAGTTATAGTTAGAACATTTGTTTATTCTGTGTATAGAAATTTTTCTTTAGAATTGTTTCTTGAAAATTGGTGTAGTAATTTGGGTGTATAAAATTGGTTGATTCTGTCAACAAGGCTAAAAGCGCCTAAGGAGTATGGGTTTTAAGAGAAACCATTGTGATTCCTCCATATTTTCCTGGGAGTCTACTGATTAAATACTACCCATTATTACTAACACTTTGAAAAAAAAAAGAGTTTGTTTAATTTTGTGATTTTTATTTTGTGGTATTTGCATTTTGTAGCCGTTGTGTAGTTAGATTTTTTTTCATAATTAGAAAGCATTTTTTTAGTTTATGCGTGCTTGGAAACGTGATAAAGATAAGCGGTTGGTTAGGAAAAGTTTAGAGTCAACCATTGATTGTACAATAGAGACATTAGATTCTGCTGGATCACCATTAAAAATGGAAGAGCAAGTTGTGCATAATAAAACTCTTATGGAGTACTTCTCACCTATCATAGCCAATACTCCATCTTGCATAGTTTTGCCACAAACTAATGCAACTCATTTTGAAATCAAACCATCCATACTCCAACTTTTACCATCATTTTATGGTTTGGAAAGAGAAGATCCATACATGCACATTAAAGAGTTTCTTGAAATCTGCTCGCCATTTCACTTCCAAAATTTCAATGATGAATCAATCAGGCTTAGAATGTTTCCGTTTTCATTGAAAGATAAAGCTAAATCTTGGTTGAACTGCCTTCCTACAGGAACTATTACTAGTTAGAATCAATTGGTAAATAAGTTTCTGGCAAAATTTTTCCCTATGTCTAAAACTGATGCCCTTAGGAGAGAAATTTCTGATTTTTGTCAAAAAGAGGGTGAACAATTTTTTGAATGTTGGGAAAGATTTAATGATCTTCTTTTGAAATGTCCTCATCATGGTTTTGAAACTTGGAGATTGGTGAAATATTTCTATGATGGTTTAACTTCATCAAACCGTCAAATGATCCAAAGCATGCATGGTGGGAGATTTTTACAATTGAATGAGGGGGAAGCTTGGGAATCCTTAGGATCTTTATCTGAAAATTCTCAGCATTGGAATTGCATAGATCCCAGGGATAAGAAGTCTCAAATACAAAAAAAGGGAGGAATTTACGAAGTGAGTGATGACACAGATGTGAGAATTGCCTTAGCTAGCCTAACTAGAAAGGTAGAAGCTTTAACTTTAAGTCATACTCTGAACCCTTCTACCAATACTAGGATAGAGGCATGTGCCTTATGTTCTAGTACATCTCACATTGTACAATTTTGTCCATCCATACCAGCTTACCAAGAAGCATTTTCTGAGCAAGCTAATTCTCTTCAGTCTTATGGAAAATCATCAGATAATCCATTTGCACCCACATATAATCCAAATTGGAGGAATCATCCAAATTTTTCATGGAGGCAAAATCAACCTGCAATGAATCAAAATGGGCAACAATTTGCCTCTTCCAATTCATACCCTCACGTTTCTCAACATGCTCCTCCTTTCGGGGTATCTCAACAAAGAAAACCTTCTTTGGAGGATACCTTGCAACAATTCATGCAATCGACCCAACAAGTCCTGCAATCTCACACTCAAGCTATTTCAAAGCTTGAAACACAATTGGGTCAATTAGCCAATGCTGTAGGAGAGAGAGAAAAAGGAAAATTCCCCAGTCAACCTATTCCTAATCCTAAGGGTCAATTTGAAGTAGGATCATCAGCAAATCCTAAGGAAGAAGTAAAATATGTGACAACCCTTAGATCTGGAAAGGTCATTGATAATCATGTTCACATGCCAGAAAATGAGGAACAGAGTCAACATGAATCCCAAACTAATGACTCAAGTGAAAAGAAAAGTGAACAGATTTCTTGTGCCCCCAAAGCTCCTTTCCCTCAAAGGCTTGCATCAAATAAGAAAGGTACTCAATATAGTGACATTTTAGAGGTGTTTAAGCAAGTAAGCATTAACATCCCTTTTCTTGACGCTATCAAACAAGTACCTGCTTACTCAAAATTCCTGAAAGATCTGTGTACGGTGAAAAGGAAAACTAATGTTCCAAAAAAGGCATTCTTGACTGAACAAGTAAGTTCTATAATTCAGCAAAAGACTCCTGTCAAGTACAAAGATCCAGGTTGTCCTACAATTTCTTGTATTATAGGTGACCATGTGATTAACAGAGCCTTACTTGATCTAGGAGCAAGTGTGAATCTACTGCCGTACTCTGTGTATGAGAAACTTGGGTTAGGAAAGCTGAAACCTACATCAGTGACCCTTCAGTTAGCTGATAGGTCCACCAAAATCCCTAGAGGTGTCATAGAAGATGTGCTCATTAAGGTTGATAAATTCTACTTTCCAGTAGATTTCATTGTTCTTGACACTGAACCTGTTGAGAATACAGAGACACAAATTCCAGTCATTTTGGGTAGACCATTTCTGGCAACATCCAATGCAATTATTAATTGTCGAAATGGAATTTTGAATTTATCTTTTGGAAATATGACTGTGGAATTAAATGTTTTTAATGTCTCTCATCAACCTGTGGACATGGATGATGTGCGTGAGGTTAGCATGATTGAGAGTATAATTTATGACTCATTTGTAAGTTCTTACGATGATGACCCTTTGGAAAAATGTTTGGCCCACTTTAACATGGATTTGGATGAGGACTGTTTGATCAGTGAAGTAAATTACCTGTTAGAGACCACTCCATTAATGGATACCAATAAATGGAAAGGTAAAACAGAGATACTTACACCTTCTGAGTCTATTTTATTGCCATCCATAGAGAAACCTCCCCAGGTAGAGTTAAAACCTTTACCAGATTCTCTGAAATATGTGTTTCTAGGACCTTCTAAAACCTTGCATGTCATTGTAGCATCTGATTTAGATAAAGAACAGGAAGTTGAACTCATAAAAGTCCTCAGTGAACATAGTGAAGCCATAGGTTGGACAATAGCAGACATTAAAGGTATTAGTCCATCAATTTGCATGCACAGGATACATTTGGAGGATAATGCCAAAACCTCAAGAGATCCACAAAGACGTCTGAATCCAAACATGAAAGAAGTTGTGAGAGCCGAAGTGATTAAACTTCTTGATGTGGGTGTCATTTACCCAATTTCTAATAGTGCATGGGTTAGTCCTGTTCAGGTAGTTCCTAAGAAATCTGGCATTACTGTAGTCAAGAATGAGAATAATGAATTGATTCCCACTAGAGTACAAACTGGGTGGCGTGTTTGCATTGACTACCGTAAGTTGAATGCTGTTACAAGGAAAGACCATTTTCCACTTCCTTTTATAGATCAAATGCTAGAAAGGTTAGCTGGACATGCATATTACTGCTTTCTTGATGGATATTCTGGTTATAACCAAATTCCTATTGCACCTGAGGATCAAGAGAAAACTACATTCACTTGTCCTTTCGGAACCTTTACCTATCGTCGAATGCCATTTGGATTGTGCAATGCACCTGCTACATTTCAGCGTTGCATGATAAGTATATTTTCTGACATGGTAGAGCGATTTCTGGAAGTATTCATGGATGATTTTTCTGTGCATGGGTCTAGTTTTGAGGAATGTCTACACCATTTAAGATTAGTCTTAATTAGGTGTAAAGAAAAGAACCTTGTTTTGAACTGGGAAAAATGCCATTTTATGGTTAAAAAGGGAATTGTTTTGGGGCATGTTGTGTCACATCAAGGTATTGAGGTAGATAGAGCCAAAATTGAACTGATTTCCAGTCTTCCACCTCCTCGGACAGTAAAAGAGGTACGTTCTTTTTTAGGCCATGCAGGGTTTTATCGCAGATTCATCAAAGATTTTAGCAAAATCTCTAGGCCTTTGTGTAATTTACTTACCAAAGATGCCTCTTTTATCTTTGATGAAGAGTGCTGTCAAGCTTTTGAAAAGCTCAAATTCTTACTCACCTCTGCACCTATCATTAGACCACCTGATTGGAATCTTCCCTTTGAAATCATGTGTGATGCTTCTGATTATGCAATTGGAGCTGTTTTGGGGCAGCGTCTTGATAAGTTTCCATATGTGATATACTATGCTAGTAAAACTCTTAATGATGCTCAATTGAATTATTCTACAACAGAAAAAGAGTTACTAGCTGTAGTATTTGCTTTAGACAAGTTTAGATCTTATTTATTAGGATCTAAGGTTGTAATTTTTACAGATCATGCTGCACTTAAGTATCTTCTTTCTAAGAAAGATGCTAAAGCCCGATTGATAAGATGGATACTACTATTACAAGAATTTGATTTAGAAATTCGGGATAAGAAAGGATCTGAAAATGTTGTGGCTGATCACTTGTCCAGGCTGATAGTTGAATCGGGTGAAAATAACTTGGCTATCAAAGACTCATTTCCAGATGAGCAACTCATGTCCGTTTCTCAGCTACCTTAGTTTGCTGACATTGCTAATTACCTTGTCACAGGTCAAATACCTACACATTGGAGTAAGCAAGATCGGATAAAATTTTTAGCTGAAGTAAAAACATTCTTTTGGGAAGATCCATACTTGTTTAAGTATTGTCCTGATCAAATCATTAGGAGGTGTGTTCCGGAGAGTGAGCAATCTAGTGTTATTCATTTTTGTCATGATCATGCTTGTGGAGGTCATTTTAGTGCTAAAAAAACTGCTGCAAAGGTTTTGCAATGTGGCTTTTATTGGCCATCATTGTTCAAAGATTGCCATTTGTACTGTAGTTCTTGTGAGCGTTGCCAAAAATTGGGTAGTATTTCACGCAGGAACATGATGCCTCTGACTCCCATTCTTATTGTTGAGATATTCGATGTCTGGGGAGTTGATTTCATGGGTCCTTTTCCTAATTCTTTTGGCAATTTATACATCCTTGTTGCTGTGGATTATGTGTCAAAATGGGTCGAGGCTGTTGCATGTAAAGCAAATGATCACAAGATTGTGGTGAAATTCTTGAAAGAAAACATTTTCTCAAGGTTTGGCACACCACGAGCAATCATTAGTGATGGGGGGAAACATTTTTGTAATAGGCATTTTGATCATTTAATGAAGAAATATGGCATCACGCACAAAGTGGCAACCCCATACCACCCACAAACTAGTGGGCAAGTTGAGATTTCAAATAGGGAAATTAAAAACATTTTGGAAAAAACGATTAACCCAAATAGGAAAGATTGGTCTTTGAAACTTTCTGATGCTTTATGGGCTTATCGTACTGCTTTTAAAACCCCTATTGGAATGTCTCCTTACCGGCTTATGTATGGCAAGGCCTATCATTTACCTGTTGAAATAGAGCATAAAGCTTATTGGGCCATCAAAC
The DNA here is from genome assembly GCA_037074535.1 of Gleditsia sinensis. NCBI lineage: Eukaryota > Viridiplantae > Streptophyta > Magnoliopsida > Fabales > Fabaceae > Gleditsia > Gleditsia sinensis. The sequence continues at coordinate 33,634,383 of CM073468.1, forward strand.
AGTTTAACTTTGCTCTTGACAAAGCAGGTTCTCACAGGAAGCTTCAACTCAATGAATTGGAAGAAATACGGAATGATGCATATGAAAGTGCAAAGTTGTATAAGGATCGAATGAAAGTTTTTCATGACAAACATATTTTAAGAAAATCATTTAATGTAGGTCAAAAGGTCCTTCTATAACTCTCGTTTGCACTTATTTCCAGGGAAACTACGTTCTCGGTGGACAGGCCCATTCATTGTTCGTACTGTTTATCCACATGGTGCAGTAGAGATCGAAAATCCCAAGAACGGTGATGTGTTTAAAGTAAATGGTCAAAGATTGAAAGCATTTTTTGAATTACATAACCCAGAGATAGAGGAGACACATTTGCGTGATCCTATCTACCAGGATTGATTCGCCTCTGTTATTAAAGGTTGTCGTGCACGCTATCTAGGTAAGATCTTTCTTTATTTAACTTGCATTAATTGGTTTTCTCATTGTAATCTTCTTTTGAATTTCTATTGTTTCCTTGCTCTTGTTTTTTTTTCCTCTCTTTCACAAAAAAAAAAAAAAAAATTGAGTCGATAATGGAGGACGTTCTCGCACAATTGAAAAATCATTTTCCTTCTCTTCCACCCAATGCATTGACAAAAATTTACAAAGCACGGGTTGAAAGATTGAGGTTAATGATGATAATGAGAATACCTACTGATATTCGTTGGCTAATTGAAGCTAAGGTACGGTTATCAGGTGAATCTGCAAATGATTTCATCTCTTACATGCCTGGTTTAGGAAAAAGTAGTTTTGCTAAAAAGCGCAGAGCTAAACGAATGGGTGTTTGTTACAAATGTGGACGTGAAACTTGTAACAAACATTGCCGTTCTTTGGGTTGGGTGTCTGTAAATCGGGAAGACAAAATTAAGTTCATTAAGGATGGCTTGAGTAAGGAGTCATTGGATGATGACTTTCATCCAACGTCTCTTGAGACACGTCCTAGTGGATCTGTGCATATTGGTATTGTCGGTCTATGGCCCCATTTCAAAAAAGAACATAAACGGTACAGTCTTGGGAATCTGACGTTAAAAAACCCTGTTTGCCAATTTATAAGAAAATTGGATGGGAAGCATATCCTCGACCCATAGAGGGCGTTTAAGCCGTTACTGGACGTAAAACCAGAGGAAGATGTGAGCCACAATCACAACTACTGTACATATACATGCGTGCTGTCATTTTTGAATTTTTCACCTTTAATTTAGCTGACATTTTTCGGCCTACTCTTATAGCTATGAAAATTATGCCCCCGGCCTATGCACATAGCTATTACAAGTATGCCCTTATTTGAGTCTTATAAATGTGCACCTTATTATCTTCATCCTCATAATCAAAGTCAAGGTGAGTGCAGATATGGAAGGAATCGCAGTTCGTCACTTTCGTAATATTTGTGTCTTTTGTGGTTCTAGTCCTGGGAAAAATGGAGAATATGTAAAAGCAGCACACACTTTGGATATGGTACTAGCCAAGAGAAAGATTTATTTAGTGTATGGTGGAGGTTGTCGAGGGTTAATGGGGAGTGTGTCTGGATCTGCATATCTAGGAGGATGCCAAGTTCTTGGTATTATTCCTACAGCTCTGGCTGCATCAAACATAGTAGGAAAAACAATTGGGGAAGAATGTAGGGTAGCCTCCATGCATGAACGAATTGCTAAAATGATGTGCAACGCTGACGCCTTCATTGCCTTACCTAGAGGTTTTGGTACTCTAGAGGAAAATTTTCAAATCGTCTCTTGGGCACAACTGAACATGCACCATAAACCCATAGGTTTGTTGAATGTTAACAATTTCTTTGCTGGTTTGTTGTCTTTTCTTGATCATGCTGTAGAACAAAGGTTTATCTCGCACTCAGCACGTCGGATTCTCATCTCGGCCTCAAATGCTGACAAGCTGATTGATGCGTTACAAGCATTTGTTCATGTACCTGATCCAGTTATAGCTCAAATAGATTGGACAACAGAACACCGCAGAAAGCACAAACTGGACTTAAATCTTCATCTGTAATACCTTTTATTTCCTTGAGTAAATTTGTATTTTCTGTTGAGTTTGTTGCAGGTTCATCTTTTCTTAGATCTCCTTCCAGGTAATATCTCTTTTAATCTTTATTGTTTATTTTGTGTTTCTTCATCTTTCAAAAAAAAAAGAGTGATATTTTGGGATTAGGCAAAGCTAGCACCAATGATGAAAATGGTTTAAAATGCTTGTAAACTTTGAAAAATTGATGAGTTCTGGGTGTTATGTGTGAACTTGAACTCTAATGTAACTTATGTTTTATTTGAGAATCCTAATATCTGGTGCACTTAATCTTTTACATTTGACTGATTGTTTATTCAGAAAAGATTTATGTGATTTAGATATGTTAATTGATCTCATAAGACTCTAGAACTTATTCGATTGTCACTTGAGGCGAAATCCTAGACTACTCTCCATTTAAGAAATGAATTAGGCATTTTTGGAATCGTTTGAGCTTTTCAAACCAACATATACATGATGATATCCCTAGCAACCTATTTTGAGTTTATATTTATCCTTTCTTGAACACCTATATTTCTATCTAGCCTTTAAATAAAAATATGTCTAACTCTTACCTTTCACTCACAGACATGATCATTTGAAAAGTTATGATTCAAGGGTGGATGGTAGAAGTTTAAAAAAAAAAAGAAGAAAAAAAAAGAAAGAAAGTTAATACTCCCTAAATAAATAAGTTTGGGGGTGTTTATATTAAAAAAAAATAGTATGAGCAAATAAATGTAAGGATGATGAAAAGGTTGGAGAAAGAATTCACAGTATAATATCAAAAGTAGTTGGGAGGCTTTAAATGATTATCTACGTCAAAGAGTGAGTTGAGCTTTCATTCATATCATTTTATCCACCTTTAACCTATGCCATACATTACAAGCCTAATGAAAGTCCTAATAATCTTAAATGTTATGATTAGTCTACATTAGTGGAGAGTGACATGAAAAATAAGCTTATGGAGTCTCAAATACATATATCTAGAGATCTGTTTTAAATATTTGATTACATAAATTTATTTGAATGCGAAAAGTCTAATGTCATAAGATTACTACACACACACACTTGGGATTCAAGAGTAAACCATATGTTGCATTTGAATAAAAGTTCTACATAACCTTGGGATTCTGATATTTTTCTTGGTTGCACATTTTAGATCCTTGAGGAATGCTTAGTAAGTCAAAAACAATTCATCACTCACTCATCATTTGAATTTTGAAGTTTGTGTGTTTTGCTTGAGGACAAGCAAAAGATTAAGTCTGGGGGTATTTGATGAGTGAGTTTTATACTCATAAATTAAATATTTTCATATTATCTTTTGCCATAATTAAGCATAAATCTTCCTTACTTGTCTTTAGTTTTGTGTCTTTCTTACAGATGGAGAGAAGAGTAGAAAATGGACTTAATTGGAGGAATCAGAGCTAAATTGTAGTTTTTTGGGAATGATGTCTATAAATCAAGCAAATAAAACAAATTCATTGAGGATGGCTGAGTAAGGAGCATTATCATATTGTCTCTTGAGACGCATCCTAATGGATATATGCACAAATTTATTCTTGATTTATGATCACATTTCCAAAAGAACTAAAATATAAAGATTCAAGGCAAAGCACCCAATGTTGAGAATATGTTTGCTGGTTGCAGTCCAGCCCAACCTTGCTGTAGTACTTGGGCTATATCTCTGAAACTACATATCCAATATGTATGCAATTTGGTAGGTGTGTAGCTGACACAATTGGGTACAACTTTTATGTTCAAGTGGTCAGAAAATACGGACATTAAAAGGGCCAAAAGTGGGCTAGAAGAGAATCTGACTACTGCTACAGTCCAGCCCGACTTTGCTCTAGTATTTTGACCATAACTCACACATTACGTATCCAATTTGTCCACAATTTGTCTTGACGGAAAGCTAATGCAATTTTCTACAACTTTCGTGTTGATGAAATCAGAAAATTCGGCGATTTTCAAGACGATATGCAAGGATCAATTTCGGTGCACATGATGGAATTCAAATTGTCAACTTTCTACAACTTCCTACCTAACAATTTTGACAATTACCACACCAACCACATTTAATTGTATCTATAAATAGAGGGCTTGAGGGGTGAGTTAGGGAGTTTTTTGGAGAGCTTTGGATAGAGCTTGGGAAAGCTTTGTTGGAATTCTACGAACTTGTAATGTTATTCTCTCTTTAGACATCTTGTATTTTTCATTTTTTTTTCGTAATATTATCATGTTTCTTCATCTTTCATTTCACTTTCTTGCCTTGATTATGGAGAACTAATCTCCTAATGCTAAGGTGAAAGGGTGAAACTCTTGGTATGAGAATAATAATTTATCTAACTCTTAATCTTAATGTTTATCTTTGATATTGTATTTACCTTCCTATTTCTTTTCTCATAATTATTTCTTAATGGCTGGTTTTATCATACCGCCGATTTCTTGTTATTGGCTGGTTTTATTAGACCGCCTATCTCTTATTATTTTCATGGTTGGTTTTGCCACCTACTTTATTTTATTTTACTATTGGTTGGCTTTGCCACCGATTCTATTTCATTTTATTTTGTTATGTGAATTAATTTTCTACCTTTCATTTTTTGCATAAGTTAATCTTTTAAAATGTGAATTTTGATATATTGTAGACAATCTTTGGCACAATAAATGCTTGAATCAATCTTGATTTATTGTAGACAATATAATGATTGGCACAATTTATGCTTGAATCCATTTACAAGTTATCTTTTGCATCTTTGTATTTTTAATCTTGTAAAGTGTGAACCTTGATACATTGTAGACAATTTTTGGCACAATAAATACTTGAATCACTCTTGATTTATTGTAGACAATATGGTGATTGGCACAATGTACGCTTGAATCCATTTTACAAGAATGTCTTAATTATTAGAAAGGAGGTAAATATAAGTCATGTATAAACAAAGTTGAGCTTAAATTAACATATCATCCGATTAGAACTTTATTCGTGTAAAGATTCTAATTGATTACTAAAAGAGTTAAATTTATTTTTATTCGATATACCAAGAGTGGATCCCCTAACCTTAGCATGCTTCTTTACCTTGAATACATCTTCATTTAATTTCAGTATATTAGTTCTTTGCATATTTTGTTCAATATTCCTCTCACAAAACGAGACATCGGGAACTAGGTTAGAAGTATTTATTTCGGATCTATATTAGAATTTTCTCTCAATTGACAATCTCTGTGGGATCGACCTTGCATACCACTAAATCTATACTCCAATAGATTCGTGCACTTGCGAGTTTTAATTAAAACAACAACACCTTGTTTAAGTGTTTTGAAGTGCGTTCTAGCTGATACAATATGAAGATGTCATTAATAGCATAAAAAGTTAGTAAAAGAGTTGCAAGTAGTGAACAATTAGTGGAAGCATGTACCCAGTAATTTAATTTTAGCTTTAGCAGCCCATAAGTTATTACAAAAAAGGTGTCAAGGATATTTTGTAGTGGTAAGAGATGTTGATATATAGTATACCAATGTAGATCAGGTTCCAGTGATTAGGAAATTTTTTGATGTGTTTTCAAAAGAATTGCCTAGATTACTCCTAAAACGAGAAATATAATTTGATATCGATTTACTTCCTAGAACCCAACTAGTATCTATATCCCTATATAGAATGATATCGTTTGAACTTAAGGAACTAAAAAGAAATTGTTACAAGACTTGTAAGACAAGGGATTTGTACACCCTAGTACTCTTCTTGAGGTGCTTTAGTTCTATTTGTTAAAAAGAAAGATGGATAACTACAATTATGCATAGATTATAGATAATTAAATAAAGTGATAGTGAGTAATAAATACCCATTACCTCGTATAGATGATTTATTTGACCAATTATAGTGTGCTCAATGTTTTTCAAAAAAAAAATTGATTTGAGATCTAGTTATCATTAATTGAGGAAAAAGAAAGAGGATATTTAAAAAAACAAGTACTTTCAGGATTCGGTATGGGCACTATGAGTTTTTAGTAATGCAATTTGGTTTAAAAAATTCCCTAGCAACATTCATGGATTTGATGAATAGAGTATTTAAAACTTTCTTGTATTAATTTGTTATTGTATTTATAGATGATATCTTGGTATATTCAAAGAGTTCGGAGGAGCATAAGCAACATTTAAGGATAGCTTTACAAACCCTAAGAGAACACCAGCTGTATGCTAAGTTTTCAAAATATGAATTTTGGCTTAGTAGTGTTATTTTTCTAAGGCATGTGGTTACCAAAGATGGTATTCAAGTTGATTCTTAAAAGGTAGAAGCAATGCCGCAATGGTCACGCCCTACCATAATTACAAAGATATGTAGTTTTATTAATTTAGCAGGTTATTACCGTAGATTCATTAAATATTTTTCAAAAATTGCTACTCCTTTGATGAGATTGACAAGGAAGGAAATAAAGTTTGACTGGTCAGATGAATGTGAGAAAAGTTTTCAGAAATTTAAATAATGTTTGACTACGGCTCCAGTACTGTCTATTCCCTCAAGTACTAAAGGATACACGGTATATTGTGATGCATCGAGAATTGGATTAGGGTGTGTGTTGACACAACATGGTTGAGTTATTGTATATGCATTTAGACAACTTAAACTACATGAGCAAAATTATTCAATTCATGATTTGGAAATGGCAGCAGTGGTTTTTGCTCTCAAAATTTGGAGGCATTATCTGTATGGTGAGACATATGAAATCTATACAGATCATAAAAGTCTCAAATATATTTTCCAACAAAAAGATCTTAACTTAAGACAAAGACGATGGATGGAGTTACATAAAGATTATGACTGTATAATATTATATTATCCAAGTAAGGCCAATGTAGTGGCTGATACATTAAGTAAGAAGTAAATTAGTAGTTTGGCTCATATCATAATGGTAAGGAGGCCGTTGATTAAAGAAATACATAAATTGGAAAGTCATGGGGTATTATTGGAAGTAAAGGAGCCTAGGATACTATTGACTCATATATAGTTTCAATCATCTTTGGTTGAGCAGGTGAAAAAGGCATAGGAAGAGGATACCTATTTATGTAAGAAAATTAAAGAGGTGAAAAATGACAGTGATGTTGAATTTACTGTACACTCTGAAGGAATTCTGAGATTGGACAAGCAGTTATGTGTACCTAATAAAGAAGAACTCAAGAAAGAGATTTTAGAGGAAGCCCATAGATCCATATATACCATTCATCCTGGGGTAACTAAAATGTATAAAGATCTAAAAGAAATTTATTGGTGGGACGGTATGAAGAAAGATATAGTTGATTATGTCTTTTGATGCTTAACTTGCCAGCAGGTAAAAGAAGAACATCAAAGGTCTACAAGGTTACATCAATAAATAGAAATACTTGAATAGAAATGGGAGAAAATAACTATGGATTTTGTTATAGGGCTACCGTGGACACCAAAAAGGGTTTGACTCAATATGGGTGATCATTGTTAGGTTGTCTAAATCAACATATTTTCTACCAATGAAAACCATATGTAACGTAGCTCAATATGCAAATTTGTATTTGAATGAGATAGTGAGACTTTATGGGGTATCGATATCAATTATTTCTGATCGAGGACCACAGTTCACAGCTCATTTTTGGAGAGTCTTCCAAGAAGCTTTAAGCACGAAGTTAAATCTCAATATTGCTTTCAATCCTCAAACAGATAGACAGTCTGAGCGAACCAACCAAATACTAAATGACATGCTTTAGGCATGTGTGCTTGATTTTCAAGGTAGCTGAAAAAGATTCTTACCCTAAGCTGAATTTGCTTAAAACAATAGCTACCAAGCCAGTATACAAATAGCACCATTTGAGGTTTTACATGAAACAATGTAGGTTTCCTATTAGGTTAGTAAGTAAATGGCATAAATTATAGCATGGAGAAAAGAATTATAATTTGTCTCTAAATTTATAGATTGTATAATATGGTTATGTAATGTAAATTTATGACTATTTTCGCATGTCGAGATTATGACTTGGGTGATGTTTGAGATTTGGATAGTATGTCACTAAAATATATGAATGTGTGAGAATTGAATTGAGATGAGTAGGTAGTAGACATGATAGGAATGGTGAAATTAAGATATATTAGGATTGCTTAAGGATTGGCTAGTGATGGGAAAGTGTCATAAAAGGAAGATTTGAGCATATTGTGTTTACTTAAGGATAGGTAAGACAAAATTAGGAAATTTGCGACTTCAATTTGTTGGAAGTGATTAATGGAGGAAATCTTGGAGGAAGTTGGGCATTAAATTAATCATGATCTAAAATAGTGAATTTGGACACCGAACTGTATAAAGATTTTTAGGTGAAAGAAATAGACAGATGATGGCGTTGTGGTGCTTTGAGGAATGTAATCAAGTGAATTAGTGGTGTTGAAGTTCTTGAGGAATAAAATATAGGAAGTAAGATTCAAATTAATCTTTGAACTCTTAATTTGGACATATGGAGAATATTTTGAGAACCATGTCTGAAAAAAAATGTAAAGCGATCAAGGTATTTGTGTTAAGGGTTTATACCGTACTAAGTTGAGTCTAGTATCTAAAATGTAAATTATGTTGAGATTAAAAATTCATGTGTGAATAATTGTTGAGAAAAGTCTTCTTAGAACGAACGGGCTAGTTAAATGGAATTGGTAGGAACTAGAATAATATGCTTTTAGAAATATGACAAAGGGGAAATTTGAGTGTTTAGTGGTTATATTTTATCCCCTAATTCATAGTAAACTTGTGGTTATTTCTCTGCTTTTGGTTATACTTTGCTATGGATACTACTTTGGTTTGTTTTATGTTTGTAGGAGAGCAAGAGAGGCCAAGAAGCAAGGGAAAAAAATCATGAGAGGAGCCATATGGACTTGGAATATGCTAAGGAGGAAGCAAGGAGGCAACACACCAAAATTTGGCAAGAAAGGAGCATGACAGCCCCCAACACGGCCAGGCTGTGCTCTGTGCGAAAGATGCAGAAAATTCCCATAATCTAGTCTGAAGCATGGCCAGGCCGTGTCTTGGAACATGGCTGTGCTTCGTGTCCATACAACACGTAATTTTTAGGGTTTTGGTCAGCCAAGTTGATACATATGTATAGGGAAACACAGAGGAAGACATTCAGACATGGAGAGACATCTTAGACTCAGTTTTTAGGCTTAGGAAACACTCTTAGATTAGGTTTTTACTAGAATCATTGTTTAGTTTATGTTCTTAGAGTAGATTTGAGATTGATTCAGGTGTGTATCTCTTATTCTTTACATTCAGCAATTCAGGTATTATCTTTCTATCTCTACATTCATCTCAACTTCTTCTTCTACACTTTCTTTTAGTTTGTATTGAACATTGATGATTAATTTAATGAATTTGATTATGTTTTCTCTTTCAATTATGCTTGAGTAGATTTGATTTAGGGTTTTGGTAAACCCACTTATGATGTAATGATACACTGTGCACATTGAATCATTGGAACCCTAATTGTATTATCCATGGTTAATTAGGATTTACTATTATGCATTGATCAATGAGTTGATGAATGTCTGGCCAACGTTTTATCACGTCTTAGGATATTAATTGATGAACTAAAAGTTGAAGATTAATACTGGAACCTAATAGTTAATTAGGGATATCTTAATCACGAAAGTAGTTTAAGATTCTCTAAGAATGAATCAATTATGGGTACGAGAAAACTGATTAATTGTATTCTATGGTTGGTATAGAACTTAATGGACTTAGGTTGAACTAAGAACCATGAAAGTAGGTAATTGGATTAACCTAGGTACGATTAGTAATGCTTGAAAGAGATTGCTAGTTAATTAAGGCTAAACCATCCCCAATTAGCTAGATAATTGCAATTAGAGGTACAAGTTGGATGTTGAATATCATAAGTGTAACAACCTCTTTTTTTTTTCCTTTATTATTATACAATATTGAATTCACATACATGTCATTAATCAAAACAAAAGTATAACATATCAAACACAGATATTTACATCTTGTTTATTTTGGTTGACCAATTCCGGAGATACAGGTGCGGGTGGTTGCACCTTCACCGGGATCTGAGCCAACTCGACCACAAACAACTTATTTGATTCTGAAATCTGCCCAACATAAAGTAACTCGATCCAATGTGCACTAAAAGCCAGAGCCTTAGCAACAAAAGCTGCATAATTAATTTTCTGAACATGATATGGAAATATAGTGAGAATTAAATCCCAGTAAGTTCAACAATAAATTATCATCAGTAAAGCTCATCACGTCATGTTCAGCTGTATAAACTACAGAAAATATCTTTGGTCACATGAATGCATTATATCTATGCACATAAGAATCATACTGTAACGATATGTATGACAGGATTAACTATTTTCAAAATATCATATGATGACCATCAACTTATTCTCATTTCAAGCTACCCCGGTCAGGGTGAGTATCCTCTACTCTCCGGTACGAGCTTTTCTCGCTCCGTCCGACATGGCCCACTTTCTCTTTCTTTTCTCATTATCATGATCATAACCGTTGGTAGGGCGTCCCCTACTGGTGCACCACACGGATTGCCATGTGACCGTGCTCATTTCTTTTCTTTTCACAATGATAGCCAAAAATATGCTTTCAAAAACAAGTATGTTCATCAAAATATAACTATTACCATAAATCATTGGTAATCATGCCATGAACATAACCATTTCAAATATCACTTTATAAAATATTTCCATGTCAAAATTTCACACTTAAGATGGTAAGAAGTTCATACAATGGCAATGGCTATGGCTATACTAGTCATTTATTAAGATTCATCTTCTTTTTTAAATACTAATTTTATTTCTTTATTTTCTTGATGCAGGCTTTCATCCTATCTAACCTTCTCTTTCTAATCAGAGCATAACTCCTTCAATTTAACTCTGATGTAGGTGCTCTTGGTGTCTATTTCAAGATAAAACAAATATATAAAACTAGTATGTTGAACATTGTAGCGAAAAATTAAGAAACAAAGGTGATATTACTCCCTCAAAGTACAGGATAGTTCCTCTCGGATAGGTTCTGACCTTTACTGACTAATTAGACCATATCTCCCAAATTGGAACTCCAAATTGAGTTATTCCAGTTGGTAAAAATCCATGAGCCATATATCTATAATTGTTATGTTGGCGCGCTATTTTAATTCCCTACAGAATATTCCCAGAAATTCAAAAACTAAAGCATTAATAACATACTCTTCCCTGAATAAACATTTTCTGACCTCTGCTTACTAATCAGATCATATCTACCTCATATGAACTCCAAATTGCATAATTCCAGTGGGTATATTTCCATGAGCCATAGATATATAACTTTGATGTTAATCATTTATTTTAATTCCATACAGATAATTCCCAGAAATTAAAATACAAAAGCTATCCTAACATAATCTTCCCTGATGAACCATTTTCTGACCTTGGCTTACTAATCGGACCATATCTACCACATGTGGACTCCAAATTGAATGATTCTAGTGGCTAAAAATCCGTGACACATATATCTTTAATTCTTATGTTAACCCTTTATTTTAATTCCCTACCAATAATTCCCAGAAATTAAATTACCGAAGCTATCCTAACATATTCTTCCCTGATGATTCATTTTCTTACCTTTGACTACTAATCATACCATAGCTACCTCATATGGACTCCAAATGGAATGATTCCAGTGGCTAAAAATCTGTGACACATATATCTTTAATTCTTATGTTAACCATTTATTTTAATTCCTTATAGATTGTTCCCAGAAATTAAAATACCGAAGCTTAAAATTCTGTCAACCATAGCCATACCCATGCAGAACTATCTACACCAACCTAAGTATTCAAATATACATCACATGCAAGATCAATATGTAACATGATATAGCAACATCCATGACCAATCATCAAAGTTCTAAGATCAAAATCTCATATAAATATTATGAGTTTCAAAGGTTTTCTTCAAAAAGAAATATTGTTAAACTTACCTAGAGCACTTAGTCTCCTAGACTTCTCCTTCCTCTTTCTTCCTTTCTTCCTCTCCTTTCCTCACACTACCTTGCTTCTATTTTTGCTCTCCCTCACTTGGACGAAATTCTAATGTTGTAAGGGTGGGTTTTCTTATATAGACCACCAAATAATTCACCTTTCATGATCATGGGTCTACCTTATCACAATTAGGATACACTTTGTTGAATTTTTGGAAAACAAACAACTTATGTTCTTGTCTTCCTCTTCCTTAGTCAAGATATGCATAGAAAAAGGAGATTTGTATTTTGAAAATTATGATGATATGTTCTTAAGATATGGGGCAAGATCCCTTTGATTTAGGGATTCATTTCCTTTTTCTTTTGTCTTAATCAAGTATGATAGATTTGCCTTTTTAAGTGGCAAATTTCTAGCCCTTGAATTTTCCTTACTTAACTAAAATTATTTGTGTAGGATAATGATGTTTTGTCATAATGCTATGTATTATTACCCACTTGCTAAAGTTATGAATGTAGGATATAGATGTTTTTGTCCTAAAGCCTTGTATTATTATGCCACTTGCCAAAATGATGAATGTAGAATCACACCACTTGTCAAATTTTTGTCTTAATGCCATGTCACTTAATCTTGATTACACTAATATTTCATCACTTTAATTTTATTTTTATTTTTATTTTTCCTCTTGGGTTTGGGCTCATTCTTGCCCATTTTCCTTACTTTGGTTAAAATTCTTCCTTTCATAATGGGCTTGGTCACATTTTCATGATTTTTGGGCTATCGGTCCAATTTCTATATCCTAGTCCAAGTCTATGTTTTATTTCTTCCTTGGCCTATCCTATTGGCTTGCTAAAAATTCATGTGAAGTAGAAAAACTCTATATGAAATGTCTATAGGTTAAAGCCCAATTACGGGTGGAGATACTAAACTCAGTAACTTTTGCTCTTAAATTAAGAAAGATTACCTTAATCCGATCTTCTTGAAATTTTAAGACCTTTACTTACTTCACAAAAATTTATCTTTCTTTACCTAAGAATTTCACCTTTCTTTAACATGTTTATTTCTAATATTTCCTCTTAGGTTTTCTTTCTTTACCTATTCCATTAATATTAGAACATTTCTATGCATATATGTAAGGTGAAGAATTTCTAAGGAAAATATCTAAAAATTACGGGATGTTACATTCTTCCCCCCTTTAAGAAATTCGGTCCCCGAATTTCAATCCATCCTACCACATGTAGGGAATGAAATTAAGGCATTATTCAGAGTTACCAAGCTTATTACCTAAATAATTAGAGATATCTTTTCTGTATGACATCTTTACTTTTTAATATGTCTATTCACTTGAGTGATTTTGCCATATAACTTAACCATAAGGATTTCTTTCAATCATAAGTTCTTCAATTGATATCCTCTAGCCCGTATGGATATATCTATGGGTCGATATTAGAAAACACACATATAAAGGAACATATACACCTTCATATTGTGTAACTATCTTTTCTTATTCCAAACTTCTATCAAGTCAATTTTTTTTTTTTCATATATCAACATCATCCCCTGAATATCATCATCTTACTCTATCATCTATTTTTATCCTCAAATCCTTTAATCAATATGTTAAACATACGTAGCAATAAATCCTTCAAACCTTTAATAACGTTTATGTACCATTGACGCATGTCTAATAATTCCAACTTACCTCATCACAGTAATTCTATACAAGCTTATTAACACCATTAAACTCATTGTCAAAAATTTCAATTATTTCTTCTATCATATCCAAAAGCACCTCATTCTAGCTTATGCCAATCCCATTTAATTCACCCAATCATTTGAAGAAGATTTGTGTTTTTTTTTCCTAACAATTACTCATACATGAATTCTCAATTCCAACATAATTCACATCCTAGATACTAGACTCAATTTAGCATGATATAATCCTTTAACACAAATATCTTGATAACCTACATTATTTCCGGACATGGTTCTCAGAATATTCTCTATATTTCCAAATTAAGAGTTCAAAGACTAACTTAAATCCTACTTCCTATATTTTATTCCTCGAGAACTTCAACACCACTAATTCTCTTGATTACATTCGTCAAAACACCATAAGACCATCATCCGTCCATTCTTTTCAAACCTTTCATTATTTTAACCTATTAACAACTTAGACACCATAACAACCAAGTTTCAAAGGAAGAAATTATCTTTAATTGTAATGAGGGAAAATAACCTTGCATTTAATGCCAACCGTTAATGAGTGAAACAGACGAAAAGCATAATTGAGAATGGTTCCAAAAGCGAAAGTCAAAAGTTTTGGCAAAGCATTGAAAAATATTAAAATCGATGGGCGCAATTCTTGAAAATCTGTAAACAAAATCTATCTATGATTTCAACAAAAATCGGTGGCCGCAAATTTTGAATATATGTGTCAGAATCAACTTTAAATCCATTGGTATTCGGTGGAAAGATATCACATGGAAAAAGAAACATTTATGAGCTTATAAAAGTCTGTGAAAATCAAAGAATATGTAGTTAACTGGTAGGATGCAGTTGATTGCTTCAAAATAGATGTAATTAATCAACTGTAAATTAACCAGTCCAAATTAAAATTTCTCAAAATAGCTAGTCGACTTAATAATACTGATAGTCGACTGGCGAAAACATTGAGAATACAAAATAAATCATTTGATTACATTTTTTTTTTTACTTTTTTTTTTCAATGACGGCTATCACCTAGAACTTTTCTACAAGAATCAAAACATCAATGCTTCATCAAAGACAACAAGATAAAGACAGATTTCTGGTGATATCTTATCTTATACTCTTTATGTGCTTAATATGGGTCACAGTCATACTACTGTACATATAAATGCTTGCCGTCATTTTTGAATTTTTTTTTATTTACCTTTAATTTAGTTGATATTCATAGTTGTTCTAATAATACCCGGCCTATTCGCATAGCTATTATAAATATGCCTTCCTCTGATTTCTATAAATACTTACATTAGTATCTTTGTCTATTCTCAAAGTTAAGGTGATAGAAATTATGGAGGGAACAGCATTCCGTCAGTTTCGAAATATCTGTGTCTTTTGTGGTTCTAGTCCTGGAAAAGATGAGGAGTATGTTAAAGCAGCACAAAATCTGGGTATGGTGCTGGCTAGGAGAAAAATTCATTTAGTGTATGGTGGAGGTAACTGTGGGTTAATGGGGTGTGTGGCTATAGCTGCACATGCAGGGGGATGCCAAGTTCTAGGTATTATTCCTACAGCTCTAGCTACATCCAGCAATATAGGGAAGACAATTGGGGAAGAATATAGGGTAGTTTCCATGCATGAACGCATGGCTAGAATGATGAGCAATGCTGACGCCTTCATTGCCTTACCAGGTGGTTTTGGTACTTTAGAGGAGATTTTCCAAATAGTCTCTTGGGCACAACTAAATATGCATCACAAACCGATAGGTTTGTTAAATGTTAATCACTTCTTTGATGGTTTGTTATCTTTTCTAGATCAAGCTGTGGAACAGAGGTTTATCTCACACTCAGCACGACAAATTCTCATCTCAGCTTCAAATGTTGAGGAGTTGATTGATGCTTTACAAGCCTATGTTCATGTACCTGATCTAACTATTACTCCAGTAGAATGGACGGCAGATAACCGCAGGAAGCGTAAATTGGATTTGGATCTTCATCTTTAAATGTAGTAAAACGTAGCTATTATTGTACTACTTTTACTTTCTTAGACTCTACTTGTATACCATATTTACCAACCATACTCCTTTAGAGTTGGTAAAACTATATTTGAATGTTACTTATGATCCTCTGAACTTTTGAAATATTTTAGTATATCAACCATATATATAATAACAAATTATTCCAAGGATGACCTAATTACTATTCATTAAATTTATGAATGCAGCTAAAGGTTTGTCAATTAAATGCATCACCAAGAACTCATAATGCCCATAATAAGTCCTACATCCTCTTCTCTTATCCTTAATTAATGTTACTCATATCCCAAATCTATTTGTGGAAAAATATTGAACACCTTATAACTGGTCAAACAGGTAATCTATACGAGCTAATGAGTTTCTATTCTACATTGTTACCTTATTCAACTGTCTACAATCTATGCATAGTCATAGTAATCCATCTTTCTTTTTCACAAATAGAACTAGAGCACTCCAAATAAAAGTACTAGGGCATTTAAATCCCTTGTCTAACAAGTCTTGTAAATTTTTTTTTCCAGTAACTAGAATAATTCTTTTCTGATGTGGAAATACTGCAACCACGGAGCATACTAAGATTTTTCAAATAAAACCGGCACTTTCAAAACTTCTTGGAAATTTTATATGAGTACTAGGGTAAATTCCATGTTAAAATTCCACACTAATATCTCAGTAACTGGATAGTAATTGTAGTCTGTAAACAGCGCACCAGAAAAGTTCCCAGGAAAGAGAGGTGGGTCACTAATGGACACGCTTAAGTACCAAGTCTTTCCTTGCCAGAGCTTTCCTTAGACATGCACTTTTCACAAATCACAATTTTTTTTTAAATTCAATCGATATCATTCTATATAGGGATATAGATACTAGTTGGGTTCTAAGGAGTAAATCAATACCAAATTCTCGAATTGCTGTGGCAAGGTTGTGCAAGATTTTCTCCGCATTGTTTGCCGGATTCCGCCTTGGTGGTGCCATTTCCTACTGTGGAAAAAATAAATTTATGCTACTATTGAGGTGATCAAGCCCAATAGTTAGTTTCAAAACAATATTTAACAGCAGTCATAACACCACCTCGGCATATAGATAAGAAACACTAGTAATTTCTTACCTATATGAGTCACTGATCCCCTACACAGCACAACCACAACATACTCAAGACACTATAAGATCGATTCAGATAACCATCCACCCACTGGCCATCTAGGATCGACCTGCTCTGATACCAATTATGTAACAACCTCTCTTTTTTTCCTTTATTATTATACAATATTGAATTCACATACATGTCATTAATCAAAACAAACGTATAACATATCAAACACAGATATTTACATCTTGTTTATTTTGGTTGACCAATTCCGGAGATACAGGTGCGGGTGGTTGCACCTTCACCGGGATCTGAGCCAACTCGACCACAAACAACTTATTTGATTCTGAAATCTGCCCAACATAAAGTAACTCAATCCAATGTGCACTAAAAGCCAGAGCCTTAGCAACAAAAGCTGCATAATTAATTTTCTGAACATGATATGGAAATATAGTGAGAATTAAATCCCAGTAAGTTCAACAATAAATTATCATCAGTAAAGCTCATCACGTCATGTTCAGCTGTATAAACTACAGAAAATATCTTTGGTCACATGAATGCATTATATCTATGCACATAAGAATCATACTGTAACGATATGTATGACAGGATTAACTATTTTCAAAATATCATATGATGACCATCAACTTATTCTCATTTCAAGCTACCCCGGTCAGGGTGAGTATCCTCTACTCTCCGGTACGGGCTTTTCTCGCTCCGTCCGACATGGCCCACTTTCTCTTTCTTTTCTCATTATCATGATCATAACCGTTGGTAGGGCGTCCCCTACTGGTGCACCACACGGATTGCCATGTGACCGTGCTCATTTCTTTTCTTTTCACAATGATAGCCAAAAATATGCTTTCAAAAACAAGTATGTTCATCAAAATATAACTATTACCATAAATCATTGGTAATCATGCCATGAACATAACCATTTCAAATATCACTTTATAAAATATTTCCATGTCAAAATTTCACACTTAAGATGGTAAGAAGTTCATACAATGGTAATGGCTATGGCTATACAAGTCATTTATTAAGATTCATCTTCTTTTTTAAATACTAATTTTATTTCTTTATTTTCTTGATGCAGGCTTCCATCCTATCTAACCTTCTCTTTCTAATCAGAGCATAACTCCCTCAATTTAACTCTGATGTAGGTGCTCTTGGTGTCTATTTCAAGATAAAACAAATATATAAAACTAGTATGTTGAACATTGTAGCGAAAAATTAAGAAACAAAGGTGATATTACTCCCTCAAAGTACAGGATAGTTCCTCTCGGATAGGTTCTGACCTTTACTGACTAATTAGACCATATCTCCCAAATTGGAACTCCAAATTGAGTTATTCCAGTTGGTAAAAATCCATGAGCCATATATCTATAATTGTTATGTTGGCGCGCTATTTTAATTCCCTACAGAATATTCCCAGAAATTCAAAAACTAAAGCATTAATAACATACTCTTCCCTGAATAAACATTTTCTGACCTCTGCTTACTAATCAGATCATATCTACCTCATATGAACTCCAAATTGCATAATTCCAGTGGGTATATTTCCATGAGACATAGATATATAACTTTGATGTTAACCATTTATTTTAATTCCATACAGATAATTCCCAGAAATTAAAATACAAAAGCTATCCTAACATAATCTTCCCTGATGAACCATTTTCTGACCTTGGCTTACTAATCGGACCATATCTACCACATGTGGACTCCACATTGAATGATTCCAGTGGGTAAAAATCCGTGACACATATATCTTTAATTCTTATGTTAACCCTTTATTTTAATTCCCTACCAATAATTCCCAGAAATTAAATTACCGAAGCTATCCTAACATATTCTTCCCTGATGATTCATTTTCTTACCTTTGACTACTAATCATACCATAGCTACCTCATATGGACTCCAAATGGAATGATTCCATTGGCTAAAAATCCGTGACACATATATCTTTAATTCTTATGTTAACCATTTATTTTAATTCCTTATAGATTGTTCCCAGAAATTAAAATACCGAAGCTTAAAATTCTGTCAACCATAGCCATACCCATGCAGAACTATCTACACCAACCTAAGTATTCAAATATACATCACATGCAAGATCAATATGTAACATGATATAGCAACATCCATGACCAATCATCAAAGTTCTAAGATCAAAATCTCATATAAATATTATGAGTTTCAAAGGTTTTCTTCAAAAAGAAATATTGTTAAACTTACCTAGAGCACTTAGTCTCCTAGACTTCTCCTTCCTCTTTCTTCCTTTCTTCCTCTCCTTTCCTCACACTACCTTGCTTCTATTTTTGCTCTCCCTCACTTGGACGAAATTCTAATGTTGTAAGGGTGGGTTTTCTTATATAGACCACCAAATAATTCACCTTTCATGATCATGGGTCTACCTTATCACAATTAGGATACACTTTGTTGAATTTTTGGAAAACAAACAACTTATGTTCTTGTCTTCCTCTTCCTTAGTCAAGATATGCATAGAAAAAGGAGATTTGTATTTTGAAAATTATGATGATATGTTCTTAAGATATGGGGCAAGATCCCTTTGATTTAGGGATTCATTTCCTTTTTCTTTTGTCTTAATCAAGTATGATAGATTTGCCTTTTTAAGTGGCAAATTTCTAGCCCTTGAATTTTCCTTACTTAACTAAAATTATTTGTGTAGGATAATGATGTTTTGTCATAATGCTATGTATTATTACCCACTTGCTAAAGTTATGAATGTAGGATATAGATGTTTTTGTCCTAAAGCCTTGTATTATTATGCCACTTGCCAAAATGATGAATGTAGAATCACACCACTTGTCAAATTTTTGTCTTAATGCCATGTCACTTAATCTTGATTACACTAATATTTCATCACTTTAATTTTATTTTTATTTTTATTTTTCCTCTTGGGTTTGGGCTCATTCTTGCCCATTTTCCTTACTTTGGTTAAAATTCTTCCTTTCCTAATGGGCTTGGTCACATTTTCATGATTTTTGGGCTATCGGTCCAATTTCTATATCCTAGTCCAAGTCTATGTTTTATTTCTTCCTTGGCCTATCCTATTGGCTTGCTAAAAATTCATGTGAAGTAGAAAAACTCTATATGAAATGTCTATAGGTTAAAGCCCAATTACGGGTGGAGATACTAAACTCAGTAACTTTTGCTCTTAAATTAAGAAAGATTACCCTAATCCGATCTTCTTAAAATTTTAAGACCTTTACTTACTTCACAAAAATTTATCTTTCTTTACCTAAGAATTTCACCTTTCTTTAACATGTTTATTTCTAATATTTTCTCTTAGGTTTTCTTTCTTTACCTATTCCATTAATATTAGAACATTTCTATGCATATATGTAAGGTGAAGAATTTCTAAGGAAAATATCTAAAAATTACGGGATGTTACAATAAGTGTGGTGAACCCTAACCCTAGGCTTTTATTAATTGAATTACTTGTTAGTTTAATTGTGACAAACTTTCTATCGCATTACATCAATTTAGATAGCATATTTCGTATCATTCTAGTAATTGACATTGTTCTTTGTAGGATACGACCAGTACTCGCCGGACTAACTACAGCTACGCTGTGTGCTTGCGGTTAATTATAAAACAGACACAACAAGTTTTTGGTGCTGTTGTCGGGGAGAAATCGTCAATATTAGATATCTGCGAAATAGTTAGACTAGATCACTTTCTTTTAATTTTTCTACCTAATTTTATCTTGCTGACTTTTGCTTCTTTTCTTCCTTTATAGGTATGTTTCTCTTTTATGCGAAGAGAACGTGAGGTTGTTGCTGAGTTTGATCTAGAAATTGAACGCACACTACGAAGGATAAAAAGAAGATAGCATCAAGATAATTCTGCACCTACCATGGCAGAGAGAGATAACCGATCTCTTAAAGATTTTACTGCCCCAAATACTCATGGCCTAAATTCGAACATCGTAAGACCAATTTTTGAGGCCAACAACTTTGAGCTGAAGCTTTGTCTTTTTCAGATGGTTCAGCAGAATCAGTTTGGAGGGTCACCTACTGAAGACCCTAATCTCTACTTATTAGTATTTCTAGAATACTGTGATACCCTGAAGCTGAATGCAGTATCTTCTGATGCCATCAGATTGAGACTGTTCCCTTTCTCTCTGAGGGACAAGGCCCGTGCATGGTTGCATTCTCTTTCATCAGGGTCCATCATCACATGGCAGCAGCTTTCTCAAGCTTTCCTAGCCAAATACTTCCCACTGAGTAAAACGACCCATCTTAGGAATCAAATAACTACCTTTGCTCAAAAAGATGGGGAGTCACTATATGAGGCTTAGGAGAGATTTAAAGAGCTCCTCAGAATATGCCTACACCATGGGTTGGAGAAGTGGCTTATAGTCCATACATTCTACAATGGACTGATTTACAGCACTTGTATATCTGTGGATGCTGTAACTAGAGGAGACATTAAGAACAAAATAGTTGATGAGGCATATGAGTTAATTGAAGATATGGCTCAAAATCACTACTCCTGCTCTAGTGAGAGGCAGCCAAGAAAAGCAGTAGGTATGTATGAAGTATATGCTTTTAATAATCTCACTTTTGAAGTTGATGCATTATTTCAAAAGTTAGTTAAATTGAGCATCAATGTTGTTGGTTCTTCTTCATCTTCTACATGTGAGATCTGTGGGTGTGTTGGCTATGTGGCTAGTGATTGTCAACTTGGAAATTATGCACCTTAGGATTGTGAACATGTGAACTTTGTGAACAATAATCAGAAAAACAATCCCTACAGTAACACCTACAGTCCAGGTTGGAGGAATCATTTGAATATTTCATACAAGCCTAATGTGAATCAGCCTCAGAATAATTTTTGGCAACCTCCTGGGTTCCAAAATCAGAGGCCATTCAATGAATTCAGAGCCCAGCACCACTCAATGAATGAGGCCATAAAGGATTTAGCCTATAAAGTTGACTCACTTGTTACTCATAGCAAGATGATGGAAACTCAGATAGCATAGCAGGCGAGCCATTAAAATAGGAACTTTGGCAAACTTCCAGGTCAGATTGAGAATCCTAAGGAGCACTGTAATGCCATTACCCTGAGAAGTGTTAAACAATTGGCTGAATCAGAGAGAAAAGGAGAGGTAAAAGAAGATGATCCTCAGGCTGCATCTGAGAAGAGAAGAGAAGAGAAGAGAAGAGGAACAAATAGAAGAGGAAAAGAAGGAAGAAGAGCCTAAATATGTGGCTCCTGCACCTTACAAGCCACCAATCCCTTTTCCTTAAAGATTGGTGAAGGCTAAGTTAGAGAAGCAGTTTGGGAGGTTTCTGGATGTTTTCAAGAAGTTAAATATCAATATTCCTTTCCTAGAAGCCATCTCCCAAATGTTTTCTTATGCGAAGTTTCTAAAGGAAATCCTCTCAAACAAGAGGAAAATTGAAGAGTATGCTATTGTGGCACTGACAGAGGGATCCAGTGCTTTAATTCAAAATAAACTGCCACAAAAACTTAAGGATCTTGGAAGCTTCTCAATTCCTTGCTCTATAGGAGACATAAAGATTGACAGAGCCTTATGTGACCTTGGAGCAAGTGTGAGCCTCATGCCTATTTCGGTTTGCAAGAAACTTTAAATGGGTGACTTGAAGCCTACCACTCTTTCTATTCATTTGGCTGATCGATTCATCAAGTATCCGGTAGGTATATTAGAGGATGTTCCTCTAAAGGTGGGTAAGTTTTATATACCTGTTGATTTTGTGATTTTAGAGATGGAGGAAGATAACAAAATCTTTATCATTCTTGGAAGGCCTTTCCTAGCTACAGCTGGTGCAAATATCAATGTAAAATATGGAAAGCTTTCTTTGAATGTAGAGGATGAAAAAGTAGAATTCAATTTAAATGATACAATGAACCCTCCTTCTCTAACTGAATCTTGCTGTATGATTGGCTTACCTGAACCTAATACGAATGATAATGCCATGAATTTTTGCTTCCTCTAACCCACTTGAGTTATGCTCTGTGGAAAGTTCTTGTGTTTGTGTTAAACAGGGGGAAGAAAAGAAGGCTATTAAGGAGGTAATCCGAGTTTCAAAAGTAGAACCTAAGCCACCTCCTCTCAACTTGGATAAAGCAAAGGAAGAAAAGATTGAGCCAAAAGGAACTTTGAAGGCCATTGGACAAAGCCTCAAGTATCATACTAAGAGGTAATGGATTAAAAAGAGAGTAATTCAAACTCTATTCAAGCTTCCTTGAGTGGAAACCATGCAAGGGAGTCGAGCTAATGACTTTAAACAAGCACTTTGTGGGAGGCAACCGACATTTTAATTTTTAAGTTTCTTTTTGTTATGATTTCTTGCTTTAAGACTTTGTTTTCATCTTTAATTTAGTTAATATCTAAGGTTATGAGTATAAATGAGTGTTTGCATATGATTTATAGGTCCATTCTCATGTGCCCAAAGTTGAGTTAAAGAATGAAAATTAAGGGAAATTGAAAAGGGTTGAAAACTGCAGCAATTTTTGAAGAATTAGAGGATCCAGCATCAAACACGGGCAGGCCGTGTCATAGGACACGACTGTGCCTCAAATCCAGCCCAAGCACTCCTCACTTGTGTTGCTCAACACGGGCCAAATCCTAGAATTTTGGAATTCTAGCACCAAGCACGGGTGAACTGTGCTTTGAGGCACGACTATGTTCCAGGTAAAAAGAGAGAGAGAGAGAGAAAGGGAAAAGAGCCATTTGCTATTGTCATCACCATTATAGCTTCTCTCCAGGTCTAATTTTAACCTTTGCTTTATGCTTAATTTTTTTTATATGGATTGGATTTCCTTGATGGTTAGACTGGATTACTCCTCTGGATTGATTGAGTGCTAAAATTTTCTAATTTTTGCATTGCCTAAGTTGTTGGACAAAGTATTTCTCTGATTAGTGCATTGCCCTTAGAATGCTTTGATTCTGACCTACACTCTGTTGGCTGATATATAATTTACATTAATTTTGGCTGTGGCTTATATACTTTGATTTATGATTAGCTGGTTAAATCTCATTGAGAGTAGACACTTAGCACCTGAGTCAGAACCCTAAACCTACTTCTTCAGAAGACCATTAAGCAAGTAAGTTACTTCTCCTTTTGCCCGTATTTTCAGTTATTAATGACATTGAGGACAATGTCAAGCTAAAGCATGTGGGAGTAGATTTAGGCTTGTGGTTTTCTCTGATTAGTTATTATTGGCTGAATATCTCATGTTGGATTGTAAAATCACATAGTTTACTATTTCAGAGATAGATTGATGTAATATAGGCTAGTTTTAGCTCATGAACATGTGATGCACAATAGGATATGAATTAGGCAGTTTATGTAACACCACATTTTTTTCTTTTTATCTATATCACTCTTTCAAAATATCTCAAATCAATATTCAATGTAAGCCCTTTGAAATCAAGTAAAGCATATAATGTTTGGGTGATATAAAACCATCACTTTAGAAGTATTTCTCTTGGTCAATTGGTTTTTAAAATCCCTTCAACAAATAAGGTTCTTTTTCCTATAGAAAACAATGAAAAATAAGGTTTTCTAGAACTAAACACGGCCTTGAAACTCAGAACACGGCTGGACCGTGTTCTATGACCTTCCTTCACTAATCAGACCATAACTCTCTCATGTTGATACTTTCTTTAAAATCATTACCGATTTTGCCCAAAAATTCGAAATAACCAGAATAGAAAAATCCACATAATATACAGCCTACATGTTGCACAATTTCACATTTAATCACTTGTAAAACATAAAAGTTGCATCAAAATTTGTGGAGAGTAGGTGTTAAGCCTACCTTAACAAGCTTCCTAAACTTTGTATACCAATTTCTCACCACCAAAACCTACATCCATACCTTGAATTAGGAAATCCATTGAAGAAAATATGATTATAGAAGAATTTAGATCAAGAAAACCTACCTTGATTTTCTCCTCTTGCACTTTCTCTCTCTTCTTCCTCTCTCTTAAGTTCTTCTCTCCTTTCTAAATTTTTTCTGATCACTCCCCCTCTCCTTTGATAGTCAAGACCATCATCACCACTCAAGTGTTTTAGAAATACTTCTAGCCTAGCACTCAAGTGTTTTAAAAATTCTTCTAGCCTACCACTCAAGTGTTTTAAAAATATTTCTAGCCTACTACTAAAGTGTTTTAGAAATACTTCTAGTCTATCACTTAAGTGTTTTAGAAACACTTCTAGCCTATCACTCAAGTGTTTTGGAAACACTTCCAGCCTACCATTCAAGTGTTTTAGAAACACTTCCAAGCTACTTGGTTAAAATGACCAAAATGCCATTTTACCAAAAATCGTATAAATACCAAAATACCACTTTAAAGTATTTACAACATTACTAGTCTATTGAAATTACATAATTGTCACTCTTGAAAAGCATTACAATACGACCCGTACATTAAAGAATACGTAAATACCCATTAGTATTTTAGGGAAAAAATCAGGGATTTCTTGACTATCAAAGGGGAGGGGGAGTGATCAGAAAAAATTCAGAAAGGAAAGAAGAAGAAGAAGAGAGGGGAAGAAGAGAGAGAAAGTGAAAGAGGAGAAAATCAAGGTAGGCTTTCTTAATCCAAATTATTCTATAATCGTCTTTTCTTCAATGGATTTCCTAATTCAAGGTATGAATGTAGGTTTTGGTGGTGAGAAATTGGTATACAAAGTTTAGGAAGTTTGTTAAGGAAGGCTTAACACTTACTCTCCATAAATTTTGATGCAATTTCTATGTTTTACAAGTGATTAATTGTTAAATTGTGCAACATGTAGACTGTATATTATGTGGATTTTTCTATTCTGGTTATTTCGAATTTCTGGGCAAAATTGGTAATGATTTTAAAGAAAGTATCAACATAAGAATTGTAACTGTGTGTCTCATGAATTTATAGGCTCTGAGAACACCTAATTTGGAGTCAATATGAAGGAGATTTGACTCAAGAAGTAAGCAGAGGTCACTGAACATGATGAGTCTGGAATCTAGAATTTGTAAATATGAGTACCTTTAGTTTTCAAATTTTTTAATTCTCAATTGCTTCTCTTTTATTCTCATTTGCTTCTCTTTTATTCTCATGTGGTTGGGTGGCCTCATCAGCTCACTCATGCTAATAGGGCATCCCCTACTCGGTACCGTCACAGCCATACAATCCATCGATATTCATCGATGTCCACTCAAGTCAAATGCAATGCATATACATCAAGCAACTCACCACGAGCTTTACGCTTGTCAATCAATAACAAATGCAATGCAAAAACATCATTTTCATACTCAATGAGTTATATAAATATACATCATAACTCTTACCATGAACATATTTCAAATCATATGTTCCATAGCTATTTCCATCTATATCACTCTTTCAAAATATCTCAAATCAATATTCAATGTAAGCCCTTTGAAATCATGTAAAGAAAAAAATGTTTTGGTGATATAATACCATCACTTTAGAAGTATTTCTCTTGGTCAATTGGTTTCTAAAATCCCTTCAACAAATAAGGTTCTTTTTCCTATAGAAAACAGTGAAAAATAAGGTTTTTCAGCCCTAAACACGGCCTTGAAACTCAGACCACGGCTGGACTGTGTTTTGTGTCCTTCCCTCACCAATAAGATAATAACTCTCTCATTTCAACTCTGATTAAGGTGATTTTAGTGTCTATATAAAGATAAGACAATTACATAAAACTTGTATGTTTACCATAGTTTCAAATTCCTTATCTATTAGTCTCATAAATTCAAACACTAAAGCACTCATATTTACAAATTCTGGATTCCAGACTCTTCGTGTTCTGTTACCTTCCCTCACTAATCAGAACATAACTCTGTCATTTCAACTCTGATTAAGGTGATTTAGGTGTCTATGTAAAGATAAGACAATTACCTATAACTTTCATGTTTACCATAATTTCGAATGCCTTACAGATTAGTTCTAAAAATTTGAACACTTAAAGTATTCATATTTACAAATTCTGGATTCCAGAATCTTCATGATCTGTGACCTCTGCTTACTTATTGGGTCATATCTCCTTCATATTGACTCCAAATTAGGTGATCTCAGAGCCTATAAATTCATGAGAATCATATCTACAATTCTTTTGTTAATACTTTCTTTAAAATCATTACCAATTTTACCCAGAAATTCAAAAGATACAAAATAGAAAAATCCACATAATATACAGCCCTCATGTTGCACAATTTCACATTTAATCACTTGTAAAACATAGAAATTGTATCAAAATTTGTGGAGAGTAGGTATTAAGCCTACCTGAAGAAGCTTCCTAAAATTTGTATACCAATTTCTCACCACCGATACCTACATCCATACCTTGAATTAGGAAATCTATTGAAGAAAAGATGATTATAGAAGAATTTGGATCAAGAAAACCTACCTTGAATTTTCTCCTCTTGCTCTTTCTCTCTCTTCTTCATCTCTCTTCTTCTTCTTCTTCTCTCCTTTCTAAATTTTTTCTGATCACTCCCCCTCCCCTTTGATAGTCAAGATCATCATCATTACTCAAGTGTTTTCGAAATACTTCTAGCCTACCACTCAAGTGTTTTAAAAATTCTTCTAGCCTACCACTCAAGTGTTTTAGAAATACTTCTAGCCTACCACTTAAGTGTTTTAGAAACACTTCCAGCCTGCCATTCAAGTGTTTTAGAAACACTTCCTTGCTCACATGAAGAGAACTATCCCACTCATGACTTGGAGTTGGCTGCGATAGTTTTTGCCTTAAAGATATAGCAACACTACTTGTATGGAGCTGTATTTGAGATATATAGCAACCACAAGTCTTTAAAGTATCTTTTTGACCAAAAAGAGCTAAATATGAGGTAAAGAAGGTGGATGAAATTCATCAGTGATTATAAGTTTGAATTTAGGTATCACCCTAGAAAAGAAAACATAGTAGCTGATGCATTGAGTCAGAAGTCGCTACATGTGAGTCATATGATAATTTGGAAGATGAAGTTGATTGAAGAGTTCCGAAATTTGAAGTTTTTAGTGTTGATTGTCCTTGGAAGTATGATTATTAGTGAATTAAAAGTTGAATGTGACTTAAAGATGGAAATTAAGGAAGCGCAATCACAGGATCAGTTTTTACAAGACTGAAGAGACCAGTCTGATTTTGCAGTATCAAAAGATGGAGTCATTATGTACCAAGGCAGAACATGTGTACCACAAGGAGGGAATTTGAAAGTTAAATACTAGATGAAGCACATCAAAGTAAGTATACAATCCATCTGGGATCTACCAAGATGTATCAAGACTTGAAAAGATTGTATTGGTGGCCAGGAATGAAGTGAGACATTGCTGAGTATGTAACGAAATGTATGACTTGTCAAAAGTTGAAGATTGAACACCAAAAACCTTCTGGGATGTTACAACCATTAGAAATCCCTGAGTGGAATGGGATAGCATTTCTATGGATTTTGTTCATATTTTCAAATTCCTTACCTATTAGTCCTAGAAATTCGAACACTAAAGCACTCATATTTACAAATTCTAGATTCCAGACTCTTCATGTTTTGTGACCTTCTCTTACTAATAAGAACATAACTCTGTCATTTCAACAATGATTAAGGTGATTTGGGTGTTTATGTAAAGATAAGACAATTACCTATAACTTTCATGTTTACCAGAATTTCCAATTCCTTACAGATTACTTCCAGAAATTCGAACACTAAAAGTAGTCATATTTACAAATTCTAGATTCCAAACTCTTCGTGATCTGTGACCTCTGCTTACTTCTTGGGTCATATCTCCTTCATATTGACTCCAAATTAGGTGATCTCAGAGCCTATAAATTAGTGAGAATCATATCTACAATTCTTATGTTGATACTTTCTTTAAATTCATTACCAATTTTACCCAGAAATTCGAAATAACCAAAATAAAAAAATCCACATAATATACAGCCCTCATGTTGCACAATTTCACATTTCACTCATTGCTTCTCTTTTATTCTCATTTACTTCTCTTTTATTCTCATGTGGTTGGTTGGCCTCATCGGCTCACTCAGGCTAGTAGGGCATCTCCTACCCGATACCGTCACACCCATACAACCCACCGATATTCATCGATGTCCACTTAAGTCAAATGCAATGTATATACATCAAACAACTCACCACGAGCTTTACTCTTGTCAATCAATAACAAATGCAATGCAAAAACATCATTTTCATACTCAATGAGTTATATAAATATACATCATAAATTTTACCATGAGCATATTTCAAATCATATGTTCAATAGGTATTTCCATCTATATCACTCTTTCAAAATATCTCAAATCAATATTCAATGTAAGCCCTTTGAAATCAAGCAAAGAAAATAATGTTTTGGGACCCAGACCTTTTCCACAAAAGCCAGTGACGGATCCGTGTGGGAAATGTGGAAGATACCATAAAAATGGATCATGTTACTTCAATTCCATTACTTGCTTCCAGTGTGGACAAAAGGGGCATATTAACCTCACGGCCTTGGTGACTTAGTAGTTCACTGGCTCCCCTCCACTAGTACTCAGCTTCCACCTGTAGCATATAAGCCGCAAAATTAACCTTCTGCTCATCAGCACAATAACCATGTAAGACTCTACTAAGTCAACCTAGGTGACCACCTAACCAATGGTCGCCTAGGATCGATATGCTCTAATACCAACTATGTAACACCATTTTCTTTCCTTTTCATCACATTTCTCATAATATATATATATATATATATATATATGCATTATGCATAAATACCCATATATGTATATTACAAATCTCGCAACAGTATTTATGATAAAATACAAGTCATAATTACAATACAACAACAAAAGTCCCCATACAGCACACCATTCTTGAAACACAATGGGTGAGAAGGTGGTGCTGACATTGGGATCTTTATTGGCAACGCCGTCCATGGAAGCATCTTAATTTTTTTTATCTGAACATAACACCATAAAATAGTGAGAACAGGGTTCCCAGTAGACTCAACCTTTTATAATAAAATGTGTAAAAACAAATATTATGTTCAACTGTATAAACTACAAAAAATATTAAGCTTTTATAATAAAATCATAACTTTTAATACACTAGCCTCACTTGACGATCTGGTGTAACAACTCCATTTAAGTATCAATTTTTTTTAAAAAAAAGAAATACCATCAAGTTATTACCTCGTTACAACTTAACTCCATATAACATTTATTTAATTTATACAATATAGAGTTCACATATATATCATTAATCAAAACATACGTACAACATATCAAACACATAAAAATCTATATCTTATTTATTCTGGTTGACCAATTCCGGAGATACAGGTGCGGGTGGTTGCACCTTCACTGGGATCTAAGCCAACTCGACCACAAACATTTTATTTGCTTCTGGAATCTGCCTAACATAAAGTACTCGATCCAACGTGCACTAAAAGCCAGAGCTATAGAAAAATCTGCATAACTACTTTTCTGAACATGATATCGAAATATAGTGATAATTAAATCCCAGTAAGTTTAACAATAAATCATTATCATTATAGCTCATCACATCATGTTCAGCTGCATAAACTACAGAAAATATCTTTGGTCACACGAATGCATTATATCTATGCACATAAGAATCATACAGTAATAATATGTATGACAGGAGTAACTATTTTTAGAATATCATATGATGGCCAACAACTTATTCTCATTTCAAGTTACCCCGGTCAGGGTGAGTATCCTCTACTCTCCGGTATAGGCTTTTCTCGTTCTGTCCGACATGGCACACTTTCTCTTTTTTTTCTCAATCATAATCATAACCGTTAGTAGGGCGTCCCCTACTGGTGCACCACACGGATTTCCATGTGATCGTGCTCATTTCTTTTCTTTTCACAATGATAGCCAAAAATATGCTTTCAATAACAAGTATGTTCATCAAAATATAATTATTACCAAAAATCATTGGTAATCATGCCATGAACATAACCATTTCAAATATCACTTTATAAAATATTACCATGTCAAAATTTCACACTTAAGATGGTAAGAAGTTCATACAATGGCAATGGCTATGACTATACTAGTCATTTATTAAGATTCATCTTCTTTTTTAAATACTAATTGTATTTCTTTATTTTCTTGATGCAGGTTTTCATCCTATCTAACCTTCTCTTACTAAGCAGAGCATAACTCCCTCAATTTAACTCTGATGTAGGTGATCTTGGTGTCAATTTCAAGATAAAACAATTATCTAAAACTATTATATTGAGAATTGTAGTGAAATATTAAGAAATCAAGGTGATATTACACCCTAAATGTATAGGTTATTTCTTTTCAGATAGGTTCTGACCTCTACCTACTAATCGGACCATATCAACTACATATGGACTCCAACTTGAGTAATTCTAGTGGCTAAAAATCCATAACACACATATCTATAATTCTTATGTTAACTATTTATTTTAATTCCATACAGATAATTTCCAAAAATTAAAATACAGAAGCTATCCTAACATATTCTTCCCTGATGAACCATTTTCTGACCTTTAAATACTAATAAGCTCATATCTTCCTCATATGGACTCCAAATTGAATGATTCCAGTGGATAAAAATCCATGACACACGTAGCTATAATTCTTATGTTAACCATTTATTTTAATTCCATACAGATAATTCCCATAAATTAAAATACAGAAGTTGTCCTAACATAATCTTCCCTGATGAACCAGTTTCTGACCTTTGACTACTAATCTGCTCATATCTTCCACATATGGACTCCAAATTGAATGATTCCAGTGACTTAAAATCCATAACACACATAGCTATAATTCTTATGTTAACCATTTATTTTAATTCCATACAGATAATTCTCAGAAATTAAAATACAGAAGTTGTCCTAACATATTCTTCCCTGATGAACCATTTTCTGACCTTTGACTACTAATTGGACCATATCTACCTCATAGGGACTCCAAATTGAATGCTTCCAGTGGCTAAAAATCCTTGACACATATATTTTTAATTCTTATGTTAACCATATATTTTAATTCCATACATATAATTCCCAGAAATTAAAATACAGAAGCTATTCTAACATATTCTTCCCTGATGAACCATTTTCTAACCTTTGCTTACTAATCGGACCATATCTACCACATATGGACTCCAAATTGAATGATTCAAGTGGCTACAAATCCATGACACAAATAGATATAATTCTTATGTTAACCATTTTTTTTAATTCCATACATATAATTCCCAGAAATTGAAATACAGAAGCTGTCCTAACATATTCTTCCCTGATGAACCATTTTCTGACCTTTGACTACTAATCGGACCATATCTACCTCATATGGACTCCAAATTGAATGATTCCAGTGGCTAAAAATCCGTGACACATATATATTTAATTCTTATGTTAACCATTTATTTTAATTCCTTATAAATTGTTCTCAGAAATTAAAACACCGAAGCTAAAAAGTCTGCCACCTATAGCCATACCCATGCAGAACTATCTACACCAACCTAAGTATTCAAACATACATCACATGCAAGATCAATATGTAACATGATATAGCAACATACATGACCAATCATCAAAGTTCTAAGATCAAATTCTCATATAAATATTATAAGTTTCAAAATTTTTCTTCAAAAAGAAATATTGTTAAACTTACCTGGAGCACTTAGTCCCCTAGACTTCTCCTTCCTCTTTCTTCCTTTCTTCCTCTCCTTTCCTCACTCTACCTTGCTTCTATTTTTGCTCTCCCTCACTTGGACGAAATTCAAATGTTGTAAGGGTGGGTTTTCTTATATAGACTACCAAATAATTCACCTTTCATGATCATGGGTCTACCTTATCACAATTAGGATACACTTTGTTAAATTTTTGGAAAACAAACAACTTATGTTCTTGTCTTCCTCTTCCTTAGTCAACATATGCATAGGAAAAGGAGATTTGTATTTTGAAAATTATGATGATATGTTCTTAAGATAAGAGACAAGGTCCCTTTGATTTAGGGATTCATTTCCATTTTCTTTTGTCTTAAACTAGTAAGGTAGGTTTGCCTTTTTTGGTGGAAAATTTCTAGCCCTTGAATCTCCATTATTTGGTTGATATTATTTGTGTGGGATAGGAATGTTTTATCTTAATACCATGTATTATCATACCACTTGCTAAAATTATGAGTGTAGGATATAGATGTTTTTGTCCTAAAGCCTTGTATTATCATGCCACTTGCCAAAATGATGAATGTAGAATTACACCACTTGCTAAATTTTTGTCTTAATGCCATGTAACCTAATCTTTATTATTATTACATTATTATATCATCACCTAATTTATTTTATTTTATTTTTCCTCTTGGATTTGGGCTTATTCCTACCCATTATGGGCTTGTTCCTACCTATTTTCTTTGTTTTGGATAAAATTCTTCCTTTCTTAGAGGGCTTGGTCACATTTTCATAATTTTTGGGCTATTGGTCCAATTCCTATATCCTAGTCCAGGTCTATGTTTTATTTCTTGCTTAGGTTATCCAATGGGTTTGCTAAAAACTTATGTGAAGTGGAAAAACTCTATATGAAGTGTCCATAGGTAAAAGCCTAATGTATGGGTAAAGATTTTAAACTTAGTAACTCTAATTCTTGAATTAAGAAAAATTACCCTAATCCAATGTTCTTGAAATTTTGTGACCTTTACTTGTTTCTAAAAATTTATCTTCCTTATCCAAGAATTTTGCATCTCTTTAGTATGTTATTTCTAATTGTTTTTCCTATTAGTTTTTCCATCTTTATTTGTTCTCTTAATGTTAGAAACATTTTCTATGCATATACATAAGGTGAAGAATTTCTAAGGATTATATTTCCTTAGATATCTAAAATATTGTCTAATAAATTTTATTTCTTTAATTAAATATTTATGTACTTTTATCAATAAAAGAAACGAAATTAGGGATGTTACATTACCAACCTTATTACTCAAATAGTTGGGGATATCTCATCTATATGTCATCTTCTACTTTCTAGGTGGCTTCCTCACTTCAGTGGTTTTGCCATATAATCTAACTATTGGGATTTCTTTTAACCATAAGTTCTTCACTTGTTGATCAATAATAAACATCAGTTTTTCTTTATGATTAAACCAAATTCTCATCCAATTGAATTTCTTAGAATTAGATAACATGAGAAGAATTTCATAGGTACTTCCTTATCATTGATGTAAGAAAGACTATACCAACATCACTTAATCCTGATGGTAAAATTAGACGATATATACTATGCATACTTTATCTAAGATTTCAAAAGATACTATATACTAAATCTTAACTTTTTCTTTCTTTCCAAACCTCATTACATCTTTCATGGGCGAGTCCTTTAAGAAAATTTGATCACCAATTAATAATTTCTAGTGCTCAACATTCATGGTCCTTATAGACTTTTGGCTTGTATTGAGTTTCTTGTATTTTTTTTCTAATTAATTGCACTTTATTAACAACATCTTACCATAAGTCTGACTCCACTGAGTCATCTAACAGAAAGTTTGTAACACCTCTTACATAAGGCTTTAAATTATCCAATAACACTTTATTATAGACAAATTCTGCTAAGGGATCTCCCTCTAAACTCGAAGACATACGCTTGAAGCATACTCTCTAAATTAATATCATTAATTTAGGTTAGTCATATTCTATCTATTGCATGATATTCTAAATTAGATTCCAAAAACTTAACTTTACTTAATTCACTCACCTATTAGGAGACCTAGGATATTTCATATAAAACCTCAAATGGTGCCATTTGTATGTTAACCTAATAATTACTGATAGAGGCAAGTTCAACTAAAGATAAATGATTTTCTCCAAAATTTCACCAAAATTATATAAAAATACCTAAAGCATAATTTCTAATGTATAAACACATCATTTAAATTTAGTATTAGCTATACTATAATTTAGTTAAGATCCTAAACTTCTTGATTAGCTCTCTTGAAACAATATATTCAATTCTTACTTGCTGACATAACAAACAACAAAAAATATTTCACTTGTATCTTCTTTTTACCATTATACTAGTACAATTCTTTCATATCTCAGTATATCCTTATTGTAATGCCCACAATTTACGTTACGTAAAATAAACATTTATTATTATTATTATTATTTTCGCAATAAGATATTTTCCTTAAAGAAACATAATTCAATTCTTTATCATGGGAACAGATATAGATAGGATCTCTCATGTATACACAATATACAGACCAAGTCTATAAACATCAAAGTATAGGAGAAATGGGGATCTTGCCTGTAGCGTTCAGAGCACTCTAGAATACAAACACAGTATAATTCAAAGACCGTGAGTCTAGGAAGCAACGTAGACTCACCCAGAAAATATATCATCTATTTGTCGAATCAGACTATGATATTCTTATCTAAAAAATGTGGAAATATCGTGCAGTGAGTTTGACAACTCAGTGAGCAAATAATTCCTCCTATGACCTCTTAGGTCAGCATATGGATGTACTTAAATTTTAAAATGTGTCACATAGAAAATACAGTTCCGAAGTACATTCATATGGGACCCGTATTTCAAATATTATCAAATC
The DNA here is from genome assembly GCA_037074535.1 of Gleditsia sinensis. Classification (NCBI taxonomy): domain Eukaryota; kingdom Viridiplantae; phylum Streptophyta; class Magnoliopsida; order Fabales; family Fabaceae; genus Gleditsia; species Gleditsia sinensis. Next base: position 33,669,829 of record CM073468.1, read on the forward strand.
AAAGTATATTCAGATATCCAAAACCATATGCTACATGTAACAACCTTTTTTTTTCCTTTATTATTATACAATATTGAGTTCACATACATGTCATTAATCAAAACAGACGTATAACATATCAAACACAGATATTTACATCTTGTTTATTTTGGTTGACCAATTCCGGAGATACAGGTGCAGGTGGTTGCACCTTCACCGGGATCTGAGCCAACTCGACCACAAACATCTTATTTGATTCTGAAATCTGCCCAACATAAAGTAACTCGATCCAATGTGCACTAAAAGCCAGAGCCTTAGAAACAAAAGCTGCATAAATAATTTTCTGAACATGATTTGGAAATATAGTGAGATCACCTTAACTTTTGAGAATAGACAAAGATACTAATGTAAGTATTTATAGAACTCAGAGAAGGGCATATTTATAATAGCTATACAAATAGGCCGGGTATTATTAGAACAACTATGTGTGTGATTGGTGGATATCAGCTAAATTAAAGGTAAATAAAAAAAAATTCAAAACTGACCGTAAGCTTGTACAGTAGTATGACTGTGACCCATATTAAGCACATAAAGAGTATAAGATAAGATATCACCAGAAAGCTGTCTTTATCTTGTTGTCTTTGATGAAGCATTGATGTTTTGATTCTTGTAGAAAAGTTGTAGGTGATAGCCATCATTGAAAAAAAAATGCAATTAAATGATTTATTTTGTATTCTCAAATTATGTAACAACCTTTTTTTTTTCCTTTATTATTATACAATATTGAGTTCACATACATGTCATTAATCAAAACAGACGTATAACATATCAAACACATAGATATTTACATCTTGTTTATTTTAGTTGACCAATTCCGGAGATACAGGTGTGGGTGGTTGCACCTTCACCGGGATCTAAGCCAACTCGACCACAAACATCTTATTTGATTCTGAAATCTGCCCAACATAAAGTAACTCGATCCAATGTGCACTAAAAGCCAGAGCCTTAGAAACAAAAGCTGCATAAATAATTTTCTGAACATGATATGGAAATATAGTGAGAATTAAATCCCAGTAAGTTCAACAATAAATTATCATCAGTAAAGCTCATCACGTCATGTTCAACTGTATAAACTACAGAAAATATCTTTGGTCACATGAATGCATTATATCTATGCACATAAGAATCATACTGTAATGATATGTATGATATGATTAACTATTTTCAAAATATCATATGATGGCCATCAACTTATTCTCATTTCAAGCTACCCCGGTCAGGGTGAGTATCCTCTACTCTCCAGTACGGGCTTTTCTCGCTCCGTCCGACATGGCCCACTTTCTCTTTCTTTTCTCATTATCATGATCATAACCATTGGTAGGGCATCCCCTACTGGTGCACCACACGGATTGCCATGTGACCGTGCTCATTTCTTTTCTTTTCACAATGTAGCCAAAAATATGCTTTCAATAACAAGTATGTTCATCAAAATATAACTATTACCATAAATCATTGGTAATCATGCCATGAACATAACCATTTCAAATATCACTTTATAAAATATTTCCATGTCAAAATTTCACACTTAAGATGGTAAGAAGTTCATACAATGGCAATGACTATGGCTATACTAGTCATTTATTAAGATTCATCTTCTTTTTTAAATACTAATTTTATTTCTTTATTTTCTTGATGCAGGTTTTCATCCTATCTAACCTTCTCTTACTAATCAGAGCATAACTCCCTCAATTTAACTTTGATGTAGGTGATCCTGGTGTCCATTTCAAGATAAAACAATTATCTAAAACTATTATTTTGAACATTGTAACGAAAAATTAAGAAACGAAGGTGATATTACTCCCTCAAAGTACATGATAGTTCCTCTCGGATAGGTTCTGACCTTTACTGACTAATTAGACCATATCTCCCAAATTGGAACTCCAAATTGAGTTATTCCAGTTGAAAAAAATCCATGAGCCATATATCTATAATTGTTATGTTGGCGCACTATTTTAATTCCCTACAGCATATTCCCAGAAATTCAAAAACTAAAGCATTAATAACATACTCTTCCCTGAATAAACATTTTCTGACCTCTGCTTACTAATCAGATCATATCTACCTCATATGAACTCCAAATTGCATCATTCCAGTGGGTATATTTCCATGAGACATATATATATATATATAACTTTAATGTTAATTATTTATTTTAATTCCATACAGATAATTCTCAAAAATTAAAATACAAAAGCTGTCCTAACATAATCTTCCCGGATGAACCATTTTCTGACATTGGCTTACTAATCGGACCATATCTACCACATGTGGACTCCAAATTGAATGATTCCAGTGGCTAAAAATCCATGCCACACATATCTTTAATTCTTATGTTAACCATTTATTTTAATTCCCTACCAATAATTCCCAAAAATTAAATTACCGAAGCTATCCTAACATATTCTTCACTGATGATTCATTTTCTGACCTTTGACTACTAATCAGACCATAGCTATTTCATATGGACTCCAAATGGAATGATTCCAGTGGGTGAAAATCCGTGATACATATATCTTTAATTCTTATGTTAACAATTTATTTTAATTCCTTATAGATTGTTCCCAGAAATTAAAATACCGAAGCTTAAAATTCTGTCAACCATAGCCATACCCATGCAGAACTATCTACACCAACCTAAGTATTCAAACATACATCACATGCAAGATCAATATGTAACATGATATAGCAACATCCATGACCAATCATCAAAGTTTTAAGATCAAAATCTCATATAAATATTATGAGTTTCAAAGGTTTTCTTCAAAAAGAAATATTGTTAAACTTACCTGGAGCACTTAGTCCCCTAGACTTCTCCTTCCTCTTTCTTCCTTTCTTCCTCTCCTTTCCTCACACTACCTTGCTTCTATTTTTGCTCTCCCTCACTTGGACGAAATTCTAATGTTGTAAGGGTGGGTTTTCTTATATAGACCACCAAATAATTCACCTTTCATGATCATGGGTCTACCTTATCACAATTAGGATACACTTTGTTGAATTTTTGGAAAACAAACAACTTATGTTCTTGTCTTCCTCTTCCTTAGTCAAGATATGCATAGAAAAAGGAGATTTGTATTTTGAAAATTATGATGATATGTTCTCAAGATATGGGGCAAGATCCCTTTGATTTAGGGATTCATTTCCTTTTTCTTTTGTCTTAATCAAGTATGATAGATTTTCCTTTTTAAGTGGCAAATTTCTAACCCTTGAATTTTCCTTACTTAACTAAAAGTATTTGTGTAGGATAATGATGTTTTGTCATAATGCTATGTATTATTACCCACTTGCTAAAGTTATGAATGTAGGATATAGCTGTTTTTGTCCTAAATCCTTGTATTCTTATGTCACTTGCCAAAATGATGAATGTAGAATCACACCACTTGCTAAATTTTTGTCTTAATGCCATGTCACTTAATCCTGATTACACCAATATTTCATCACTTTAATTTTATTTTTATTTTTATTTTTCCTCTTGGGTTTGGGCTCATTTTTACCCATTTTCCTTACTTTGGTTAAAATTCTTCCTTTCATAATGGACTTGGTCACATTTTCATGATTTTTGGGCTACCGGTCCAATTTCTATATCCTAGTCCAAGTCTATGTTTTATTTCTTCCTTGGGCTATCCTATTGGCTTGCTAAAAATTCATGTGAAGTATAAAAACTCTATATGAAGTGTCTATAGGTTAAAGCCCAATTACGGGTGGAGATACTAAACTGAGTAACTTTTGCTCTTAAATTAAGAAAAATTACCATAATCCGATCTTCTTGAAATTTTAAGACCTTTACTTACTTCACAAAAATTTATCTTTCTTTACCTAAGAATTTCACCTTTCTTTAACATGTTTATTTCTAATATTTCCTCTTAGGTTTTCTTTCTTTACCTATTCCATTAATATTAGAACATTTCTATGCATATATGTAAGGTGAAGAATTTCTAAGGAAAATATCTAAAAAATTACGGGATGTTACATTTTTTTCCTTTATTATTATACAATATTGAGTTCACATACATGTCATTAATCAAAACAGACGTATAACATATCAAACACATAGATATTTACATCTTGTTTATTTTGGTTGACCAATTCCGGAGATACAGGTGCGGGTGGTTGCACCTTCACCGGGATCTGAGCCAACTCGACCACAAACATCTTATTTGATTATGAAATCTGCCCAATATAAAGTAACTCGATCCAATGTGCACTAAAAGCCAGAGCCTTAGAAACAAAAGCTGCATAAATAATTTTCTGAACATGATATGGAAATATAGTGAGAATTAAATCTCAGTAAGTTTAACAATAAATTATCATCAGTAAAGCTCATCACGTCATGTTCAACTGTATAAACTACAGAAAATATCTTTGGTCACATGAATGCATTATATCTATGCACATAAGAATCATACTATAATGATATGTATGATATGATTAACTATTTTCAAAATATCATATGATGGCCATCAACTTATTCTCATTTCAAGCTACCCCGGTCAGGGTGAGTATCCTCTACTCTCCGGTACGGGCTTTTCTCGCTCCGTCCGACATGACCCACTTTCTCTTTCTTTTCTCATTATCATGATCATAACCGTCGGTAGGGCGTCCCCTACTGGTGCACCACACGGATTGCCATGTGACTGTGCTCATTTCTTTTCTTTTCACAATGTTAGCCAAAAATATGCTTTCAATAACAAGTATGTTCATCAAAATATAACTATTACCATAAATCATTGGTAATCATGCCATGAACATAACCATTTCAAATATCACTTTATAAAATATTTTCATGTCAAAATTTCACACTTAAGATGGTAAGAAGTTCATACAATGGCAATGGCTATGGCTATACTAGTCATTTATTAAGATTCATCTTCTTTTTTAAAATACTAATTTTATTTCTTTATTTTCTTAATGCAGGTTTTCATCCTATCTAACCTTCTCTTACTAATCAGAGCATAACTCCCTCAATTTAACTCTGATGTAGGTGATCTTGGTGTCCATTTCAAGATAAAACAATTATCTAAAACTATTATGTTGAACATTGTAACGAAAAATTAAGAAACAAAGGTGATATTACTCCCTCAAAGTACAGGATAGTTCCTCTCGGATAGGTTCTGACCTTTACTGACTAATTAGACCATATCTCCCAAATTGGAACTCCAAATTGAGTTATTCCAGTTGGTACAAAAATCCATGCGCCATATATCTATAATTGTTATGTTGGTGCACTATTTTAATTCCCTACAGAATATTCACAGAAATTCAAAAACTAAAGCATTAATAACATACTCTTCCCTGAATAAACATTTTTTGACCTCTGCTTACTAATTGGATCATATCTACCTCATATGAACTCCAAATTGCATAATTCCAGTGGGTATATTTCCATGAGACATAGATATATAACTTTAATGTTAATTATTTATTTTAATTCCATACAGATAATTCCCAGAAATTAAAATATAAAAGCTATCCTAACATAATCTTCCCTGATGAACCATTTTCTGACCTTGGCTTACTAATCGGACCATATCTACCACATGTGGACTCCAAATTGAATGATTCCAGTGGCTAAAAATCCATGACACACATATCTTTAATTCTTATGTTAACCTTTTATTTTAATTCCCTACCAATAATTCCCAGAAATTAAATTACCGAAGCTATCCTAACATATTCTTCCCTGATGATTCATTTTCTGACCTTTGACTACTAATCAGACCATATCTATCTCATATGAACTCCAAATGGAATGATTCCAGTGGGTGAAAATCCGTGACACATATATCTTTAATTCTTATGTTAACCATTTATTTTAATTCCTTAAAGATTGTTCCCATAAATTAGAATACCGAAGCTTAAAATTCTGTCAACCATAGCCATACCCATGCAGAACTATCTACACCAACCTAAGTATTCAAACATACATCACATGCAAGATCAATATGTAACATGATATAGCAACATCCATGACCAATCATCAAAGTTCTAAGATCAAAATCTCATATAAATATTATGAGTTTCAAAGGTTTTCTTCAAAAAGAAATATTGTTAAACTTACCTGGAGCACTTATTCCCCTAGACTTCTCCTTCCTCTTTCTTCTTTTCTTCCTCTCCTTTCCTCACACTACCTTGCTTCTATTTTTGCTCTCCCTCAGTTGGACGATATTATAATGTTGTAAGGGTGGGTTTTCTTATATAGACCACCAAATAATTCACCTTTCATGATCATGGGTCTACCTTATGACAATTAGGATACACTTTGTTGAATTTTTGGAAAACAAACAACTTATGTTCTTGTTTTCCTCTTCCTTAGTCAAGATATGCATAGAAAAAGGAGATTTGTATTTTGAAAATTATGATGATATGTTCTCAAGATATGGGGCAAGATCCCTTTGATTTAGGGATTCATTTCCTTTTTCTTTTGTCTTAATCAAGTATGATAGATTTGCCTTTTTAAGTGGCAAATTTCTAGCCCTTGAATTTTCCTTACTTAACTAAAATTATTTGTGTAGGATAATGATGTTTTGTCATAATGCTATGTATTATTACCCACTTGCTAAAGTTATGAATGTAGGATATAGATGTTTTTGTCCTAAAGCCTTGTATTATTATGCCACTTGCCAAAATGATGAATGTAGAATCACACCACTTGCTAAATTTTTGTCTTAATGCCATGTCACTTAATCTTGATTACACCAATATTTCATCACTTTAATTTTATTTTTATTTTTATTTTTCCTCTTGAGTTTGGGCTCATTCTTGCCCATTTTCCTTACTTTGGTTAAAATTCTACCTTTCATAATGGACTTGGTCACATTTTCATGATTTTTGGGCTATCGATCCAATTTCTATATCCTAGTCCAAGTCTATGTTTTATTTCTTCCTTGGGCTATCCTATTGGCTTGCTAAAAATTCATGTGAAGTAGAAAAACTCTATATGAAGTGTCTATAGGTTAAAGCCCAATTACGGGTGGAGATACTAAATTTAGTAACTTTTGCTCTTAAATTAAGAAAAATTACCATAATCCGATCTTCTTGAAATTTTAAGACCTTTACTTACTTCACAAAAATTTATCTTTCTTTACCTAAGAATTTCACCTTTCTTTAACATGTTTATTTCTAATATTTCCTCTTAGGTTTTCTTTCTTTACCTATTCCATTAATATTAGAACATTTCTATGCATATATGTAGGGTGAAGAATTTCTAAGGAAAATATCTAAAAAATTACGTGATGTTACATTCTTCCCCCTTAAGAAATTCGGTCCCCGAATTTCAATCCATCCTACCACATGTAGGGAATGAAATTAAGGCATTATTCAGAGTTACCAAGCTTATTACCTAAATAATTAGAGATATCTTTTCTGTATGACAGCTTTACTTTTTAATATGTCTATTCACTTGAGTGATTTTGCCATATAACTTAACGATAAGGATTTCTTTCACTCATAAGTTCTTCAATTGATTTCCTCTAGCCCGCATGGATATATCTATGGGTCGATATTAGAAAACACACATATAAAGGAACATATACACCTTCATATTGTGTAACTATCTTTTCTTATTCCAAACTTCTATCAAGTCAATTTTTTTTTTCATATATCAACATCATCCCCTGAATATCATCATCTTAATCTATCATCTATTTTTATCCTCAAATCCTTTAATCAATATGTTAAACATACGTAGCAATAAATCCTACCCGTTAACTACATATTCTTTGATTTTCACAGCCTTTTATAAGCTCAGAAATGTTTCTTTTCCATGTGATATCTTTCCACCGAATACCAATAGATTTAAAGTAGATTCTGACACATATATTCAAAATTTGCGGCCACCAATTTTTTGCTGAAATCATAGATAGATTTTGATTCCATATTTTCAAGAATTACGGCCACCGATTTTAATATTTTTCAATGCTTTGTCGAAATTTTTGACTTTCGCTTTTGGCACCATTCTCTATTATGCTTTTCGTCTATTTCACTCATTAACGGTTGGCATTAAATGCAAGGTTATTTTCCCTCATTGCAATGAAAGATAATTTCTTTTCTTTGAAACTCGGTTATTATGGTGTCTAAGTTGTTAGTAGGTTAAAGTAATGAAAAGTTTGAAAAGAATGGACGGATGATGGTCTTATGGTGTTTTGACAAATGTAATCAAGAGAATTAGTGGTGTTGAAGTTCTCGAGGAATAAAATATAGGAAGTAGGATTTAAGTTAGTCTTTGAACTCTTAATTTGGAAATATAGAGAATATTCTAAGAACCATGTCCGAAAATAATGTAGGTTATCAAGATATTTGTGTTAAAGGATTATATCATGCTAAATTGAGTCTAGTATCTAGGGTGGAGGTAACTGTGGGTTAATGGGGTGTGTGGCTACAGCTGCACATGCAGGGGGATGCCAAGTTCTAGGTATTATTCCTACAGCTCTAGCTACATCCAGCAACATAGGGAAGACAATTAGGGAAGAATATAGGGTAGTTTCCATGCATGAACGCATGGCTAGAATGATGAGCAATGCTGACGCCTTCATTGCCTTACCAGGTGGTTTTGGTACTCTAGAGGAGATTTTCCAAATAGTCTCTTAGGCACAACTGAATATGCATCACAAACCGATAGGTTTGTTAAATGTTAATAACTTCTTTGATGGTTTGTTATCTTTTCTAGATCAAGTTGTGGAACAGAGGTTTATCTCACACTCAGCACGACAAATTCTCATCTCAGCTTCAAATGCTGAGGAGTTGATTGATGCTTTACAAGCCTATGTTCATGTACCTAATCTAACTATTACTCCAATAGAATGGACGACAGATAACCGCAGGAAGCGTAAATTGGATTTGGATCTTTATCTTTAAATGTAGTAAAACGTAGCTATTATTGTACTACTTTTACTTTCTTAGACTCTACTTGTATACCATATTTACCAACCATACTCCTTTAGAGTTGGTAAAACTATCTTTGAATGTTGCTTATGATCCTCTGAACTTTTGAAATATTCTAGTATATCATCCATATATATAATAACAAATTATTCCAGGGATGACCTAATTACTATTCATTAAATTTATGAATGCAGCTAACGATTTGTCAATTTAAATGCATCACCAAGAACTCATAATGCCCATAATAAGTCCTACATCCTCTTCTCTTATCCCTAATTAATGTTACTCATATCCCAAATCTATTTGTGGAAAAATATTGAACACCTTATAACTGGTCAAACAGGTAATCTATACGAGCTAATGGGTTTCTATTTTACATTGTCACCTTATTCAACTGTCTATAATCTATGCATAGTCATAGTGATCCATCTTTCTTTTTCACAGATAGAACTAGAGCACTCCAAATAAAAGTACTAGGGCATTTAAATCCCTTGTCTAACAAGTCTTGTAACTAAATTTTTTATTTATTCAATCGATATCATTCTATATAAGGTTATAGATACTAGTTGGGTTCTAAGGAGTAAATCAATATTAAATTCTCAAATTATCGTGGCAAGGTTGTGTAGGGTTTCCTCCACATCGTTTACGGAATTCCTCCTTAGTGGTGCCATTTCTTACTGTGGTAAAAATAAAGTTATGCTGCTATTGAGGTGATCAAGCCCAATAGTTAGTTTAAAAAAAAAAAATTTAACAGCAGTCATAACACCACCTCGGCATATAGATAGGAAACACTAGTAATTTCCTACCTATATGAAATCACTGATCCCCTACACAACACTACCACAATATACTCAAGATATTATAAGATCGATTCAGATAACCAACCACCCACTGGCCATCTAGAATCGACCTTTCTCTGATACCAATTATGTAACAACCTCTTTTTTTTTTTTGGGCTACCGGTCCAATTTCTATATCCTAGTCCAAGTCTATGTTTTATTTCTTCCTTGGGCTATCCTATTGGCTTGCTAAAAATTCATGTGAAGTATAAAAACTCTATATGAAGTGTCTATAGGTTAAAGCCCAATTACGGGTGGAGATACTAAACTTAGTAACTTTTGCTCTTAAATTAAGAAAAATTACCATAATCCGATCTTCTTGAAATTTTAAGACCTTTACTTACTTCACAAAAATTTATCTTTCTTTACCTAAGAATTTCACCTTTCTTTAACATGTTTATTTCTAATATTTCCTCTTAGGTTTTCTTTCTTTACCTATTCCATTAATATTAGAACATTTCTATGCATATATGTAAGGTGAAGAATTTCTAAGGAAAATATCTAAAAAATTACGAGATGTTACACTACACGGTATGATCATTAAACAAATGTTGTTATGCTCAGCTGTATAAGTTAAAGTAAAATATTAAGATTTAGAGATAAAATCATCACTTTTAATGTACCTTCCTCACTCGGCAATCTGGTCAATGCAATGAAAATATAACTCATTTGCTATACGCATAATGACCTCGACCACAGTCACAATAAGTAATCAGGGAATGTGAGTACATCACCCTCTTGCCCCCTCACATTACCACTGTCACCCGGTTGGAGCGGCCCTCCCCTGGCTCAATCAAGCTAATAGGGCATCCCCTATTCGGTACCGTCACAAGCCATACAACCAGCCGATATTCATCAATACATATAAATACATGTAAAATTATCAAGAAACTCGTCATGAGCTTTATGCTTGTCATATTTATCAAGCAACTTGTCACGAGCTTTACACTTGCCATTCAATCTCATTTATAATATGACATGCATCATTTTCACAAGTATATAGCTTTACAAATCAATGCATCGTGCACATAATATTCACTTTATCGAATAATGATAAATACATTTAGAACCACATATTCAATGAGTCTCAAAATCTATTTCTAAAACCATACTCTTCTTGAACTATGTGTCAGTTCGTAAGTATAATAGATATTTTAACACATTTAATAAACTAATAATAGTATAAATAATTTATAAACAGAAACAATAATATATTTATTGTTCAAGAAGAGCATAGGGCAAGTCATAGAAAGAATTATCTACTCACAAGGTAGGGCTCCTAGTTGGACAGCCCTAAAATGTACTTTTTCAATCCGAATTTGAATAATTAGACCTCAAAAACGTGTCTGGAGGGTCCAAAGACTTAGAAAATGACTCCGGGAGTTTGGTCACTATTCACTATCGGAAAATGCTATTCACTCACCGAAAAATACTATGCATTCGCCGAAAATCACTATTCACGGCAAACAAAAAACTGTCAAATGGTCGAAAATATTCATATCCTAAGGTTTATCTAGCTCCTAAATCTATCTACTGTGTCAGAATTTCAATTAGAGGTCTCTAAGTAAAAGTTTTAGAATTTACCCTTTTTTTAGATTTTCTACTTCAGATCTACGGCTATTCAACGACTGATTTGAAAAATTAATTGGTCAAAACTGTAGTATTCTTCGTCTTGAATCCAATATCACCCTCAGTTTTGAGATCGGAAGTCAATAAGCACTCTAGATTTAGAGAGAAAATTGAAGGTTACTATTCACTCACTAGTCACTCCACTATTCATCGTTTCAGAAAAACTGCAATCCTTCGTTTTGTTTCCGCCTCCCACTTCCCCTTTTTCTTTTATTTTTTTATAATAAGAATAATTATTATTTAATAATTATATAATAGAATTTTATTTTATATATATTCATATAAATTCTATTTTTCATCCTAAAATATCTAAAAAATTTCTAAAAATTTACATTCTCATAAACCTATAGTTAAACTCTTAAATCATGATTTTTCTTGATAAAAATCTTAATAAAACAAATCTCAAAATAAATATCTTTATACATAATAAAAGAAAGAATATTTCTAAAAATACAACAAAATTTATTAAAGGCCAATATAATTATTTTAAGCAAAAGAATAATTATTTTAATTAAAAATTTACTTTCTTTTAGCAGAACATAATCCTTTTTAAACAAATAAAAATATATTTGTTTATAAAAAAACATTATTATTGAAAAACAAAAATTACGGGATGTTACACTTATTGCCTTGAAGTTATCCATATTCACAATCTATAGTTTCTTCTGAAATATCCTTTCTCAATAATTATTCACATGTGAATTCTCAATCTTAACATAATTTACATCTTAGATACTAGACTCAATTTAGCATGGTATAAACCCTTAACACAAATACCTTGATCGCTCTATATTATTTTTGGACATGGTTCTCAAAATATTCTCCATATTTTCAGATTAAGAGTTCAAAGATTAATTTAAATCCTACTTCTCATATTTTATTCCTCAAGAACTTTAACACCACTAATTCTCTTAATTACATTCGTCAAAGCACCATAAGGTCATCATCTGTCTATTCCTTTCAAAATCTCTATTACTTTAACCTACTAACCACTTGAACACCATAATAACTGAGTTTAAAAAAAATTAACTTTTCTTGTAATGAGGAAAAAGAACTTTGCATTTAATGCCAAACATTAATAAGGGAGAATACAGTAGAATAGAAAAAAAAAGCATAATAAAGAACGGTTGCAAAATAGAAAGTCAAAAATTTGGACAAAGCACTGAAAGAAAATTAAAATTGTAACATCTCTAATTTCATTTCTTTTATTACTAGATGTACATAAATATTTAGGGAAATAAAACTTATAAACAATTCTTTTTGATATATAAGAAAATATAAGCCTTAGAAATTCTTCACCTTATGTGTATGCATAGGAAATGTTTCTAACATTAATGAAATAGGTAAAAAGAGAAAACCTAATAGGAAAAAAAATTAGAAATAACATCCTAAAGAGAAGCAAAATTCTTGGGTAAGGAAGATAATTTTTTTTGGAAGTAAAGATCTTAAAAGTTCATGAATATTTAACTAGGGTAATTTTTCCTAATTTAAGAGTTAGAGTTACTATGTTTAACATCTTCACCCATACATTGAGCCTTCACCTATGGACACTCCATAGAGTTTGTTCTTCCACTTCAATTGAGTTTCTAGCAAACCAATTGGATAGCCCAAACAAGAGATATATCATAGATTTGGACTTGAATATAGAAGTTAGATCGATAGCATAAAAATCATTAAAATGTGACCACACCCTCTATGAGATGTAAAATTTTAGCCAAAGCAAAAGAAATGGGCAAGAATGATCCCAAATCCAAGAGAAAAAAAAATCATGTGATAAAATAATAGTAATAATAAAGATTATGTCACACGGCATTAAGACCAAAATTTAGCAAGTGGTGTGATAATATCTATATCCTACACTCATAATTTTAGCAAGTGGTATAATAATACATGGTAATAGGACAAAACATCTATATCTTACACTCATAATTTTAGCAAGTGGTATAATAATACATGGCATTAAGACAAAATATTCCTATTCTACAGAAATAATTTCAGCCAAGTAAGGGAGATTTAAGGGCTAGAAACTTGCCATTTAGAAAGGCAAACCTATCATACTTGTGTGAGACAAAAGAAAAATAAAATGAATCCCTAAATCAAAGGGACCTTTTCCCTTATCTTAAGAATATTTTATCATGATTGTCAAAATACAAATCTTCTTTTGCTATGCATATCTTAACTAAGGGAGAGAAAGACAAGAACATGAGTTGTCTTTCCTCAAAAAGCAACCAAGTGCATCCTAATTGTGATAAGGTAGACCCATGATTATGAAAGAAGGACCAGTTGATAATTTATTTAAGTAAGAACCACCCTTATAACTTTAGAATTTCGTCCAAGTGAGAGAGAGGAAAAATAAAAGCAAGGTAGAGTGAGGAAAGGAGAGAAAGAGAGGAGAAGAGAGGAAGGAAAAAGAAAGAGAAGCCTAGAGGACTAAGTACTTAAGGTAAGTTAGCTTAATCTCCACTTGAATCCATCTTTTATTTTCATCCTTTGGGATTCAAAACTCACCCTCCTTCTCTTTTTCAAGTTGTTGAAAAAGCTAAGGGAAGGGAGGAATCTTGCCATTTTCTCCAAGAGGAAACAAGAAAAAGAAATCACTAAGTGAGCTAGAGAGATCTTTAGGTAGGTTTAACAATATTTCCTTTTAGAAAAGCTTTGAAATTAGAAACATTTATATGTGATTTTGATCCTAGAACTTTGTTGAAATTTAATATATTTGTTACTTGGATAATTGACCATGGATGTTTCTATATCATGTTATATGTTGATCTTGCAAGTGATGTATGTTTGAATACTTAGGTTGGTGTGGAAAGTTCTGCATAGGTATGACTATGGTGACAAAATTTAAAGATTTTTATGCTGTTATTTTGTATATTAAAATGTGGTGAAAAATGGATGAAATATGATCAGATTTAAATTAAGAAGAAAATGGAAGAGGACATAATGAAATGATGAACTAAAACATTAGAAAAGGTTTGGTTAGGAAACTGGATTTCGAGGTAACTAGGAAAGCTTCTGTTTTTGAAATTCTAGGAAGAATCATTTAGGAATTAAAAGAAATTGTTAACATGAAAATTGTAGATCTATGTCGCAAGGATTTTTAGCCACTGGAATCACTTAATTTGAAGTCTAGATGAGGGAGATATTGACCAATAAGTAAGCAGTGGTCAGAAAATGGTCAACCAGGGAAGAATCTGTCAAGTATGCTTCTGTGTTTGAATTTCTGGGATAAATATGTAGGGAATTAAAAGAAATGTTTAACATGAAAAATGTAGATCTATGTTTCACAGATTTTTTTGCCACTTGAATCATTCAAAGTGGAATCAATATGAGGGATATATGGTTAGATTAGTAAGCAAAGGTCAGAAACTAGCTGACCAGGAAAGAATCTGTTAAGTATTCTTTTGTGTTTGCATTTCTGGACCAAATATGTAAGGAATTAAAGGAAATTTTTAACATAATATATATATATATATATATATATATATATATATATATATATATATATATATATATCTCATGAATCTATAGGCTCTCAAAACACTTAATTTGGAGTTTATATGAGAGAGATATGGCTGATTAATGAGTGAAGGTTAGAATCAGTCTAGAATCCAGGGTGGTAAATGTAAGTGTTTTTGTTTTTTACTTTTTAGGAATACTTAGTAAGGAATCTGAAGAAATGATAAACATGAAAGTTGTATATAAATGTCTTAGAGTTTTATAGGCTTTAGAATAATCTGAATTGGAGTTTGTATGAGGGAGATATGGTCATATTAGTAAGTAGAGGTTTGAACCTACCCAAGAAGAAATAACTTTGAATTTGAGGGAGTAGTAACACCATGATTACTTAAGATTTCACTAAAATGTTCAACATAAGGGTTTTAGAAGCTTGTCTTATCTTTCAATTGACACTAAGATCACCTCAATTGGATTTAAAATGAGAGTGTTATGCTTTGTTTAGTGAAGAGAGGATAATAATATTTAAAAAAGAAGAAAAATATTATAAATAAAAATAATAAATGACTAGTGTATGCCATAGCCATTTCCATTGCATGAACTCCTTACCATCTTAAGTTCATAATTTTGACATAAAAATATTTTATAAAGTGATATTTGAAATGATTATGTTTATGGCATGATTACCAATGATTTGATGAAAATTATGGCATGTGAGTATAATAAACATACTTGTTATGGAAATCATATTTATGGCTATTAATGTGAAAAGAAAAGAAAAGAAAAGAGCACGGTCACATGGTGGTCCGTGTGGTGCACTAATAGGGGATGCCCTGCCAACGGCTATAGTTATGTTAATGAGAAAAGAAAGAGAAAGTGTGCCATGTCAGACGGAGCGAAAAAAGTCCTGACCGAGGTAGCTTGATATAAAATAAGTTGATAGTCATCATATGGTAATCTGGAAATAGTTATTCATGCCATACATGTCATTACTGTATGATTTTCATGTGCATAGATAAAGTTCATTCATGTGACTTAAGATATTTGTTGTAGCTTATACAGATAAACATGGTATGATGATCTATATTGATGATAATTGTGATTTATTGTTGAACCTACTGGGATTTAATTCTCATTATATTTTCATATCATGTTCAGAAAACTAGTTTTGTAGATTTTTCTTTGGCTCTACCTCTTCGTGTACGTTGGATAGAGTTACTCTTTGTTGGGCAGATCTCAGAAATTAATAAGGTGTTTGTGGTCGAGTTGACTAAGATCCCAGTGAAGGTGCAACCAACCACACCCGTGTCTCTGGAACTAGTCAATATGAATGAATAAGATGTAGTTATATAAGTGTTTTGTTTGTATACGAATGTTGTTAATTAATGATGTGTAAACCTTAATTATGCTTGGTTAAATTAATTGAATGTTATTATGAGTTAAATAAGGTAATGACTTCATGGGACTTTAAATAAATTATATATATGTAAAAAAATTGAGTTTTTACAAAAATCGGTGGCCGTAATTCTTAAAAATTTGTAAACAAAATCTAGTTGTTATTTCGGCAAAAATCGGTGGCCGCAAGTTTTGAATATATGTGTCAAAATCTACTTTAAAGCTGTTGGTATTCGGTGAAAAAAATAGCACATGGAAAAGAAACATTTCTGAGCTTATAAAAGTTTATGGAGAATAAATAGCATGTAGCTAATTGGTAGGATACAATTGATTGCTTCAAAATAGATATAATCAATCAACTGTAAAATAAACCATTCTAAATTAAAAATTCTCAAAATAGCGAGTCGACTTAATAATATCGATAGCCGACTAGCAAGAACATTGGGAAAACAATATAAACCGTTTGATTGTTCCTCTTTAACAATTAATTTGTTTGCATTTTCACTCTTTTTTTTTACAATTACGCCTATCACCTACAACTTTCCTACAAGAATCAAGACATCAATGTTTCATCAAGGACAACAAGGAAAAGAAAATTTCTGGTTATACCTTAATTTTATTCTCTTTATATGCTTAATATGGGTCATAGCCACAACTACTGTACATATGAATGCCTGCCGTAATTTTTGAAATTTTTCACCTTCAATTTAGCTGATATCCACCAATCACTCACATAGTTGTTCTAATAATGCCCATTTTATTCGCATAACTATTATAAGCATGTCCTTCTCTGAGTTCTATAATGCTCATGTTAGTATCTTTACCTTTATACACAAAGTTAGGGTGTGTATAGCTATGGAGGGAATCAGATTTTGTCAGTTTCGAAATATTTGTGTCTTTTGTGGTTCCAATCTTGGAAAAGATGGAGAGTATGTGATAGCTGCACAAAACCTAGGTATGGTGCTAGCCAGAAGAAAAATTCATTTAGTCTATGGTGGAGGTAACTATGGGTTAATGGGGTGCTTGTCTACAACTACACATGTAGGAGGATGTTAAGTTCTAGGTATTATTCTTATAGCTCTAGTTGCATCGAATATAATAGAGAAGACAATTGAGAAAGAATTTAGGGTAGCTTCCATGCATGAGCGTATGGCTAGAATGATGAGCAATGTTGATATCTTCATTGCCTTACCAGGTGGTTTTAGTACTTTAGAGGAGATTTTTCAAATAGTCTCTTGGGCACAACTGAATATGCATAACAAACCGATAAGTTTGTTAAATGTTAATCATTTCTTTGATGGTCTGTTGTCTTTTCTTGATCACGCTGTAGAACAAAAGTTTATCTCACAATTAGCACAACGAATTCTTATCTCGGCTATAAATGTTGAGGAGTTGATTGATGCTTTACAAGTATATGTTCATGTACCTGATCTAATTATAGCTCAAATAGATTAGACAACAGACAACCACAGAAAGAGAAAATTGGACTTGGATCTTTATCTTTAACTGTAGTAGAACGTAACTATATATTGCTATACCACTTTTCCTTTCTTAGGGTCTACTTGGATACCATCCTTGCCAACCATACTCTCTTAAAGTTTGTAAAACTATCCCCAAATGTTTCTTATGATCCTCTGAACTCTCGAAACATATTAGTATATCTTCAATAATTACAAAAATAAATTGATCAATGAATGACTTAAATACTATTCATCAAGTCTATAAATGCAGCTAGGACATTTGTCAAATCCAATGACATCACTAAGAACTCATAGTGCCTATAATGAGTCCTAAAAGAAATTTTTTGAAGATCCTCTTCCCTTATCCTCAATTAATGATACTCATATCTCAAATCAATTTTTTAAAAAATATTGAGTACCTTGTAACTGGTCAACAAATCATCTATACAAGGTAATGGATTTTTATTCCACATTGTCGTCTTATTCAACTGTCTATAATCTATGCACAATCACAGCAATCCCTTTTTTTCTTTTCATAGATAGAACTGGAGCACTCCAAAAAAAAGTACTAAGGCATTTAAATCCCTTGTCTAACACGTCTTGTAACTAATTCTTTTTCAATTCCTTAAATTTAGTGGGTGCCACTCTATATGGGAATATAGACACTGGTTAGGTTCTAGGAAATAAATCAATACTAAATTCTATTTATCGTTTCGGGGTAATCTTGAAAATTCCTCAAGGAACACATGAGGAAATTTTCTAACCACTGGAATTTGATCTACATTAGTGTATTTCATATTTATATCTTTGACCACTGCCAAATATCCTTGACACCATTTTGTAATAACTTATGGGCTGCTAAAGCAAAGATTAGATTATTGGATACCTCACTACGATCTCCATGTATCAAGAAAGAAAATTCTCCAATAATATTGAATTTAATCACCTTAAAGTGACATTCCAAAATAGCATGGTATGATACCAACCAATCAATTCTCAGTATCACATCAAAGTCTACCATATCTAGACAACTAGATAAAACAAATGTCACATAGTTATATTAGGCATATGTTTTAATTCTTTAAATTCTTTAGCACGTCTATCCCTACCACTTTCAAGTAGAAATTGATCTATAGATACTTTTTAAAAAATACCACAATATTCAATCAACTTTTTACTAGGAAATTTATCAATATTGGAATAGAAAGAAAATTGAAAACCTTATAGAATCTCACAGCAGCACCTGAAGTATAAATATGTCAGGCTCATATCTATACTAAAGGTCCTACCAAAGAATCTTTTGCTCTGATAGCCACAGGGAAACCTAATGCTCTGATACCAATTTGTCATGCACCTAATTTTAGAGCACGTGAAACATATACTTTACAAACATATATTTTCCATAACATGTATAATACACTCTTTTACATATAGGTATTCCTATGTATACATAATATATAAACCAAATCTATAAACATTAAAGTACAGTAGAAGCAAGGATCCTACTTGTGGCCTTCAAAGCATACTCTAAAGTACAAGTACAATATGATCAAAATCTACGAGCCTTGGAAACAAAGTAGGATCACTTAGAGATCATGTCGTCTAGCTGGTCAACTATCTAAAGGAGAAGGACCAAACTCTATATCCTTATCTGAAAAACATATAAATATTGTGTAGTGTTTGACAACTCAGTGAATAGATAATATCTCTTACAACCTCTTATATCAACATATGGATGTACTCATATTTTAAAATTTATCACGTATAAAATATTAATTCGGAAGTGCATCCATATAGGACCCGCATTTCAAATATTCTCAAATCAAAGGATATTCAGATATCCAATACCAT
Source organism: Gleditsia sinensis (assembly GCA_037074535.1). Classification (NCBI taxonomy): domain Eukaryota; kingdom Viridiplantae; phylum Streptophyta; class Magnoliopsida; order Fabales; family Fabaceae; genus Gleditsia; species Gleditsia sinensis. The sequence goes on from CM073468.1 coordinate 33,689,375, forward strand.
ATATTGTACTATATGATCATTAAAAAAAAGTTGATATACATCAAAATATTTTACATGAAAACATTAGGAGGATTCCATATCAAAACCACCATATCAGAGTTCAAGCCCTTCCATACTTTGTTGGTGTAAAATTTGCCTAAACTCAACATCCCGCTGAGGTTTGCCCTACCATAATTCAAAAGGACACGCGAAGGGACTCTAATATGGGTATTTTCCAAGCACATATCAAGGGAGGCAAGTCACATATCATATAATTGGCATCTCGCCCATATAGGAGGCATGTCGCTCTCCATCACATATCATATCCTGTGTGTTGGCCATCACACGAGGTTAGCACCACCCCTGCAAGATGAGGTATCAAGGTGCACTAGGGTTAACATCTCTTGCTGTTAGCAAATAGTTTTTCCAATAAGATTCCTCCACAGAAAAAATATCATATGTACATATGCTATATCATCCAATATAGAGTTTCCAGTATAATACAAACTTTCAGTCTCAGTATAGATTCATCTGTCATAAATTAACCAATCAGGGTTTATCACATATACATGCCCTTTTTTAAGGCAATCATATAGCTTTATAAATCAATGCGACATGCACAATATATTTCCTTTACTATATAACGAGAAATACATTCAAAATCATGTATTCAATGAGTTCAAATATCCATTTTCAAAACCATACTCTTGTTGAACTATATATCAGATTGTAAACAATTCAGATAATTTAATCTATTTCAGAGACATATAAAAGTATAAATAACTTATAAACATAATCAATTACATAATTAAAGTTCAAGAAGAGCATAGGGTAAGTCATAGAAAGAATTATCTACTCACAAGATAAGGCTTCAGGTTGGACAACCCTAAAATGTACTTTTTCAATCTCAATTTGACCAAATAAACCTCAAAAATAAGTACGGAATGTCGAAAAACCTAACAAATGACTCCAAAATCACGCAATTTGCCTTCTAGGAGCTTGGTCAAAGCTGGTCAACTGTTGGATACTATTCACGGTCAAAAAATACTATTCACCACCAGAAATTACTACTCATACCTGCGCGGATTTATTGTTCACAATGCACAAAAAGTTGTCAGATGGCAAAAAAAAATCATATCATAAGGTTTATCTAGCTCTTGAATCCATCTACGATGTCAGATTTTTAATTTGAGGTTTCTAAGTAGATGTTTCAGAACCTACCTTTTTATAAGATTTTCCACTCCCGATCTGCAGCGATTCTGCGGCTGATTTGAAAATTTTTCGGTCAAAATCATAGTATTCTCCGTCTTGAATCCAGTGGTACCCTTAATTTGGAGATTGGAAGCCAATAGGCACTCCAGATCTAGAGAAAAAAATAAAAGTTACTATTCATACTATTCATCAGTTACAGAAATCTTCGCATTTCTCTTCGCATTTGTCTCCCCCTCCCCCTTTTTCTTTCTTTCTTTCTTTTTTTTATTTAATAATTAAATATTTAAAATTTATTATTTTTATTTTTATTTTATACATATAAATACTATTTCTTATCCTAAAATATCTCAATTTTTTTAAAAAATTTACATTCTTATAAAACTTTAGTTGAACTCTTAAATCATGACTTTTCCTGATAAAAATTTTAATAAAAAAAATTACAAAATAAATATCTTTATACATAATAAAAGAAATAATATTTCTAAAAATAAAACAAAAATTTATTAGAGGCCAATATAATTATTTTAAGCAAAATAAAAATCATTTTAATTTAAAATATATTTTCTTTTAGCAAAAAATAATCATTTAAAATAAAAATATATTTTTTTATCGTAAAACATTATTATTAAAAAAATTATAGGATATTACATCTACATATATTTAGAAGACAACAATATCTACTAGAGTAAGAAAATACATTATATTCTCATTAGGTATGCTTAAAATGGAAGTGTAATCATGACTAAATGGGTCAACCATTCTTACCCTAAGGAAAAGGGTTCTTGGTCCCTCTTTGTCTCTGATTTGACAAGTCTAAGACAGAGGCAAAGAATCAAATAGTAGTAGAAAGAGAGTGAGTGAGTGAGGAGAGTTAGGGAAAGGAGTTCTAAGCATGAGATAAGTGACAGAGAGCTAGGGAAAGGGGTTTTGATAGGTGCAAGAGTGAGGATGACCACAAAAAGGAAAAAATTTCCCTAATTTTTTTTTGTAAACCTTACTTTCAATAATGACCATCCAAGGTCGCCAATGTAGCACTTCTGCTAAACGGGTAACTTTTAGTGCCAACCAATTTAGGTTGCCATAGAATGTCTACCTCTCAGTAGTGACCTACGCAGAGGTTTTTAATGGTGACTTGAAAAGTCACCATTGAAAACCATTTTTCTTGTAGGGAAAAAAAGTTGTTGACCCATCAATTTAGCAATAATCTTCACATATCATTGTTTAGAGTAATTTGATTAATTTAAAGTTAAATTAACTTTTAATTTTCTAATTTTTAAATATCATGAAATTTAAATTTTTAGAATATATATTTGAATTATTTTAGGTGTGGGTGGCTGCTGATAAGGGAGGTTTTGGTTATATATGGCTACTCAAGGAGATTTGGGTGTGGTAACCACTAAAGCTTTTCTCTTTTATCCCTTTTTTTCTCATGATGGTAAAGGAATGGGTTTAGATAAGAGATGGCATGTAAGTAATTTTTATTAAAGTTTTAATTTGCACCGTTAAAATTTATGTAAGGAAGCTTAATTATTCCTCTCACCCTTTCACATAAGGTAGTGTTAGGAAAGAAATAATAATCTCACATAATTTATTAATTTGAATTTCAAAAATGAAAAGAAAAGTGTTAGGCAAGGAAACCAACACCTAAGAGGCAAGGCAAAATGGGTATTTCAATAAAATATGAATTTTTTCAAAACCCTTTGAGATAGAAATTATCTAGAAAGATGAATAGAAATTTCAAACATTTTACAAAACAAGGAAAAACTTAGTGCATCTCTTAAACAAATATGTACTAGGAAAAAGTTACACTTACAACAAAACTGTATCAGGAAACTTATGCAGCCATACAACACAAACAAGATGTAACATCCCGTAAATTTTATTTTTAAATAATAATGTTTTGCTATAAACAAATATATTTTTATTTGTTTAAAAATGATTATGTTCTGTTAAAAGTAAGTATACTTTTAATTAAAATAATTCTTGTTTTGCTTAAAATAATTATAATGGCATTTAATAAATTTTTGTTGTATTTTTAGAAATATTCTTTCTTTTATTATGTATAAAGATATTTATTTTGTGATTTGTTTTATTAAGATTTGTATCAAGAAAAAACATGATTTAAGAGTTTAACTAAAAGTTCACGAGAATGTAAATTTTTAGAAATTTTTGGGATATTTTAGAATAAAAAGCAGTATTTATATGAATATATATAATATAAAATTCCATTATTTAATTATTAAATTATTATTATTATTATAAAGAATAAATAAAAGGGGGAGGGGAGATGAAAATCGAAATGTGAAAATGGAAGAGAATGAATAGTATGATAGTGCGAATAGTAACCTTCATTTTCTTCTCCAAATTTAGAGTGACTATAGGCCTCTGATCTCAAAATTAAGGGTACCACTAAATTCAGGACGGAGAATACTACGATTTTGACCGAATAATTTCTCAAATCAGTCGTAGAATTGCCGTAGATTGGAAGTAGAAAATCTCAAAAAAAAGGTAAACTCTGAAACTCTTAGAGACCTCAAATTGGAAATCTGATACCGTAGATGGATTCAGGAGCTAGATAAACCTTAAGACATGAAATTTTTCAGCTATTTGACAACTTTTTATTCTTGGTGAATGGTGTTTTTCGGTGGTGAATAGTAACCAAGTTCCCAGAGTCATTTTCTTGATTTTTGGACCCTTCGGACATGATTTTTAGGGCTATTTGGTCAAATTCATATTAGAAAAGTACATTTTAGGGATGTCCAACCAGGAGCCCTATCTTGTGATTAGATAATTCTTTCTATGACTTACCCTATGCTCTTCTTGAACTATAAGTGTAACAACCTCTTTTTTTTTTCCTTTATTATTATACAATATTGAATTCACATACATGTCATTAATCAAAACAAACGTATAACATATCAAACACAGATATTTACATCTTGTTTATTTTGGTTGACCAATTCCGGAGATACAGGTGCGAGTGGTTGCACCTTCACCGGGATCTGAGCCAACTCGACCACAAACAACTTATTTGATTCTGAAATCTGCCCAACATAAAGTAACTCGATCCAATGTGCACTAAAAGCCAGAGCCTTAGCAACAAAAGCTGCATAATTAATTTTCTGAACATGATATGGAAATATAGTGAGAATTAAATCCCAGTAAGTTCAACAATAAATTATCATCAGTAAAGCTCATCACGTCATGTTCAGCTGTATAAACTACAGAAAATATCTTTGGTCACATGAATGCATTATATCTATGCACATAAGAATCATACTGTAACGATATGTATGACAGGATTAACTATTTTCAAAATATCATATGATGACCATCAACTTATTCTCATTTCAAGCTACCCCGGTCAGGGTGAGTATCCTCTACTCTCCGGTACGGGCTTTTCTCGCTCCGTCCGACATGGCCCACTTTCTCTTTCTTTTCTCATTATCATGATCATAACCGTTGGTAGGGCGTCCCCTACTGGTGCACCACACGGATTGCCATGTGACCGTGCTCATTTCTTTTCTTTTCACAATGATAGCCAAAAATATGCTTTCAAAAACAAGTATGTTCATCAAAATATAACTATTACCATAAATCATTGGTAATCATGCCATGAACATAACCATTTCAAATATCACTTTATAAAATATTTCCATGTCAAAATTTCACACTTAAGATGGTAAGAAGTTCATACAATGGCAATGGCTATGGCTATACTAGTCATTTATTAAGATTCATCTTCTTTTTTAAATACTAATTTTATTTCTTTATTTTCTTGATGCAGGCTTTCATCCTATCTAACCTTTTCTTTCTAATCAGAGCATAACTCCCTCAATTTAACTCTGATGTAGGTGCTCTTGGTGTCTATTTCAAGATAAAACAAATATATAAAACTAGTATGTTGAACATTGTAGCGAAAAATTAAGAAACAAAGGTGATATTACTCCCTCAAAGTACAGGATAGTTCCTCTCGGATAGGTTCTGACCTTTACTGACTAATTAGACCATATCTCCCAAATTGGAACTCCAAATTGAGTTATTCCAGTTGGTAAAAATCCATGAGCCATATATCTATAATTGTTATGTTGGCGCGCTATTTTAATTCCCTACAGAATATTCCCAGAAATTCAAAAACTAAAGCATTAATAACATACTCTTCCCTGAATAAACATTTTCTGACCTCTGCTTACTAATCAGATCATATCTACCTCATATGAACTCCAAATTGCATAATTCCAGTGGGTATATTTCCATGAGACATAGATATATAACTTTGATGTTAACCATTTATTTTAATTCCATACAGATAATTCCCAGAAATTAAAATACAAAAGCTATCCTAACATAATCTTCCCTGATGAACCATTTTCTGACCTTGGCTTACTAATCGGACCATATCTACCACATGTGGACTCCAAATTGAATGATTCCAGTGGGTAAAAATCCGTGACACATATATCTTTAATTCTTATGTTAACCCTTTATTTTAATTCCCTACCAATAATTCCCAGAAATTAAATTACCGAAGCTATCCTAACATATTCTTCCCTGATGATTCATTTTCTTACCTTTGACTACTAATCATACCATAGCTACCTCATATGGACTCCAAATGGAATGATTCCAGTGGCTAAAAATCCGTGACACATATATCTTTAATTCTTATGTTAACCATTTATTTTAATTCCTTATAGATAGTTCCCAGAAATTAAAATACCGAAGCTTAAAATTCTGTCAACCATAGCCATACCCATGCAGAACTATCTACACCAACCTAAGTATTCAAATATACATCACATGCAAGATCAATATGTAACATGATATAGCAACATCCATGACCAATCATCAAAGTTCTAAGATCAAAATCTCATATAAATATTATGAGTTTCAAAGGTTTTCTTCAAAAAGAAATATTGTTAAACTTACCTGGAGCACTTAGTCTCCTAGACTTCTCCTTCCTCTTTCTTCCTTTCTTCCTCTCCTTTCCTCACACTACCTTGCTTCTATTTTTGCTCTCCCTCACTTGGACGAAATTCTAATGTTGTAAGGGTGGGTTTTCTTATATAGACCACCAAATAATTCACCTTTCATGATCATGGGTCTACCTTATCACAATTAGGATACACTTTGTTGAATTTTTGGAAAACAAACAACTTATGTTCTTGTCTTCCTCTTCCTTAGTCAAGATATGCATAGAAAAAGGAGATTTGTATTTTGAAAATTATGATGATATGTTCTTAAGATATGGGGCAAGATCCCTTTGATTTAGGGATTCATTTCCTTTTTCTTTTGTCTTAATCAAGTATGATAGATTTGCCTTTTTAAGTGGCAAATTTCTAGCCCTTGAATTTTCCTTACTTAACTAAAATTATTTGTGTAGGATAATGATGTTTTGTCATAATGCTATGTATTATTACCCACTTGCTAAAGTTATGAATGTAGGATATAGATGTTTTTGTCCTAAAGCCTTGTATTATTATGCCACTTGCCAAAATGATGAATGTAGAATCACACCACTTGTCAAATTTTTGTCTTAATGCCATGTCACTTAATCTTGATTACACTAATATTTCATCACTTTAATTTTATTTTTATTTTTATTTTTCCTCTTGGGTTTGGGCTCATTCTTGCCCATTTTCCTTACTTTGGTTAAAATTCTTCCTTTCATAATGGGCTTGGTCACATTTTCATGATTTTTGGGCTATCGGTCCAATTTCTATATCCTAGTCCAAGTCTATGTTTTATTTCTTCCTTGGCCTATCCTATTGGCTTGCTAAAAATTCATGTGAAGTAGAAAAACTCTATATGAAATGTCTATAGGTTAAAGCCCAATTACGGGTGGAGATACTAAACTCAGTAACTTTTGCTCTTAAATTAAGAAAGATTACCCTAATCCGATCTTCTTGAAATTTTAAGACCTTTACTTACTTCACAAAAATTTATCTTTCTTTACCTAAGAATTTCACCTTTCTTTAACATGTTTATTTCTAATATTTCCTCTTAGGTTTTCTTTCTTTACCTATTCCATTAATATTAGAACATTTCTATGCATATATGTAAGGTGAAGAATTTCTAAGGAAAATATCTAAAAATTACGGGATGTTACAATAAGTGTATAATTGTTTCCGTTTACAATTATTTATGCTATCATGAATTTCTGAAAATGTGTTAAAATATTTATTTTGCTTACGAACTGGCACATAGTTGAAGAAGAGTATGGTTTTATAAATAGATTTTGGAACTCATTGAATATGTGGTTCTAAATGTATTTATCATTATTTGATAAAGTAAATATTATGTGCACGATGCATTGATTTGTAAAGCTATATACTTGTGAAAATGATGCATGTCATATTATAAATGAGATTGAATGGAAAGCGTAAAGCTCAAGGCGAGTTGCTTGATAAATATGACAAGCGTAAAGCTCATGGCGAGTGGCTTGATAATTTTACATGTATTTATATGTATGGATGAATATTGACGGGTTGTATGTCTTGTGACGGTATTGAATAGGGGACGGCCTATTAGCCTAAGTGAGCTAGGGGAGGGCCTTTCCAATCGGGCGATAGTGGTAATGTAGGGGGACAGGAGGGTAATGTACTTACATTCCCTGATCACTTATTATGATTGTAGTCGATCAATCAATATGCCTATAGCAAATGAGTTAAGTTTTCATTACATTGACCAAATCGTCGAGTGAGGCAGGTGCATGAATGATTTTATCTCTAAATCTTAATATTTTACTGTAGCTTATACAGCTGAGCATAACAACATTTGTTTAATGATCATATCGTGCTGCATATGGTTTTGGATATCTGAATATCCTTTGAATTGAGAATATTTGAAATACGGGTCCCATAAGAATGTACTTCTAAACTATATTATCTATGTGACAAATTTTAAAATATAAGTACATACATATGCTAACTTAAGAGGTCATAAGAGGAATTATTTACTCACTGAGTTGTCAAACTCACTACACGATATTTTCACATTTTCCATATAAGAATACAGAGAGTGATTCTGCAGATAGGTGATCGGTTAGGTGACATATTCTGTGGGTGAGTCTACGTTGTTTCCAAGGATCACGATTTTTGAATTATACTGTGTTTATATTCTAGAGTGCTCTGAACGCTACAGGTATGATCCTCATTTCTGTTGTACTTTGATGTTTATAGACTTGGTTTGTATATTGTGTATACATGAGAGAAATGACAAAGAATTGAATTGTACATCTTTATGGAGAATATCTGATTGCAAAAAAAAATGTGTTTTACCTGTTAGTAAATTGGGGGCGTTACAAGTTGGTATCAGAGCATTAGGTTTCCCTGTTGCTATCGGAGCAAAGGATTCTTTAGTAGGACCTTTAGTATGGGTATGAACTGGACATATTTATACTTCAGGTGCTGCTTAGGGATTCTATAAGGTTTCAATTTCCTTTCTATTCCAAGTTATTAAATTTCCTAGTATAAAGTTAATTGAATATTGTGACATCTTAAGAGGTATCTATGGGTCAATTACCGCTTGAAAGTGAAAGGGATAGGTGTCCCAATGAATTTAAAGAATTGAGAAAAATGTCAAATATGATCATTTTTGAATATAATATTCATTTTACCTGATTGTCTAGATATGATAGACTTTGATGTGATATTAGAAATGAATTGGTTGACAATATGTCAGGCCATTTTAGAATTTCATCCGAAGAAGATTAAATTCAATATTCCTAGAGAATCTTCTTCCATGATACAAGGAGACTGTAGTGAGGTACCCAAAAATCTAACTTTTGTTTTAGCAGCTTATAAGTTATTACAAAAGGTGCCAAGAATATTTGACAGTGGTGGGAAATGTTGATATGAAATATACCAATGTAAATCAAGTTCCAGTGGTCAGAGAATTTTCTGATGTAATTCCTGAAGAATTGTCAGAATTACCTCGAAACGTAAAATAGAATATAGACAATTGAATAAGGTGACAATGTGGAATAAAAACTCATTACCTCGTATAGATGATTTGTTTAACCAGTTACAAGGTACTCAATATTTTTTAAAAAATTGATTTGAGATATGAGTATCATTAATTGAGGATAAGGGAAGAGGATCTTCAAAAAAAAATTTCTTTTAGGACTCATTATGGGCATTATGAGTTCTTGATTATGCCATTTAGTTTGATAAATACCCCAGCTACAATCATAGATTTAATGAATCATAATTAAGTAGAAGTGATACAACAATGGCATGTCCTACTACAGTTATAGATGAACATCCAAATCTAACTTACGCTTTCCACGGTTATCTGTCTTCCAATCTATTCAAGCCATAGTTGGATCAGGTACATGAATATATGCTTGTAAAGCATCAATCAACTCCTCAGCATTTGAAGCTGAGATGAAAATTCATCGTGCTGAGTGTGAAATGAACCTTTGTTCAACAACTTGATCAAGAAAAGACAACAGACCATCAAAGAATTGATTAATATTTAACAAACCTATCGGTTTGTGATGCATATTCAGTTGTGCCCAAGAAACTATTTAAAAAATCTCTTCTAAAGTACCAACCACTTGGTAAGGCAATGAAGGCATCAGCAATGCTCATCATTCTAGCCATGTGCTCATGCATGGAAGTTACCCTAAATTCTTCCCCAATTGTCTTTCCTACGATGTTGGATGCAGCTAGAGTTGTAGGAATAATACCTAGAACTTGACATCCTCCTACATATGCAACTGTAGACACACACCCCATTAACCCATGGTTACCTCCACCATAGACTAAATGAATCTTTCTCCTAGCCAGCACCATACCCAGATTTTGTGTTGCTTTCATATAATCTTCATCTTTTCCAGGACTAGAACCACAAAAGACACAAATATTTCGAAACTGACGGAATGTGATTCCCTCCATAGCTACACACACTCTAACTTTGAGTATGTAGATAAAGATACTAACATGAGCATTTATAGAACTAGGAGAAGGGCATACTTACAGTAACTATGCAAATAGGTCGAACATAATTAGAATAGCTATGTGAGTGATTGTGGATATTAGATAAATTGAAGGTGAAAATTTTCAAAAATGATGGTAAGCATGTATATGTACAGTAGTTGTGATTGTGGTTCATATTAAACACATAAAGAGAATAAGGTTAAGATATCACCATAAATTTATCTTTTTCTTATTGTCCTTGATAAAGCATTGATGTCTTGATTCTTATAGGAAAGTTGTAGGTGATAGGCGTAATTGTAAAAAAAAGAGTGAAAATGAAAACAAGTTAATTGTTGAAGAGGAACAATCAAATGGTTTATTTTGTTTTCCCAATATTTTTGCCAGTCGACTATCGGTATTATTAAGTCGACTAGTTATTTTGAGAATTTTTAATTTGGATTGATTTATTTTATAGTGGATTGATTACATCTATTTTGAAGCAATCAACTGCATCCTACCAGTTAACTATGTATTCTTTATTTTTCACAAACTTTTATAAGCTCAGAAATATTTATTTTCCACCGAATATCAATAGTTTCAAAGTAGATTTTGGCATATATATTCAAAACTTGCGCCCACCGATTTTTGCTAAAATAAGAGCTAGATTTTGTTTATAGATTTTCAAGAATTACGGCCACTGAATTTAATTTTCTTTCAATATTTTGTCCAAATTTTTGACTTTCTATTTTGGCACCGTTCTTTGTTATATTTTTCTTCTGTTCTACTGCATTCTTCCTTATTAATTTTTGGCATTAAATGCAAAGTTATTTTTCCTCATTACAAGAAAAGTTAATTTTTTTTCTTTGAAACTCAGTTATTATGGTGTTCAAGTTATTAGTAGGTTAAAGTAATGAAAGGTTTGAAAGGCATGGAAGGATGATGGCCTTATGGTGTTTTGACGAATGTAATTAAGAGAATTAGTGGTGTTGAAGTTCTTGAGGAATAAAATATGGGAAGTAGGATTTAAATTAATCTTTGAACTCTTAATTTGAAAATATGGAGAATACTATGAGACTCATGTCCGAAAATAATGTAAGTGATTAAGATATTTGTGTTAAAGGTTTACATTATGCTAAATTGAGTCTAGTATCTCGGATGTGAATTATGTTGAAATTGAGAATTCATGTATGAGTAATTGTTGGAAAAAATCTTCTTGAAATAATTGGGTGAAGTAAATTGGATTGATATAAGTTAGAATGAGGTTCTTTTAGATATGATAGAAGAAAGGCTTGATATTTTTGATAATGAATTTATTGGTGTTAATAAGAGGGTATAGAGTTACTGTGATGAGGTAAGTTAGAATTATTAGACATGTGCCAATGGTACATAAACGTTAAAAAGGATTGGTGGATTTATTGCTACATATGTTTAACATATTGATTAATGGATTTTAAGATAAAAATAGATGATAGATTAAGATGATAATATTCATGGGAGTATGTTGACATGTGAGAATCAAAGATGACCTGATAGAAGTCTGGAATAAGAAAATATAGTTACTCAATATGGATGTGAATATGATCTTTTATGTGTGCGTTTCCCAATATCAACCTATAGATATATGCACGTGAGCTTGAGGATATAAAGGAATGAGATACACAATGGTTTAACAGTTCCTTAAATGTATATATATAATCTGTTGAGTATTTTGCATAAAGTAGAATTGATTAGAAAAGAAATACAAGCAACTCAATACTGGTCAAAAGTCTATAAAGACCATGAATGTTGAGCACTAGAAATTATCAGTTGGAGACCACATATTCTTGAAGGACTCACCAATGAAAGAGGTCATAAAGTTTGAAAAGAAGGAAAAAGTTTAGCTCTAGTATATAGACTCTTTTGAAAACTTGAACAAAGTAGGCATAGTAATACATTATCTAACCTTGCCATCAGAATTGAGTAATGTGGATACAAACTTTCTTGCATCAATGCTAAGGAAGTACCTATTAAATTCTTCTTATGTTACCTAAGTCCAAGAAATTTAATTGGACAAAAATTTGGCTTAACTATGGGTACAATCGATGTTTACTGTTGATTGACAAGTGACTTATAGATGAAAGAAATCCCTATAGTTTAGTTATATGGAAAAATCACTCAAGTGAAGAGACATATTAAAAAGTAAAAATGATATACATAAAAGATATGCCCAATTATTTGAGTAATAAGGTTGGTAACTCCAAATTATGCCTTGATTTCATTCCCTACATGTGGTAAGATGGGCTGAAATTTGAGGACCGAATTTCTTAAGGGGGGAAGAATGTAACATCCCGTAATTTTTATTTTTAAATAATAATGTTTTGCTATAAACAATTATATTTTTATTTGTTTAAAAATGATTATGTTATGTTAAAAGTAAGTATACTTTTAATTAAAGTAATTCTTGTTTTGCTTAAAATAATTATAATGGCCTTTAATAAATTTTGTTGTATTTTTAGAAATATTCTTTCTTTTATTATGTATAAAGATATTTGTTTTGTGATTTTTTTATTAATATTTTTATAAAGAAAAATCATGATTTAAGAGTTTAACTAAAGGTTTATGAGAATGTAAATTTTTAGAAATTTTTGGGAAGTTTTAGAATGAAAAACAGTATTTATATGAATATATATAAAAATAAAATTATATTATTTAATTATTAAATAATAATTATTATTATTATAAAGAATAAAGAAAAGGGGGAGGAGAGACAAAAACCGAAACGTGAAAATGGAAGAGAATGAATAGTGTGAATAGTGTAAATAGTAACCTTCATTTTCTTTTATAAATCTGGAGTGTCTACAGGTCTCTGATCTCAAAACTAAGGGTACCACTAGATTTAGAACAGAGAATACTACAATTTTGACCGAATAATTTCTCAATTCAACTGTAGAATCGCCGTAGATCAGAAGTAGAAAATCTCAAAAAAAGGTAAACTCTAAAACTCTTACTTAGAGACCTCAAATTGGAAATCTAACACCGTAGATGGATTCATGAGCTAGATAAACTTTAGGATATGAAATTTTTTAGTTATCTGACAATTTTTGTTCTTGGTGAATAGTATTTTTTGGCGGTGAATAGTGACCAGTTCCCGGAGTTATTTCCTTGATTTTTAGACTCTCCAAACATGTTTTTGAAGGCTATTTGGTCAGATTCGGATTAGAAAAGTACATTTTAGGGCTGTCCAATTAGGAGCTCTACCCTGTGAGTAGATAAATTTTTCTATGACTTACTCTATACTCTTCTTGAACTATAGATGTATAATTGTTTCTGTTTACAATTATTTATGCTATTATAAATTTCTGAAATGTTTTAAAATATTTATTTTGCTTATGAACTGGCACATAGTTCAAGAAGAGTATGTTTTAGAAATAGATTTTGGAACTCATTGAATATGTGGTTCTAAATGTATTTATCATTATTTGATAAAGTAAATATTATGTGCATGATGCATTGATTTGTAAAGCTATATACTTGTGAAAATGATGAATGTCATATTATAAATGAGATTGAATGGCAAGCGTAAAGCTCAAGACAAGTTGCTTGGTATTTATGGCAAGCGTAAATCTCATGGCGAGTTGCTTGATAAATATGGCAAGCGTAAAGCTCATGGCAGGTTACTTGATAATTTTACATGTATTTATATGTATGGATGAATATCGACGGGTTGTCTGGCTTGTGACGGTACCAAATAGGGGATGCCCTATTAGCTTGAGTGAGCCGGGGGAGGGCCTTTCCAACCGGGTGACGGTGGTAATGTAGGGGGGGTAGGGGCAGGAGGGTGATGTACTCACATTCACTGATCACTTGTTATAACTGTAGTCGATCAATCAATATGCATATAGCAAATGAGTTATGTTTTCATTACATTGACCAAATCACCGAGTGAGGTAGGTGCATGAAAAGTGATGATTTTATCTCTAAATCTTAATATTTTACTATAGCTTATACAGCTGAGCATAATAACATTTGTTTAATGATCATATCGTGCTGCATATGGTTTTGGATATATGAAAATCCTTTGAATTGAGAATATTTGAAATACGAATCCCATATGAATGTATTTCTGAACTGTATTATCTATGTGACAAATTTTAAAATATAAGTACATCTATATGCTGACCTAAGAGGTCATAGGAGGAATTATTTACTCATTGAGTTGTCAAATTCACTACACGATATTTCCACATTTTTCAGATAAGAATACAGAGTCTGATTCTGCAGATAGGTGATTGGTTAGGTGACATATTCTGTGGGTGAGTCTACGTTGCTTCCAAGGCTCACAGTTTTTGAATTATACTATGTTTGTATTATAGAGTGCTCTGAATGCTACAGGTAGGATCCTCATTTTTGCTGTACTTTGATGTTTATAAACTTGGTCTATATATTGTGTATACATGAGAAAAATGATAAAGAATTGAATTGTGCATCTTTATGGAGAATATCTGATTGCAGAAAAAAAAAGTTTGTTTCTCCTATTAGTAAATTGAGGGCGTTACATAAGAAATGATATTAGCTAAAATAACATCAAAACATTATTTTAAACTATTGCAACTAAACTAGGAACCCAAACTGATATTAGAAAATTCAAAAATACAAGGTAAAGTTGTATCAAAAGAATCACAAGCCAAATTGAGAAATGTTCAAGAGTAAAATCCAATCACTTAAAAAGTAAAAGGGGACAAGGAATCAAAGATACAATCAACTTATCTTGGTTAAACTAAACCATTGAGCCTACATCCGGTCCCCAAGCCACATCTTGAGATTTTCACACTACACTCTATAAGTTTAACAGGAGAACTTGTGAGCCACTCAACCATGCAACTCCATCGAGTTGATAAATGGTTATCTCCCCTTACAGTCATGTACCAACAATTTTTTAACAAAATCTCACACCCAAAACATCAAGGCACTTTCACTTGAATCATAAATCACAAAAGAAAGAAGGTTAACATTAGCAAAACTTTCTCAAACAAGAAAATAGATACAATATCAGTACTTATACCAGAAACTTAAAATAACTCAAGATCTCAAATTTCGAACACACACTTAGATTGGTTTTTCTTATCCCCAATTTTTAATATAGCTAGTTATTTATAAGTAAATGAAGGATACAACCATTGCAAGCCATTTACAACTAGATTTAATGAAATGTAACCATTATAAAGGCCTTAATTTCTTTCTCGATTAGGAAACAGGTAACTGTTAATGTAACACCCTTAAGATTTAGTAATTTTCATTAATGTATTGATTATTAAAAGAAATAAAGGAGTAGGGATGAAATTGAAAGGTTTTAACGATGAAAATGAAAAATTATTAATATTTTTGGGGTTAAATTATAATTTTCTAAAAGTTTAGGGGTCAAAATATAAATAATAAAATTTGCAAGAACTTTCTCCAACAATTATCAAATTTTCAAATGGTCATTCCATCATTTATTAAGAAAAAAAAGAGACGAATTTTTTTATATGTAAAACGAAGATGAATAGTGTTTCTCTCTCTTCCATTTTCTGTCTCTAGATCTAGAGTACTTTCAAGTATCCGATCTTAAAACTAATGGTACCACTAGATTTAGGACGAAGAATACTCAAATAATTTTTCAAATCGGCTGCAGAATCGCCGTAGATCAGAAGTAGAAAATCTTAGAAAAATGTAAACTCTGAAACTCCTATTTAGAGACTTCAAATTGAAAATCTAGCATCGTAGATGGATTCAAAAGATAGAAAAAATATATGATATGGAGTTTTATAGTTATTTGACAACTTTTGGTGTCATGAACAGTAATTCCGACCAACGTGAATAGTAATTCTAATATATGTGAACAGTAATTCGATCAGCATAAATAGTGATTTCGATCAATTGAATAGTTTTTTTGGCTGTGAACTGTACCCATTAGTTGACCAAGCTCCTAGAGTCATTTCCTAGGTTTTTGGATCCTCCAAACTTGTTTTTGAGGACTATTTGGTCAAATATGGATTGAAAAAGTGCATTTTAGGATTGTCCAACTTGGAGCCTTACCTTGTGAGTAAATAATTTTTTCTATGACTTACCCTATGCTCTTCTTGAACTTAAAATGTATAATTGGTTCTGTTTACAAGTTATTTATACTTTTATATGTCTTTGAAATGGATTAAATTACCAAATTTGTTTACTATCTAGCATATAGTTCGAGAAGAGTATGGTTTTGAAAATAGATTTTTGAACTCATTGAATATGAGATTTTAAATGTATTTCACATTATATAGTAAAGGAAATATATTGTGTATATGGAATTGATATGTAAAGCTATAAAATTGCCTTGGAAAAGAACATGTATATGTGATAACCCTAATTGGAAAATTTCTAACAGAGAAATTTAATTGAGACTAAAAATTATGTATTATATTGAAACTTCTGTCTTGAACGATATGGCATATGTGTAAATATGATTTCTATGGAGGAATCCTACTAGAAACATGTTAGCCTTGGTGCACCTTGACACCTCAACTAACAGGGGTGGTGCTATACTCGTGTGATGGCCAACACACGAGATATGATATGTAAAGGAGAGGGGGATGCTTCCTATTTGGGTTAGATGCTGACTATATGATATGTGATTTGTCCTCCCTTGCTGTGTGCTTGGAAAATACCCATGTTAGAGTGCCTTCGTACGTCCTCTTGAATGGTGGTAGGGCAAACCTTAACTGAGATACTGAATTTAGGCAAATCCTACACCACCAAAGTATGGAAGGGCTTGAACTCTGATATGGTAGTTCTGATATGGGATCCTCCTAATGTTTTCATGTGAAATATTTTGATGCATAATAACATTTGTTTATTGATCATACAGTACAGTATATGGTTTTGAATATCTTAATATTCTTTGATTTGAGAATCTTTGAAATACGGGTCCCATATGGATGTACTTTCAAACTTTAATTTTTTATGTGATAAATTTTAAAATATGAATAAATCCATATGCTGACCTAAGAGGTCATATGAGGTATTATCTGCTCATTGAATTATCAAATTTACTACACGATATTTCTACATTTTGCAAATAAGAATACATAGTTTGATTATTTCTCTTCAGATAGGTGATCATCTAGGCGACATATTCTTTGGTGAGTCTATTTTGTTTCTAGGGCTCATAGATTTTGATTTATATTGTACTTGTACTCTAAAGTATACTCTGAACGCCACAGGTAGAATCCTTACTTCTGTTGTTACTCTCTAATATTCATAAACTTGGTTTGCATATTGTGTTACATGAAAGAACCTATCTGTATCTGTTTCTATAATGAACGCTTGTATTATACCTATTATAGTAAAGATATGTCCGTAAAATATGCATTTCACATGCCCTTAAAAGTAGGGGCGTGACAAGTTGATATCAAAGCAAAGGATTCTGTAGTAGGACTTTGAGTATGGGTATGTAACCGCAAACATATTTGTACTTACGGTGCTGCTGTGGAGTTCTATAGGGTGTCATCATTTTCTTCCTTTTGACTCTTATCCTTAGGTATGCAATGTTTAAACATTAATGTGTATGACCTATACAGTGCCTCTTGAGTGTGGACTACCAATTTAGCTTTTGAACTCATTTTGATGAACAATGAAAAAGAGAACCATCTTGGATACAAAGAAAAAGAATTAGCTGAAAATAAGAAGATTCCATCCAAACATAAAGGTAATGGCTTGTTTAGATGTCAAAAAGGTTTGAATTGGTTGTTTAATTTGTTTCTGTGAAATAATATGATGAATGACTAGTACAATATTGATAGTGGGTTATGATATGATCGAGGTTATTAACTCTAAGATAACAGTTTGTAATAAAGTGAGTGTTTTGGAAATAGATATAAATCTCTGTTTGGATGGATGAGTTAGAACTTATGTATATAAATGGATTTGGCAAGATGTGGAGTGGATTGAATTTTGAGAGTAGGAAATCTATAAAGATAATGCTTTGAATGATAGATTTCTTTGATATAAAGGATTCGAAGACAGTTTGGTTTTCAATAATATTATGTACAAGCATTATGAGAAAGGGAGGTTTGTCCATGGAAATTTAAAATGAGGTATGCAAAATGGGTAATTCATGTAAAAGACTCTTTGATAGACATAAGATTTTCATGGTTGATTGTTAAGACATTGCATAAGCATGTTAAAGAATAAAGTCAAAATGGGTTGACCTTGTTTAAGTGTTTTTAAAGTGCGTTCTAGCTAGTACAGTATGAAAATGTCATCAATAGCATAAAAGGTTAGTAAATAAGTTGCAATTAGTGAACAATTAGTGGAAGTATGTACCCAGTAATTTAATTTCAACTTTAGCAATCTATAAGTTATGGTGCCAAGGATATTTGGCAGTGGTGAGAGATGTTGATATAAAGTATACCAATGTAGGTTAGGCTTCAGTGATTAGGGAATTTTTTGATGTGTTCCCAAAAGAATTGCCTGGATTACCCCAAAACGAAAAATAGAATTTGATAGTGATTTATTTCTTGAAACCTAACTAGTATCTATATCCCTATATAGAATGATATCGACTGAACTTAAGGAACTAAAAAAATTGATTTGAGATATGTATATCGTCAATTAAGATAAGAGAAGAGGATATTCCGAAAACAGCTTTCAGGACTCGATATGAGCACTATGAGTTCTTAGTGATGTCATTTGGTTTGACAAATACTCTAACTGCATTTATGGACGTTATGAATATAATACTTAAGTCATTCTTGGATCAACTTGTTATTGTATTTATTGATGATATACTAGTATATTCCAAGTTCAAAGAATCATAAGCAACATTTGCGGATAGTTTTACAAACTCAAAGGGAACATCATCTATATGCTAAGCATTCAAAATATGAATTCTGACTTACTTGTGTTACTTTCTTAAAGCATGTGGTTAACAAGGATAGTATTCAAGTAGATCCTAAGAAAGTAGAAGCAGTACAATAATGGCTATGTCTTACTACAGTTACAGATGAAGATCCAAGTTCAATTTATGCTTCCTGTGGTTGTCAGCTGTCCAATCTATTTGAGCTGTAGTTGGACCAGGTACATGAACAAACGCATGTAAAGCATCAATCAACTCATTAGCATTGGAAGTCGAGATGAGAATTCGTCGTATTGAGTGTGAGATAAACCTTTGTTCCAAAGCTTGATCAAGAAAATACAACAAACCATCAAAGAAGTGATTAACATTTAACAAAACTATTGATTTGTGATGTGTAACAGCTCCATTTATGTAACAAATTTTTTTTATTATTTAACATCATGAAGTTATTACCTCATCTTAACTCACAATAACATTTATTTAATTATACAATACTAAGTTTACACTCACATAATTAATACAAACATTTGTACAAGACATACATACACATATAAGCCCTAATCATCCACATAGACTATTTCCGGGGCCACTGGTGCAGGTGGCGGCACCT
The DNA here is from genome assembly GCA_037074535.1 of Gleditsia sinensis. Classification (NCBI taxonomy): domain Eukaryota; kingdom Viridiplantae; phylum Streptophyta; class Magnoliopsida; order Fabales; family Fabaceae; genus Gleditsia; species Gleditsia sinensis. The sequence continues at coordinate 33,708,951 of CM073468.1, forward strand.
CCGCCGGAATCTCAGTCACTTCAACAACTGATATGTCCGCAATAATAGGTATTTGCCCAAGATAGGGCAACTCGATCATACGTACGGCAATAACAAGTCTCATTGAAAACAACTGCATAGCTAATTTTCTGAACATGATATGGAAATATAGTGAGAATTAAATCCCAGTATGTTCAACAATAATTCATCATCAATATAGTTCATCACGTCATGTTCAGCTGTATAAACTACAGAAAATATCTTTAGGTCACAAGAATGCACTTTATCATGCACATGAAAATTGTACAGTTATAACATGTATGGCATGAATAACTATTTTTCGAATTTCATATGATGGCTATCAACTTATTCTTCCTTCCAGCTACCCTAGTCAGGGTGAGTATTCTCTACTTTTCGGTACGGGCTTATCTCGCTCCGTCCGACATGGCACACTTTCTCTTTCTTTTCTCATGAACATAATCATAACCGTTGGTAGGGCGTCCCCTACTGGTGCACCACACAGATTGTCATGTGACCGTGCTCATTTCTTTTCTTTTCATATTAATAGCCGAAAATATGATTCCAATAACAAGTATGTTCATTATATTCTCATGCCATAATTTATCAAAACATAATCATTCTCAAAATTCATTGGTAAACTGAAATTATGCCATGAGTATAATCATTTTCTAATTTTTACTTTATAAAATATGTCCATGTCAAAATTCCACACTAATACCTCGATAACTGGATAGTAATTGTAGTCTGTAAACAGCGCACTAGGAAAGTTCCCAGGAAAGAGAGGTGGGTCACTAATGGACACGCTTAAGTACCAAGTCTTTCCTTGCCAGAGCTTTCTTTAAACATGCACTTTTCACAAATCACAATTTTTTTTTCCAGTAACTAGAATAATGCTTTTCTGATGTGGAAATACTGCAACCACGGAGCATACTAAGATTTTTCAAATAAAATCGGCACTTTCAAAACTTCTTGGAAATTTTATATGAGTACTAGGGTAAATTCCATGTTAAAAATTACATACTTAAAATGGTAGTAAGTTCATGCAATGGCAATAGCTAGGGCATACACTAGGCATTTATTATTTTCATTTATAAAATTCCTCTTCTTTCTTGAATATTATTTTCATCTTTTCATTTTCTTTATGTCTAGGCATTTAGTCATTTTATTTTTACTTATATCATTTCCAACACATGTTCTTTCAAATTTTATAGAGCATTTTTCCTCAAATTGATTTCTACTATTACCTTATAGTTTAAAAAATTCATCTAGGGTAGAAAAAATATTGAAAATAGGTTTTACTAACTTTTAACACAGTCTTTGCTTACAAATTAGAGCATAACTCTCTCATTTTAACTCCGATTAAGATGATCTTATTGTCTATGAAAAGCTAAGACAATTATCTTAAAATATTATGTTAATTATATCAACAAAATAGTAATATATCGTGGTGTTATTACTCCTTTAAATTTAGTATTATTTCTTCTCGTGTAAGTTCTGACCTTTACTAACTAATTAGAACATATCTCCCAAATTTGAACTCCAAATTGAGTTATTCCAGTTGGTAAAAATCCATGCGCCATATATCTATAATTGTTATGTTGGCGCGCTATTTTAATTCCCTACAGAATATTCCCAGAAATTCAAAAACTAAAGCTTAATAACATATTATTTCTTCTCGTGTAGGTTCTGACCTTTACTGACTAATTAGACCAATCTCCCAAATTTGAACTCCAAATTGAGTTACTCCAGTTGGTAAAACTCCATGAGCCATATATCTATAATTGTTATATTGGCGCACTATTTTAATTCCCTACAGAATATTCCCAGAAATTCAAAAACTAAAGTTTAATAACATACTCTTCCCTGAATAAACATTTTCTGACTTCTGCGTACTAATCGGCTCATATCTACCTCATATGAACTCCAAATTGCATAATTCCAGTGGCTAAATTTCCATGAGACATAGATCTATAACTTTCATGTTAACCATTTATTTTAATTCCTTACCGATTTTTCCTAGAACCTTAAAAAAAGAAGCTAAAAGTTTTACTGCCCATAGCCATACCTATGCAGAACTATCTAAACCAGCCTAAGTATTCTAACATACATCACATGCATGATCAATATGTAACATGATGAAGCAACATTCATGACCAATAATCAAAGTGCTAAGATCAAAATCCCATATAAATATTACAAATTTCAAAACTTTTCTTCAAAAAGAAATATTGTTAAACTTACCTAAAATTCTCCCTAACTCACTTAGTGAATTGGTTTTCTTGTTTTCTCTTGAAAGAAGTAGCAAGACTCCTCCCTTCCCTTAGCTTTTCTAGCAGCTTAGGTAAGAGAAGGAGGGTGAGTTTTTGATCCTCAAAGATAAAGAAGAAAAAATGGATTCAAGTGGGGATTAAGGTAACTTACCTTGAGTATTTAGCCTTCTAAACTTCTCCTTCTTTTTCCTTCCTTTTTTCTCCTCTCTTTCTCTCCTTTCCTCACTCTACCTTGCTTCTATTTCTCTCTCTTCCTCACTTGGACAAAATTAAGATGTTATGGGGTGGGTTTTGCTTATATAGACCACCAAATAATTCACCTTTCATGATCATGGATCTACCTTATCACAATTAAGATACACTTTGTTGAATTTTTGGAAAACAAACAACTTATGTTCTTGTCTTCCTCTTCCTTAGTCAAGATATGCATAGGAAAAGGAGACTTGCAATTTGAAATTTATGATGATATGTTCTTAAGATAAGGGACAAGGTCCCTTTGATTTAGGGATTCATTTCTATTTTCTTTTGTCTTAAACAAGTATGATAGGTTTGCCTTTTTAGGTGGCAAATTTCTAGCCCTTGAATTTCCATTATTTGGTTGATATTTTTTGTGTGGGATAGGAATGTTTTGTCCTAATGCCAAGTATTATCATACCACTTGCTAAAATTATGAGTATAGGATATAGATGTTTTTGTCCTAAAGCCTTGTATTATCATGCCACTTGGCAAAATTATGAATGTAGAATCATACCACTTACTAAATTTTTGTCTTAATGCCATGTAACCTAATCTTTATTATTATTACATTATTATATCATCACCTAATTTATTTTATTTTATTTTTCCTCTTGGATTTGGGCCTATTCCTACCCATTTTCTTTGCTTTGAATAAAATTTTACCTTTCTTGGAGGGCTTGAACACATTATCATAATTTTTTGGGCTATTGGTCCAATTTCTATATCCTAATCCAAGTCTATGTTTTATTTCTTGTTTAGGTTATCCAATGGGCTTGCTAGAAATTTATGTGAAGTGGAAAAATTCTATATGAAGTGTCTATAGGTAAAAGCCCAATGTATGGGTGAAGATGTTAAACTTAATAATTCTAGTTCTTGAATTACGAAAAATTACCTTAATCCAATGTTCTTGAAATTTTAAGACCTTTACTTGTTTCTAAAAATTTATCTTCCTTATCCAAGAATTTTACATCTCTTTAATATGTTATTTCTAATTTTTTTTCCTATTAGGTTTTTCCTCTTTATTTTTTTTCTTAATGTTAGAAACATTTTCTATGCATATACATAAGGTGAAGAATTTCTAAGGATTATATTTTCCTTAGATATCTAAAATATTGTCTAATAAATTTTATTTTGTTAATGTACTTTTAACGAAATTAGGGATGTTACATGATGCACATTCAGTTGTGCCCAAGAGACTATTTGGAAAATCTCTTCTAAAATACCAAAACCACCTAGTAAGGCAATGAACGCATCAGTATTGCCCATCATTCGAGCCATGCGCTTATGCATGGAAGCTACCATAAATTCTTTCCCAATTGTCTTTCCTATGATGTTGGATGCAGCTAGAGCTACAGAAACAATACCTACAACTTGACTTCTCCCTACATGTGTAGTTGTAGACACACACCCCATTAACCCACAGTTACCTACACTATAAACTAAATGAATTTTTCTCTTGGCCAACACCATACCTAGATTTTGTGCTGCTTTCACATACTCTCCATCTTTTCTAGGATTGGAACCATAAAAGACACAAATATTTCAAAACTGATGGAATGCGGTTCCCTCTATTACTGCACTCACCCTAACTTTAAGTATAAAGGTAAATATACTAATGTGTGCTTTTATAGAACTCAGAGAGGGCATTCTTATAATAGCTATACAAATAGGTCGGGTATAATTACAACAACTATGTGAGTTACCGATGGATATAAAATAAATTAAAGGTGCATTGCAAAAATGACGGTACACATGCATATGCAAAGTAGTTATGATTGTGGCTCATATTAAGCACATAAAGAGAATAAGATTAAGGTATCACCAGAAATTTTCTTTTTCCTTGTAGTAATTGATGAAACATTGATGTCTTGATTCTTGTAGAGAAGGTGTAACTGATAGGCGTTGTAACAACTTTCTTTAAAAAAAAATCCATGAATTTATTACCTTCATACTTCTAACTATTTAACTTATAATAACTTTCAATTAAATTAACCAAACATAATTAAGGTTTCTGAAATACCATTAATACTTATACAATTCTGGGTTCATGTACACATTATTAATCAAAACATATGTACAAAAATTAAACACATATAAGACTACATTTTATTCATCCATATTGACCAGTTCTGGAGATACACGTGTGGGTGGTTACACCTTCACCGGGATCTTAGCCAACTCTACCCAACGTACACTAAAAGCCGGTCATAGAGAATATCTGCATAACTTAGTTTTCTAAATATGATATGGAAATATAGTGAGAAATAAATCCTAGTAGGTTCAAAAATAAATCATTATCAATAATGTTTATCACGTCATGTTCATCTGTATAAACTACATCAATTATCTTTAGGTCACATGAATGCACTTTATCTATGCACATAAAAATCGTACAGTTATGACATGTCTGGCATGAATAACTATTTTCAAAATATCATATAATAGCTATAAACTTATTTTCATATCAAGCTACCCCGGTCAGGGTGAGTACTTTCTACTCTCCAGAATGGGCTTTTCTTGCTCCATCTGACATGGAACAATTTCTCTTTCTTTTCTCATTAACATAATCATAGCCGTTGGTAGGCCGTCCCCTACTGGTGCACCACACGAACCGCTATATGACTGTGCTCTTTTCTTTTCTTTTCACATTAATAGCCAAAAATATGATTTCAATAATAAGTATGTTCATTATACTCACATGCCATAATTTTCATCAAAATATAATCATTACCAAAAATCATTGGTACTCTTGCCATAAACATAATCATTTCAAATATCACTTTATAAAATATTTCTATGTCAAAATTACACACTTAAGATGGCAAGAAGTTCATGCAATGGCAATGGTTATGGCATACATTAGTCATTTATTATTTTCATTTATAAGATTCTTCTTCTTTTTAAAATATTATTATCCTCTCTTTACTAAACAGAGCATAAGACCCTCATTTTAAATTCGATGGAGGTAATCTTGGTGTCAATTGAAAGATAAGACAATCCTCTAAAACACTTATGTTGAACATTTTAGTTAAATTTTAAGTAATAGTGGTGTTACTACTCCCTCAAATTCAATGTTATTTCTTCTCGGGTAGGTTCAGACTTCTACTTACTAATATAACCATATCACCCTTATACGAATTCCAATTGAGGTGATTCTAAAGTTTATAAAACGCTGAGACATTTATATACAACTTTAATGTTTATCATGTCTTCATATTCCTTACTAATTATTCCCAAACAATTGAAAACAAAAAACACTTACATTTACCACTCTAAATTCTAGACTGATTATAACATTTACTCATTAATCAGTCATATCTCTCTCATATGAACTCCAAATTAAGTGCTTTCAAAGCTTATAGATCCGTGATTCATATATATATATATATGTATATATATATACATATATATATGTATATATATATATATTATGTTAAAAAGTTCCTTTAATTCCCTACATATTGTTTCCAGAAATTCAAACACAGAAGCATACTTAACATATTCTTCCCTGGTTAGCTAGTTTCTGACATTTACTTACTAATTTAACCATATCTCCCTTATATTGATTCCAATTTGAATGATTCCAGTGGTAAACAATCTGTGAAACATAAATCTACTTTTTTGTGTTAATAATTTCTTTTAATTCCCTATATATTTATCTTAGAAATTCAAACACAGAAGCATACCTAATAGATTATTCCTTGGTTAACCATTTTCTAACCACTTCTTACATATTGAGCAATATCTCCCTCATCTGGACTCCAAATTAAGTGATGTCAGTGGTTAAAAATCCATGGCACATAGATCTACATTTTTTATGTTAACTATTTCTTTTAATTCCTAACCAATTCTTCCTAGAATTTTAAAAAACAGAAGCTTCCCTTGTTACCTAGAAATCCAGTTTCCTAACCAATCATTTCATATGGTTTTAGTTCATCATTATATTACATCCTCTTCCATTTTCTTTACATCTAATCATATTCTATCAATTTTTCACCACATTTAAATATACAAAATAGTAGTATAAAAATCATAAAATTTTATCACCCATAGCTATACCTATGCAAAACTTTTCACACTAACCGTAATGTCCAAAACATCCATCATATGCAAAATAACATGTAACATGATATAGCAACATCCATGACCAATCATTAAGGTAGCAAATATTGTAAATTTCATCAAAGTTATAAGATCAACATCTCATATAAATGTTACAAATTTCAAAGCTTTTCTTCGAAAAGAGATATTGTTAAACTTACCTAAAGATCTCCTTAGCTCACTTAGTGAATTCTCTTTCTTGTTTCCTCTTGCAGGAAGTAGCAAGATTCCTCCATTCCCTTACTTTTCTAGCAGCTTAAATAAGAGAAGGAGGGTAAGTTTTTGAACCCCAAGGATGAATAGAAAATGATGGATTCAAGTGGAAATTAAGCTAACTTACCTTGAGTATTTAGTCCTTTAAACTTCTCCTTCTTCTTCCTTCCTTTCTTCTCCCCTCTTTCTCTCCTTTTCTCAATCTACCTTGGTTCTATTTTTCCTCTCCCTCACTTGAACGAAATTATAATGTTATAAGGGTGGATTTTTTCTTAAATAAACTATCAAGTGGTTTACCTTTCATGATCATGGGTCTACCTTATCACAATTAGGATGCACTTGGTTGTTTTCTTTGGAAAAAAAAACAACTCATGTTTCCCATTCTTTAGTCAAAATATGCATAGAAAAAGGATATTTGTAATTTTAAAATTATGATACTATGTTCTTAAGACAAGGGACAAGGACCCTTTGATTTAGGGATTCATTTCGTTTTTCTTTGGTCTTAATCAAGTATGATAGGTTTTCCTTTCTAAGTGGCAAATTTTTAGCCCTTGGATCTCCTTTGCTTGGCTAAAATATTTGTGTAGGATAAGGATGTTTTGTCAAAATGCTACGTATTATTATTGATGGAGATCAAGGTGCTATCAAAGCTACTCTAAACCGTTGCCAAGATCCTTTGCAAGGGATAGGCGGTCCAATGACTAGGAGCAGGGCGAAGCGGGCCAAAGAAGCTTTACTGGGCTTGATCTTGGATGTGCAGGCTAAAGAGGAAGTTATTGGGCCAAGTCAAGACATCAAGTGGGCCACACTTTATAGCCTTGAGGATTGCATTAAAGAGGGCAGTTCAGAGGCCTAATAAAGTTTATTGGATCTTGAAGACAACTAGCCCAAATCTGCATAGGCTAAAGATGTATTATGGGCTTTAGTTTAAAATGTTTTGTTTTGGATATTATTAAGGCTATAAAGTGGGCCACACTTTATAGCCCTCTTTAATGCAATCCTCAAGGCTATAAAGTGGGCCACACTTTATAGCCTTGAGGATTGCATTAAAGAGGGCAGTTCAGAGGCCCAATAAAGTTTATTGGATCTTGAAGACAACTAGCCCAAATCTGCATAGGCTAAAGATGTATTATGGGCTTTAGTTTAAAATGTTTTGTTTTGGATATTATTAGCATTTGGGCCCATTCTTTATGCAGCCCAATTAGTAGTTTAATTATGGGTTTGTTTTTGTTAGTATAGTTGGGCCAGATAACTAATGTTATTTGGGCCATATTCTATTAGAAGTCTAATTAGGAGTTTAAGGCCTGCTGGCTTTCTTACTAGGGTTAGGATTGATTGTCTATTTAAGAGTTCTTTAAGTTCATGTATTATACAGATTTTGATGATTAATAAAGATTGAGTTTTCTCATAAAGTTATAACTTCCCTTAGTTCTTGGGCAAAGAACTGAATCCGATCTTATCGAGGCAACTCACGGCGATCAAACATCCATTGAATTTTCAAGACGATCCTTGCTTTCGCCAAACACTCCGTTTCTTCGTTTAGAGGAACATATCAATTATCCACTTGTTGAAATTATGAATGTAGTATATGGATGTTTTGTCCTAATGCCATGTATTATTACCTACTTGTTGAAATTATGAATATAGGATATAGATGTTTTGTCCTAATGCCATGTATTATTACCTACTTGTTGAAATTATGAATGTAGGATATATATGTTTTGTCATAATACCATGTGACTTAATCTTGATTATTATTACACTAATATTTCCTTACATGTTTTTTATTTTTTTTTCTTGGATTTGGGCTCATTCTTACCCATTTCCTTTGGTTTGGCAAAAATTCTACCTTTCATGGAGGGCTTGCTCACATTTTCATAATTTTTGGGCTATTAGTCCAACTTCTATATCCTAGTCCAAGTCTATGTTTTATTTCTTATTTAGGCTATCCAATGGGCTTGCTAGAAACTTATGTGGAGTGGAAAAACTCTATATGAAGTATCCATAGGTTAAAGCCCAATTTATGGGTAGAGATGTTAAACTTAGAAATTTCTAACTCTTGAATTAAGAAAAATTACCCTAATCCAATCTTCTTAAAATTTTAAGACCTTTACTTCACAAAAATTTATCTTCCTTACTAAAGAATTTCTCCCCTCTTTAGTATGTTATTTCTAATTTTTCCTAGTAGGTTTTCTCTCTTTACTTGTTCCCTTAATGTTAGAAACATTTTCTATGCATACACATAAGGTGAAAAATTTCTAAGGACTATATTTCCTTAGATATCTAAAAATTGTCTAATAATTTTATTTCCTTAATTAAATGTTTATGTATCTTTATTAATAATAGAAATGAAATTACAGATGTTACATTAAATATTTATATGCTTATATTAATAAATGAAATGAAATTAAGGATGTTACAGGCGTCATTGTAAAAAAAAGGAATGAAAATGCAAACCGATTAGTTGTTGAAGAGGGACAATCAAATGATTTATCTTGTTTTTCCTAATGTTCTTACGAGTCGACTATTGGTATTATAAAGTTGACTAGTTATTTTGTAAATTTTTAATTTTGACTGTTTTATTTTATAGTTGATCAATTACATCTGTTTTGAAGCAATCAACTGCATCTTACCAGTTAACTACATGTTCTTCATTTTTCACAAACTTTTATAAGCTCAAAAATGCTTCTTTTTCATGTGATATTCTTCTACCGAATAACAGTAGCTTTGAATTAGATTTTGGCACATATATTCAAAACTTGTGGCCACCGATTTTTGCCGAAATAACAGCTAAGTTATGTTTACAATTTTTCAAGAATTACAACCACCGATTTTAATTTTCTTCAATGCTTTGTCCAAGCTTTTAAATTTCTATTTTGGCACCATTCTCTATTATGCTTTTTGTCTGTTCTACTAAATCCTGCCTCATTAATGTTTGGCATTAAATGCAAGGTTCTTTTCCCTCATTACAAGAAAAATTTATTTCTTTTCTTTAAAACTCAATTATTATGGTGTCCAAGTGGTTAGTAGGTTAAAGTAATAGAAAATATTTTGAGAACCATGTCCGAAAATAATGTAAAGAGATCAAGGTATTTGTGTTAAGGGTTTATACCATGATAAGTTGAGTATAGTATTTAGGATGTGAATTATGTTGAGATTGGAAATTCAAGTGTGAATAATGGTTGAGAAAGGAGATTTCAAAAGAAGCCATAGATTGTGAATATGGTTAACCTCAAGGAAATAAAGGTATACTAAGATCTGAAAGAATTGTACTAGCATCATGGTAAAAAAAAGATACAAGTGAAATATTTTTCGTTGTTTGGTATGTCAGCAAGTAAAATAATTGAATATATTGTTTCAGGAGAGCTATTCAAAAACCTTTAGGGTCTTAGTTAGATTATATTATAATTGATAGTAAATCTAAATGATGTGTTTACGCATTAGAAGTTATGCTTCAGGTATTTGTATATAATTTTGGTGAAAGTTGAGAGGAATTATTTTTCCTTAGTTGAACTTGCCCATATCAGTAATAATCAAGCCAATATACAAATGGCACCATTTGAGGTTTTACATGAACATCGTAAGTCTTCTAATAAGTGAGTGAGTTGAGTAAAGTTAAACCTTTGGAATCTAATTTGGAATAACATACAATAGATAGAATATGACTAATCTAAATTGATGATGCTAGTTTAGAGAGCATGCTTCAAGCATATGTCTTCGAGTTTGGTGAGAGATCTCTTAACAAAATTTGCCTATAATAAAGTGATATTGGATTATTTAAAGCCTTATGTAAGAGATGTTAATAACTTTCTGTTAAATGATTCAGTAGGGTCAGACTTATTGTAAGATACCGTTGATAAAGCGAAATTGATTAGGAAAAGAATACAAGCAACTCAATACAGGTCAAAAATCTATAAAGACCATGAATGTTGAACACTAGAAATTATCAGTTGGTAACCAAATATTCTTGAAGGACTCACCCATAAAAGAGGTAATGAGGTTTGGAAAAAAGGAAAATGTCAAGCTCTAGTATATAGGCTCTTTTGAAATCTTAAACAAAGTAGGCATAATAGTATATCGCCTAGCCTTGCCATCAGAATTAATTGATATTTATACAGTCTTTCTTACATCAATGCTAAGTAAGTACCTATCAGAATTTTTTCATGTTATCAAATTTCAAGAAATTTAATTGGACAAGAATTTTGCTTAATTATGAAAAAAAACAATGT
>CM073468.1:33725000-33837500 GCA_037074535.1 Gleditsia sinensis
AAGAAAGAACCGTATTTTGAAAACAAGTTTTTATCTTTTAGAATGCATACTAGAGTTTCTAAACTTTTTGTAACTAGTGCACCCATGAGGCTCGGCTAGTTTCCAGCTAGGGTTGCACAAGGGGTTGTAATGGACTGAGGCACATTTTTAACGTGAGTACATTTGCTGCAGTTTTGTTTACATTCAGCTGTTGTTCCAGTAACTTTTCTTTCCTTAATAACGGAAGTTTGAAGGAAGAAATCCAAGGCCACCATTCACCTGGGAGGGTAATGGAGGCTGGAAAAGAGGCTGATTGTAGGGGGTTACCTCATGTAGGGATATACGGGTACCCCATTAGTCCATAACGAAATGCATGCACAACTAAGAGGTGAGGACTAAGGCAGGAATGCGTGTCTAAACCTTGGAGTTGTAAGGAATGGCAGTCTGGGAAGACTCCATTCAGGACTGAGTTGAGCACCAGGGACCTTGCTGCAGCAAAGTCTACAGCATCTCTGAATGCTGAAGTCCATGGCAACCCCGAGCACCCCAAATCCCCTTACATATTTCCTTTTCTATTCCCTAATACTCTTCACTTTAGTCACAGTAAAAATCGGATAAACCAAGCGTATTCCAATTTTGTGAAACAACTTGACATTGCTACAGCATTCATACAGCAAAGGTATCTAGACAGTTTCAGTTCACTCCTCGTGGGACGATACTCACTCATCACTTTATTACTTGGTCACGATACGTGCACTTGCGTACCGATATTGTATTCATCTTTGTATGAATAACACACAAACGTATCCCAACAAGTTTTTGGCGCCGTTGCCGGGGAGTGTCAAACTTTGAAAATTGTTTTTAGATATCCTACTGTGTGAAGGATTGTTGTGCTTTTATTCTAGTGTCCTGATTGAGCAGGTAACACGGTGTATGAGCAGGGCTGACAGAGAACTTCTGCCCCTTGACCCAGAAATAGAAAGAACACTTCTGAGAAGAAGAAGAGGACAGCTAACACACCAGCAGCAGGCGGAGATGGCAAATCAAAATGGAACAGACAACATGGACGATAGAGATAGGGTCTTGAATGCTTACGTTCAACCAAATCTGAATGGATTGAACCCAAGCATTGTGAGACCAGAGATTGAGGCTCTACATTTTGAACTTAAACCAGTAATGTTCCAGATGCTGCAAACTGCTGGGCAATTCAGTGGCATGCCTACTGAGGACCCCCACCTTCATTTAAGAGTATTCATGGAAGTCACGGATGCTTTTAAAATGAATGGTGTAACAGAAGAAGTGCTCAAGCTTAAGCTGTTTCCTTATTCATTAAGAGACCGAGCAAGAGCCTGGTTAAACTCTCTGCCACCTGACTCTATCACTAACTGGAGTGATTTGGCAGAAAAATTTCTGCTGAAATACTTCCCGCCTACCAAAAATGCCAGATTGAGAAACGACATCACCTCTTTCCAGCAATTAGAAGGTGAATCTTTGTATGAGACGTGGGAGAGGTATAAAGAGCTATTACGGAGATGCCCACATCATGGAATCCCTTACTGCATTCAAATGGAGACCTTTTATAATGGTCTCAATGCCCAAACCCGGACCATAGTAGATACAGCAGCCAATGGGGCACTCTTGTCCAAAACATACAACGAAGCATATGAGTTGCTCGAAAGAATGGCCAGTAACAACTACCAATGGCCAATGGACAGGGTTTCAAACGGAAAGAAAGCAGCAGGCATGCATGAAGTAAGTGAAGTGACTTCTCTCACAGCCCAGCTAGCCTCGCTAGTCAACGTTTTGAAAAGCCAGCAGTCTCACCGCCCGCAAGGAACCAATGCAGTCCAGGAAACTGGACCATCTTGCGTACTATGCAATGGATCTCATTTATTTGAAGCTTGTCCCTCAAACCCTGAATCAGTGTGTTTTGTGGGCAATATGAATCGCAATAACAACCCTTACTCCAACACATATAACCCAAGATGGAGGCAACACCCCAATTTCTCCTGGAGCAATTATGGTGCAGGACAAGGGAGCAACTCTGCCCCACAAAGACCACAGGGTCCACCAGGCTTTCAGCAACAGAGACAACAGCCTCAGGAAGCCCACACTTCACTGGAATCTCTGTTGAAGGAGTATATGGCAAGGAATGACGCTTTAATCCAGAGTCAAGCAGCCTCACTGAGGAATCTGGAGACTAAAGTGGGACAGCTTGCCAATGAACTGAAAAGCAGACCCCCAGGGACACTTCCTAGCAATACTGAAGTCCCTAAGAGAGATGGGAAAGAACACTGTAAAGCCATAGCCCTGAGGAGTGGAAAGATGGTGGAAACACCAAAAGCAAGAGAGCAAGACCAGACAGACTCCACTACACCCCTGGAGAACGAAAACGCCAAGAAAAAGCAAAAGGAGGAGATAAGCAAGGACAAAAACATCTCTGGAGAGAATGCTGCAGCTATGCCGTAGCAAAAGTCGTCAACTTTGCTGCAGCAGGATATGCAGCAATCCAAGCTACCTCCCCTTTTCCCTCAAAGATTTCAGAAGCAGCAGAATGACCAGCAATTTAGAAGGTTCTTGGATGTCCTGAAACAGCTACACATCAACATTCCGCTAGTGGAAGCACTGGAGCAGATGCCCAATTATGTGAAGTTCATGAAGGACATTCTAACAAAGAAAAGGAGGTTTAGCGAGTTTGAAACTGTTGCCCTCACAAGAAAATGCAGTGCTGTACTGCAAAATAAGTTGCCACCCAAACTTAAAGATCCAGGCAGTTTCACCATACCTTGTTCGATTGGAAACCAGTATTTCGGCAAGGCACTTTGTGATTTGGGAGCAAGTATCAACCTTATGCCAATGGCCATCTTTAAAAAGCTAGGAATTGGAGAAGCTCGGCCTACCACAGTTACACTGCAACTGGCAGATAGATCCATTGCACACCCAGAGGGAAAAATAGAGGATGTCTTAGTTAAGGTGGACAAGTTCATCTTCCCAGTAGATTTCATAATTCTGGATTATGAAGCTGACGCAGAAGTACCTATTATATTAGGCAGACCATTCCTAGCAACTGGCCGGACACTCATTGATGTTCAGAAGGGTGAATTAACTATGAGAGTACAGGATGAGCAGGTTACATTCAATGTGCTCGAGACCATGAGGTTTGCCAGTGAAGAAGAGGAATGTGCTGTAGTGTCAATGATAGATACATTAGCATCAGAACAACTGGAAAGATGCTGTAAGGAGCCATCACCAGCAGAGTGGACAGATCACTCAGAGTCCGAAGGAGAAGATGAGAAGGAATGGGCTTGGATTGATTTCAGACAAGGCTTCAGTAAGAAGGAGCCATTGTTCGAAACCACGACAGATTCAAGACTGCTAAAAGCACCAATGGAAGAACCACCAGCTCTGGAGATGAAGCCTCTGCCAGCTCACCTTAAGTATGCATATCTAGGAGAAACAGCCACTCTTCCTGTCGTTATCTCAGCATTTCTAACAGAGGAGCAAGAGGAGAAATTGGTCCTGACACTGAAGAAATTCAGGAAGGCAATTGGCTGGACACTTGCTGACATTAAGGGAATCAGTCCCTCATTTTGCATGCATAAGATCCTTCTGGAAACCAATGAAAAAGGGTCCATTGAACCTCAGCGTAAGCTTAACCCAATAATGAAGGAAGTAGTGAAGAAGGAGATCATCAAATGGCTGGATTCTGGAATCATTTACCCTATATCAGATAGCTCTTGGGTGAGTCCAGTCCAGTGTGTGCCCAAGAAAGGAGGCATGACTGTGGTGGAAACTGATAGCAACGAGCTCATTCCCACTAAGGTGGTAACCGGTTGGAGGATTTGCATGGACTACCGAAAGCTGAACAAAAGCACTAGGAAGGATCACTTCCCTCTGCCATTCATTGATCAAATGCTAGATAGACTTGCTGGGAGGGAATATTATTGCTTCCTGGATGGGTACTCAGGGTATAACCAGATCGCCATAGCACCAGAAGATCAGCATAAGACCACATTCACATGTCCTTATGGTACCTTTGCATTTCGAAGGATGCCATTCGGGCTGTGCAATGCTCCAGCAACGTTCCAGCGATGCATGATGGCAATATTCACAGAAATGGCTGAACAGTTTGTGGAAATCTTTATGGATGATTTCTCAGTTTTTGGAGACTCCTTCGACCAATGCTTGGGAAACCTTGCTAAAGTATTGCAGAGGTGTGAGGAGACAAACTTGGTGCTAAACTGGGAAAAGTGCCAGTTTATGGTAAAGGAGGGAATTGTGCTGGGGCATAAGGTATCGCAGAGAGGACTAGAGGTGGACAAGCCCAAAGTAGAAGTTATTGAGAAATTGCCTCCTCCCACCTCGGTAAAGGGCATTCAGAGTTTTTTGGGACATGCAGGATTTTATAGAAGGTTCATCAAGGACTTTTCTAAGGTGGCCAAACCACTATGCAGTTTGCTGGAGAAGGATAGAACCTTTTGTTTTGATAAAGGCTGCATGACAGCATTCTACGATCTTAAGCAGAAATTGAGCACAGCCCCGATCATCGTAGCACTAGACTGGACCTCCCCATTTGAGCTAATGTGTGATGCTAGCGAAACAGCATTAGGAGCTGTCCTGGGACAGCGCAAAAATAAGCTGTTTCACTCTATTTACTATGCTAGCAAAATGCTGCAAGGTGCCCAGCTGAACTACACTATGACAGAGAAGGAATTGCTTGCTGTAGTGTTTGCCTTTGAGAAATTCAAAGCATATCTAGTAGGAGAAAAGGTGATAGTGCACACAGACCACTCTGCCATCAAACACTTGGTCAGAAAGAAGGATTCCAAACCGAGGCTCATTCGGTGGGTGCTTTTGCTTCAAGAGTTTGATCTAGAGATCAGAGATAGAAAGGGGACTGAGAACCAAGTGGCAGACCATCTTTCCAGGTTAGAGGAGCACAGCTCTGGAGCAGAGGCTATCAATGAAAGATTCCCGGATGAGCAACTCTATCTCATGTCTCAAATGGATGTGCCATGGTATGCGGACTATGTGAATTACCTCGTGAGTGGAATGCTCCCACCAGACCTGACATGGCAGCAGAAGAAAAAATTCCTGCATGAAGTCAACTCCTACTACTGGGATGAGCCCTATCTTTACAAACAATGTGCTGACCAGATGATAAGGAGGTGCATACCCAGTGAAGAAACGGAGCAAATCTTGCAGCAATGCCACGCTTCTCCTTATGGAGGTCATTTTGGAGGAATTAGGACAGCAAACAAAGTGTTGCAGGCGGGTTTCTATTGGCCCTCATTATTCAAGGACTCCCACGTGTATGCAAGGAAATGTGACCGGTGCCAGAGAACAGGAAATATATCTCGCAGGCATGAAATGCCACTGAACAACATCCTGGAGGTGGAATTATTTGATGTCTGGGGCATAGATTTCATGGGACCATTCCCCTCAAGCTTTGGCAACCAATACATCCTTGTAGCTGTAGATTATGTCTCAAAGTGGGTGGAAGCCAATGCATCTCAGACTAATGAAGCCAGGGTTGTGACCAGATTCTTGAAGAGGAATATCTTTACAAGGTTTGGAACCCCCAGAGCTATCATCAACGATGGAGGAACCCATTTCTGCAATAGGCAGTTCAAGGCACTACTGGCCAAATACGGAGTAAGACACAAGGTAGCAACCCCCTATCATCCACAAACAAGTGGGCAGGCTGAGGTCTCTAACAGAGAGATCAAGAGAATTTTGGAAAAAACAGTAAGTCCAACAAGGAAGGATTGGTCCTCAAGGTTGGATGATGCACTTTGGGCATATAGAACAACCTATAAGACACCTCTGGGCATGTCACCTTACAGGTTGGTATTCGGGAAGGCTTGTCATCTCCCAGTAGAGCTGGAACATCGAGCATATTGGGCAGTGAAGAAACTGAACTGGAGTCTGGATGCTGAAGGGGAGAGAAGGATGCTGCAGCTAAATGAGTTGGACGAATTTCGGGGGCAGGCCTATGAGAATGCCAAGCTATACAAGGAGAAAGCCAAGCAATGGCATGACAGGAAGATACAGCCCAGAAACTTCGAAGTAGGACAGAAAGTACTACTGTACAACTCCAGGCTAACCTTGTTTCTTGGAAAGTTGAAATCACGATGGTCTGGACCTTTTCGTATAAGCCAGGTCTTTCCATTTGGGACAATTGAATTGGAAGAAGAGAAGGAAGGAAGGACATTCAAGGTTAATGGGCAAAGAGTCAAGCATTATCTGGGGGGTGACGTGGAGAGACAGCACACTTCCATTCAGCTGCAAGAAGATTGAACAGAAGGGAAGTCAGGCTGAAGACTCTAAACCAAGCGCTCATGGGAGGCAACCCATATTTAAATTTGTTATTATTTAGGATAATAGTTTTAAGACAAGCTTAGATCAAGAACCTAGTAGCTTTTGTGGTTAATATGCAGGTTAGGAAGCAAGGAGTTGCTGAACCAGCCTTTGTTTTGCTGCAGCAGCATAGCACTAAAGGCAGTCCCTGGTTGCTATAGCAGAATTGGTAGCAAGCACTCTATGCTGCAGCAGGAAATTTTTGGGCTCCTAGCTTGCTGAAGCATTGCTCCAGTATTGCTGCAGCAACACAGTCAGCTTCAAGCCAAGGGTTCCCCTCTGCCATCCTCCAAAAAAAAAAATGGTGGGCGGGAAACTGGCAGAAGGCCATAAGACACCTACGGTCTTTAAACCTCTGCAGCTTCCAACCCATTTTTTTCGAGCGTAACGCACCCACACTGCCACCTCTTCAACCTCCCCTCACCTCACCTCTCCCGAGTTCCAAACACTGCAACCCACTCATCACCTTCGTCCCAGAAAACCCCAACCTTCAACTCTTCGAAGCAAGCATGCCGAGAATCAAGACTGTGGCGAGGAAGGCCAGCAAGATGAGGAAATTCATTTCCGAAGAAAACAGAAAGAGGCATGACGACGAAATCATGCACAGGAACTTCTGTGCCGAGAAGGGGTTCACATTCACTCCCACTGGCGATTTGGGAGTGCCGATGTACGTTGGAACGATGGTAAAACAGAGGAATTGGGAAAATTTTGCAAGCCATCCACCAACGGCCCTCATCCCATTGGTTAGGGAGTTCTATGCGAACTTCGCCCCAGAAACGGAAAAATGGGTGAAAGTTCAAGGAACAAAGGTCCATTTTGACCAAGCTGCTATCAACAAGGCCTACAACTTGCCCGACGAGGAGGACAACTATGAAGGCTATCTGCAGAGTCTGCGGGATGAAGATTGGGAAGCAATACTCACCAGGATGTGCCTTCCTGGCACCACCTGGGACAAATCTCCCCAGGGCTCCACCACTGTAAATCGCATCTCCTTGGTGCCGGCAGCAAAGGTCTGGTACCATTTTCTCAAGACCCGTCTCCTGCCTTCCACCCACGGGCAGACTGTGAGCTGAGAAAGAGTAGCAATGGTGGATGCGCTCATACTCGGCCGACCACTCAACGTTGGCCGCATTATAAGTGATCAAATCCGAGCCTATGCCAGCCAAAAGAAGGGAAGCCTCCTCTTTCCTTCCCTCATCACCACCCTGTGCAACAATCATGGAGTGCCAGTCTCCATCGACGAAGAGGTCTTAAAGGATACTCCCCCCATCACCCCTACCACCATTTCTCGCATTGTTCTCGAGAAAGCCGCCCAGCATCCACCAATTGCCTCTCGTAATCCCCCACCAACTACTGGACCATCTGCGTCCTCCTCTACCACTCCACCAGCTGACAAGGTCATTCAGCACCTGCTGCAGCAACAATCCACACTCCTCAAACAGCAAGCACAGTTGCTGCAGCACCAGCAAACATTCTGGCAATATGCGCAGAAAAGGGACCTTGCCCTCCACACCACTCTGGAACAAAATTTCAAGCAATTTTTCCCATTCCCAGAGTTCCCAACTGCCCTGCTCCACGCCACCTTCGAGGAGTCAGCTGCAGTACCAGAAACTCAAGCAGAGCACCCTAAGGCCTCTGAAGGATCCTCCTCCAGCAAGGAGCCCTGCCCTGAGTCCCACTAGACATCGGAGGAACGTGTGTCCTCTGATGATGATGAGCTCATTGCAAAAAGGGCAGCAGTACTGCGCAAAGGAAAGGCACCACATCAATCAACGCAGAGGAGGAGTGGACTCAGAAGCTCCTCGAAATCTTCTGGGGGTCAATGACCCTAGGGTGCTGCAGCATACCTGCCAGCACCCTCAGGAAAGTTCCCTCAACCCTTTGTCCTTCTCTGCAGTATTTGGCATTTCTTCGTTTCTGTTTCTGTTTGTGAGCATATTTTATTTTCTGACTATTGCATCAGCAGTGAGGACACTGCTCAACTTAAGTTTGGGGGGGTGTGATATAATTGTCTGTTGGGAATGAAGTTGCTAGAGCATATCACTTTTTTGTATGGATTCATTGCTGTAGCATCACTTGTGTCTTTTGATTCATTGCTGGAGCATATTTTATTTTGATTCATTGCTGAAGCATTCTGCATGATTAGTTCTGCTAGGTGTTTGTTTATAGTACTGTCTGCCTGTGTCTTCATCCACCCGTGTTGAATGAATCTTTCCCAGTAATCACTAAGTTTGTTTAATGTTTGAAAAAAAAAAGAGAAAAGAGGGGGGAACAGATGCTTATCCTGCTGAAAGTTTTGGGATACTCCATGAGGAGGATTGGGTATTCTGTTAAAAATCAGAATAGGGAACCTTCAGTCTCACCCCATCACACAACACCTTCCTCTTATAAGCACTGGATCATGGGCAGCTTGCCCATAAGAGAATTTGGTGAACTTCCAGAAAGAGGCCCTTAGTCTTAGAGCTAGTATTGAGAGCTTCCAGTAAAATTTAAAAAAAAAAAAAAGAGGCAAAATCATAGGGGCATAACAGCTTAAGTTTGGGGGAGGGGAGTAGAAAATAAAGAAAAATATGGACGCTCAAATACTCTGTAATTCCTTAGTAACCAGGGGCATGCATGAGTCCCATGTGTGCCTTTGCGTAAAACGGGGATGAAGAGTGGACACTCCAATGCTCTGTAATCCCTTAGTAACCAGGGGTATGCATGAGCCCCACGTGTGCCTTTGCGTAAAACAGGGATGTAGAGTATGAGTGGGGAGTAGTTGAAAGGTGATAAGGTTGAGTAACCGGGTGCCGGCATTGAACATGTTGGCACTCGCGTCAAAAGGCCGTAATGACCTCTGCTGTAATAAGATCCATATCAAAAACAACAGTAAAAGGAGAAAAGTCAGTAAGCTGCCCCTTTTTCCCCCATATCTGCTGCCCTTATTATGATGAATGCTAGCTTGACCTAAGAAAAGAAGCTCGAAATATTAGCATAAAAGTCTTAAGAACTCTGGCTGTTTGTGACCCAAGTAACTCCTAGACAAATTGTCCATACCACACACACACAAATTCAAAGAAGGTATTACTGTGATTGGGAGAAAGAGTTGTCGTATCCTTTGTATTAAGGCAATCCTGAGAGTTGAGAGCTTTCAGCAGAACCAAAGCCTAAAACTGCCAGGTGTTTAGTTTGTAGTGGGCAATGTAGGATGCTTGGGGACAAGCAATCCTTTAAGTTTGGGGAGATTTGATAACTGCATTGTGTTAACTGCATTTCACTATAGTTTCCATGCATTTCCCATAATTATTTACTGAATTTTCTGGTGTTTTAAGCACTTTTGCCCTCTAATTTAATAAAAAAGGATGACTCGTCTAGATATGACATCAGCTACCCATTGCTGTAGCATTTCACTGAGCATCTGTGGCAATGATAGCAGAACCACAAGTGATAGAGGGTGAGCTGCCTCTTCCTCCCAAAATACTCTGATTTCGTTTGATTTGGTGCAGCAGCAGACAGCAGCAGTGTAGGCAGAAAGCAGCAGGGTCACTACAAGCCGTTGGTACAAGACTGCCTCCACTACTGAAAGTGGAGAGTATAAAAGTTGCAAGGGCGCCTGCTGCAGAGCAGAAGGAATGGCAGCATCCAGGGAGCTTTTTTGGGACCACAGAGGCTGCTGATAAAAGACCGAAAAATAGAGAATGAAAAGGGGGCGTGAGAGAGAGGAAGAAATGAGAATGAGGTAGAAAAATCATTCCACAATAGAGAGTGCTGATAACACCGGAAGGTGCAGCATAAGGGGGGAGTAGTGTAGAAAGGAACTTAGTTTTCTGCGGAGGTTTCGTTGTTTATCAAAGGAAAAGAAAGAACCGTATTTTGAAAACAAGTTTTTATCTTTTAGAATGCATACTAGAGTTTCTAAACTTTTTGTAACTAGTGCACCCATGAGACTCGGCTAGTTTCCAGCTGGGGTTGCACAAGGGGTTGTAATGGACTGAGGCACATTTTTAACGTGAGTACATTTGTAACAACCTTTTTTTTCTTTTATTATTATACAATATTGAGTTCACATACATGTCATTAATCAAAACATACGTATAACATATCAAAAAGATAGATATTTACATCTTGTTTATTTTGGTTGACCAATTCCGGAGATACAGGTGCGGGTATTGCACCTTCACCGGGATCTGAGCCAACTCGACCACAAACATCTTATTTGATTCTGAAATCTGCCCAACATAAAGTTACTCGATCCAATGTGCACTAAAAACCAGGAAATATAGTGAGAATTAAATCCCACTAAGTTCAACAATAAATTATCATCAGTAAAGCTCATCACGTCATGTTCAGCTGTATAAACTACAGGAAAATATCTTTGGTCACATGAATGCATTATATCTATGCACATAAGAATCATACTATAATGATATGTATGACAGGATTAACTATTTTCAAAATATCATATGATGGCCATCAACTTATTCTCATTTCAAGCTACCCCGGTCAGGGTGAGTATCCTCAACTCTCCGGTACGGGCTTTTCTCGCTCCGTCCGACATGGCTCACTTTCTCTTTCTTTTCTCATTATCATGATCATAACCGTTGGTAGGGCGTCCCCTACTGGTGCACCACACGGATTACCATGTGACCGTGCTCATTTCTGTTTTTTTCACAATGATAGCCAAAAATATGCTTTCAATAACAAGTATATTCATCAAAATATAACTATTACCAAAAATCATTGGTAATCATGCCATGAACATAACCATTTCAAATATCACTTTATAAAATATTTCCATGTCAGAATTTCACACTTAAGAAGGTAAAAAGTTCATACAATGGCAATGGCTATGGCTATACTAGTCATTTATTAAGATTCATCTTCTTTTCTAAATACTAATTTTATTTCTTTATTTTCTTGATGCAGGTTTTCATCCTATCTAACCTTCTCTTACTAATCAGAGCATAACTCCCTCAATTTAACTCTGATGTAGGTGATCTTGGTGTCCATTTCAAGATAAAACAATTATCTAAAACTAGTATGTTGAACATTGTAGCGAACAATTAAGAAACGAAGGTGATATTACTCCCTCAAAGTACAGGATAGTTCCTCTCGGATAGGTTCTGACCTTTACTGACTAATTCGACCATATCTCCCAAATTGGAACTCCAAATTGAGTTATTCCAGTTGGTAAAAATCCATGAGCCATATATCTATAATTGTTATGTTGGCGCACTATTTTAATTCCCTACAGAATATTCCCAGAAATTCAAAAACTAAAGCATTAATAACATACTCTTCCCTGAATAAACATTTTCTGACCTCTGCTTACTAATCAGATCATATCTACCTCATATGAACTCCAAATTGCATAATTCCAGTGGGTATATTTCCATGAGACATAGATATATAACTTTGATGTTAACCATGTATTTAAATTCCATACAGATAATTCCCAGAAATTAAATTACCGAAGCTATCCTAACATAATCTTCCCTGATGAACCATTTTCTGAACTTTGACTACTAATAAGACCATAGCTACCTCATATGGACTCCAAATGGAATGATTCCAGTGGGTAAAAATCCGTGACACATATATCTTTAATTCTTATGTTAACCATTTATTTTAATTCCCTACCAATAATTCCCAGAAATTAAATTACCGAAGCTATCCTAACATATTCTTCCCTGATGATTCATTTTCTGACCTTTGACTACTAATCAGACCATAGATACCTCATATGGACTCCAAATGGAATGATTCCAGTGGGTAAAAATCCGTGACACATATATCTATAATTCTTATGTTAACCATTTATTTTAATTCCTTATAGATTTTTCCCAGAAATTAAAATACCGAAGCTTAAAATTCTGTCAACCATAGCCATACCCATGCAGAACTATCTACACCAACCTAAGTATTCAAACATACATCACATGCAAGATCAATATGTAACATGATATAGCATCATCCATGACCAATTATCAAAGTTCTAAGATCAAAATCTCATATAAATATTATGAGTTTCAAAGGTTTTCTTCAAAAAGAAATATTGTTAAACTTACCTGGAGCACTTAGTCCCCTAGACTTCTCCTTCCTCTTTCTTCCTTTCTTCCTCTCCTTTCCTCACACTACCTTGCTTCTATTTTTGCTCTCCCTCACTTGGACGAAATTCTAATGTTGTAAGGGTGGGTTTTCTTATATAGACCACCAAATAATTCACCTTTCATGATCATGGGTCTACCTTATCACAATTAGGATACACTTTGTTGAATTTTTGGAAAACAAACAACTTATGTTCTTGTCTTCCTCTTCCTTAGTCAAGATATGCATAGAAAAAGGAGATTTGTATTTTGAAAATTATGATGATATGTTCTCAAGATATGGGGCAAGATCCCTTTGATTTAGGGATTCATTTCTTTTTTCTTTTGTCTTAATCAAGTATGATAGATTTGCCTTTTTAAGTGGCAAATTTCTAGCCCTTGAATTTTCCTTACTTAACTAAAATTATTTGTGTAGGATAATGATGTTTTGTCATAATGCTATGTATTATTACCCACTTGCTAAAGTTATGAATGTAGGATATAGATGTTTTTGTCCTAAAGCCTTGTATTATTATGCCACTTGCCAAAATGATGAATGTAGAATCACACCACTTGCTAAATTTTTGTCTTAATGCCATGTCACTTAATCTTGATTACACTAATATTTTATCACTTTAATTTTATTTTTATTTTTATTTTTATTTTTCCTCTTGGGTTTGGGCTCATTCTTGCCCATTTCCCTTACTTTGGTTAAAATTCTACCTTTCATAATGGGCTTGATCACATTTTGATGATTTTTGGGCTACCGGTCCAACTTCTATATCCTAGTCCAAGTCTATGTTTTATTTCTTCCTTGGGCTATCCTATTGGCTTGCTAAAAATTCATGTGAAGTAGAAAAACTCTATATGAAGTGTCTATAGGTTAAAGCCCAATTACGGGTGGAGATACTAAACTTAGTAACTTTTGCTCTTAAATTAAGAAAAATTATCATAATCCGATCTTCTTAAAATTTTAAGACCTTTACTTACTTCACAAAAATTTATCTTTCTTTACCTAAGAATTTCACCATTCTTTAACATGTTTATTTCTAATATTTCCTCTTAGGTTTTCTTTCTTTACCTATTCCATTAATATTAGAACATTTCTATGCATATATGTAAGATGAAGAATTTCTAAGGAAAATATCTAAAAAATTACGGGATGTTACATTCTTCCCCCCTTAAGAAATTCGGTCCCCGAATTTCAATCCATCCTACCACATGTAGGGATTGAAATTAAGGCATTATTCAGAGTTACCAAGCTTATTACCTAAATAATTAGAGATATCTTTTCTGTATGACATCTTTACTTTTTAATATGTCTATTCACTTGAGTGATTTTGCCATATAACTTAACCATAAGGATTTCTTTCACTCATAAGTTCTTCAATTGATATCCTCTAGCCCGCATGGATATATCTATGGGTCGATATTAGAAAACACACATATAAAGGAACATATACACCTTCATATTGTGTAACTATCTTTTCTTATTCCAAACTTCTATCAAGTCAATTTTTTTTTTCATATATCAACATCATCCCCTGAATATCATCATCTTAATCTATCATCTATTTTTATCCTCAAATCCTTTAATCAATATGTTAAACATACGTAGCAATAAATCCTTCAAACCTTTAATAACGTTTATGTACCATTGACACATGTCTAATAATTCCAACTTACCTCATCACAGTAATTCTATACAAGCTTATTAACACCATTAAACTCATTGTCAAAAATTTCAATTATTTCTTCTATCATATCCAAAAGCACCTCATTCTAGCTTATGCCAATCCCATTTAATTCACCCAATCATTTCAAGAAGATTTGTGTTTTTTTTTCCTAACAATTACTCATACATGAATTCTCAATTCCAACATAATTCACATCCTAGATACTAGACTCAATTTAGCATGATATAATCCTTTAACACAAATATCTTGATAACCTACATTATTTTCGGACATGGTTCTTAGAATATTCTCTATATTTCCAAATTAAGAGTTCAAAGACTAATTTAAATCCTACTTCCTATATTTTATTCCTCGAGAACTTCAACACCACTAATTCTCTTGATTACATTCGTCAAAACACCATAAGACCATCATCCGTCCATTCTTTTCAAACTTTTCATTACTTTAACCTACTAACAACTTAGACACCATAATAACCAAGTTTCAACGGAAGAAATTATCTTTAATTGTAATGAGGGAAAATAACCTTGCAGTTATTGCCAACCGTTAATGAGTGAAACAGACGAAAACCATAATAGAGAATGGTGCCAAAAGCGAAAGTCAAAAATTTCGACAAAGCATTGAAAAATATTAAAATCGGTGGCCATAATTCTTGAAAATCTGTAAACAAAATCTATCTATGATTTCAGCAAAAATCGGTGGCCGCAAATTTTGAATATATGTGTCAGAATCTACTTTAAATCTATTGGTATTCGGTGGAAAGATATCACATGGAAAAAGAAACATTTCTGTGCTTATAAAAGTCCGTGAAAATCAAAGAATATGTAGTTAACTGGTAGGATGCAGTTGATTGCTTCAAAATATATGTAATCAATCAACTGTAAATTAACCAGTCCAAATTAAAATTTCTCAAAATAGCTAGTCGACTTAATAATACTGATAGTCGACTGGCGAAAACATTGAGAATACAAAATAAATCATTTGATTGCATTTTTTTTACTTTTTTTTTTCAATGACGGCTATCACCTACAACTTTTCTACAAGAATCAAAACATCAATGCTTCATCAAAGACAATAAGATAAAGACAGATTTCTGGTGATATCTTATCTTATACTCTTTATGTGCTTAATATGGGTCACAGTCATACTACTGTACATATACATGCTTGCCGTCATTTTTGAATTTTTTTTTTGTTTACCTTTAATTTAGTTGATATCCACCAATCACTCACATAGTTGTTCTAATAATACCCGGCCTATTCGCATAGCTATTATAAATATGCCCTTCTCTGAGTTCTATAAATACTTACATTAGTATCTTTGTCTATTCTCAAAGTTAAGGTGATAGAAATTATGGAGGGAACCGCATTCCGTCAGTTTCGAAATATCTGTGTCTTTTGTGGTTCCAGTCCTGGAAAAGATGAGGAGTATGTTAAAGCAGCACAAAATCTGGGTATGGTGCTGGCTAAGAGAAAAATTCATTTAGTGTATGGTGGAGGTAACTGTGGGTTAATGGGGTGTGTGGCTACAACTGCACATGCAGGGGGATGCCAAGTTCTAGGTATTATTCCTACAGCTCTAGCTACATCTAGCAACATAGGGAAGACAATTGGGGAAGAATATAGGGTAGCTTCCATGCATGAACGCATGGCTAGAATGATGAGCAATGCTGACGCCTTCATTGCCTTACCAGGTGGTTTTGGTACTTTAGAGGAGATTTTCCAAATAGTCTCTTGGGCACAACTGAATATGCATCACAAACCGGTAGGTTTGTTAAATGTTAATCACTTCTTTGATGGTCTGTTATCTTTTCTAGATCAAGCTGTGGAACAGAGGTTTATCCCACACTCAGCACGACAAATTCTCATCTCAGCTTCAAATGCTGAAGAGTTGATTGATGCTTTACAAGCCTATGTTTATGTACCTGATCCAACTACGACTCAACTAGAACGGACGACAGATAACCGCAAGAAGCGTAAATTGGATTTGGATCTTAATCTTTAAATGTAGTAAAACGTAGCCATTATTGTACTACTTTTACTTTCTTAGAGTCTACTTGAATACCATATTTACCAACCATACTCCTTTAGAGTTGGTAAAACTATCTTTGAATGTTTCTTATGATCCTCTGAACTTTTGAAATATTCTAGTTATCATCAATAATAAAAAATTGATACAGGGATGACCTAATTACTATTCATTAAATCTATAAATGTAGCTAAAATATTTGTCAATTTAAATGCATCACCACGAACTCATAATGCCCATAATAAGTCCTACATCCTCTTCTCTTATCCTTAATTAATGTTACTCATATCCCAAATCTATTTGTGGAAAAATATTGAACACCTTATAACTGGTCAAACGGGTAATCTATACGAGCTAATGGGTTTCTATTCTACATTGTTACCTTATTCAACTGTCTACAATCTATGCATAGTCATAGTGATCCATCTTTCTTTTTCACAAATAGAACTAGAGCACTTCAAATAAAAGTACTAGGGCATTTAAATCCCTTGTCTAACAAGTTTTGTAAATTTTTTTTTCCAGTAACTAGAATAATTCTTTTCTGATGTGGAAATACTGCAACCACGGAGCATACTAAGATTTTTCAAATAAAACCAGCACTTTCAAAACTTCTTGGAAATTTTATATGAGTACTAGGGTAAATTCCATGTTAAAATTCCACACTAATATCTCGGTAATTGGATAGTAATTGTAGTCTGTAAACAGCGCACCAGAAAAGTTCCCAGGAAAGAGAGGTGGGTCACTAATGGACACGCTTAAGTACCAAGTCTTTCCTTGCCAGAGCTTTCCTTAGACATGCACTTTTCACAAATCAAGTTTTTTTTTTTTAAAATTCAATCGATATCATTCTATATAGGGATATAGATACTAGTTGGGTTCTAAGGAGTTAATCAATACCAAATTCTCGAATTGCTGTGGTAAGGTTGTGCAAGATTTTCTCCGCATTGTTTGCCGGATTCCGCCTTGGTGGTGCCATTTCCTACTGTGGGAAAAATAAATTTATGCTGCTATTGAGGTGATCAAGCCCAATAGTTAGTTTCAAAACAATATTTAACAGCAGTCATAACACCACCTCGGCATATAGATAAGAAACACTAGTAATTTCTTACCTATATGAGTCACTGATCCCCTACACAGCACAACCACAACATACTCAAGACACTATAAGATCAATTCAGATAACCATCCACCCACTGGCCATCTAGGATCGACCTGCTCTGATACCAATTATGTAACAACCTTTTTTTTCCTTTATTATTATACAATATTGAGTTCACATACATGTCATTAATCAAAACATACGTATAACATATCAAAAAGATAGATATTTACATCTTGTTTATTTTGGTTGACCAATTCCGGAGATACAGGTGCGGGTGTTGCACCTTCACCGGGATCTGAGCCAACTCGACCACAAACATCTTATTTGATTCTGAAATCTGCCCAACATAAAGTTACTCGATCCAATGTGCCCTAAAAACTAGGAAATATAGTGAGAATTAAATCCCACTAAGTTCAACAATAAATTATCATCAGTAAAGCTCATCACGTCATGTTCAGCTGTATAAACTACAGGAAAATATCTTTGGTCACATGAATGCATTATATCTATGCACATAAGAATCATACTGTAATGATATGTATGACAGGATTAACTATTTTCAAAATATCATATGATGGCCATCAACTTATTCTCATTTCAAGCTACCCCGGTCAGGGTGAGTATCCTCAACTCTCCGGTACGGGCTTTTCTCGCTCCGTCCGACATGGCTCACTTTCTCTTTCTTTTCTCATTATCATGATCATAACCGTTGGTAGGGCGTCCCCTACTGGTGCACCACACGGATTACCATGTGACCGTGCTCATTTCTTTTTTTTTTTACAATGATAGCCAAAAATATGCTTTCAATAACAAGTATATTCATCAAAATATAACTATTACCAAAAATCATTGGTAATCATGCCATGAACATAACTATTTCAAATATCACTTTATAAAATATTTCCATGTCAGAATTTCACACTTAAGAAGGTAAAAAGTTCATACAATGGCAATGGCTATGGCTATACTAGTCATTTATTAAGATTCATCTTCTTTTCTAAATACTAAGTTTATTTCTTTATTTTCTTGATGCAGGTTTTCATCCTATCTAACCTTCTCTTACTAATCAGAGCATAACTCCCTCAATTTAACTCTGATGTAGGTGATCTTGGTGTCCATTTCAAGATAAAACAATTATCTAAAACTAGTATGTTGAACATTGTAGCGAAAAATTAAGAAACTAAGGTGATATTACTCCCTCAAATTACAGGATAGTTCCTCTCGGATAGGTTCTGACCTTTACTGACTAATTAGACCATATCTCCCAAATTGGAACTCCAAATTGAGTTATTCTAGTTGGTAAAAATCCATGAGCCATATATCTATAATTGTTATGTTGGCGCACTATTTTAATTCCCTACAGAATATTCCCAGAAATTCAAAAACTAAAACATTAATAACATACTCTTCCCTGAATAAACATTTTCTGACCTCTGCTTACTAATCAGCTCATATCAACCTCATATGAACTCCAAATTGCATAATTCCAGTGGGTATATTTCCATGAGACATAGATATATAACTTTGATGTTAACCATGTATTTAAATTCCATACAGATAATTCCCAGAAATTAAATTACCGAAGCTATCCTAACATAATCTTCCCTGATGAACCATTTTCTGACCTTTGACTACTAATAAGACCATAGCTACCTCATATGGACTCCAAATGGAATGATTCCAGTGGGTAAAAATCCGTGACACATATATCTTTAATTCTTATGTTAACCATTTATTTTAATTCCCTACAAATAATTCCCAGAAATTAAATTACCGAAGCTATCCTAACATATTCTTCCCTGATGATTCATTTTCTGACCTTTGACTACTAATCAGACCATAGATACCTCATATGGACTCCAAATGGAATGATTCCAGTGGGTAAAAATCCGTGACACATATATCTTTAATTCTTATGTTAACCATTTATTTTAATTCCTTATAGATTGTTCCCAGAAATTAAAATACCGAAGCTTAAAATTCTGTCAACCATAGCCATACCCATGCAGAACTATCTACACCAACCTAAGTATTCAAACATACATCACATGCAAGATCAATATGTAACATGATATAGCATCATCCATGACCAATTATCAAAGTTCTAAGATCAAAATCTCATATAAATATTATGAGTTTCAAAGGTTTTCTTCAAAAAGAAATATTGTTAAACTTACCTGGAGCACTTAGTCTCCTAGACTTCTCCTTCATCTTTCTTCCTTTCTTCCTCTCCTTTCCTCACACTACCTTGCTTCTATTTTTGCTCTCCCTCACTTGGACGAAATTCTAATGTTGTAAGGGTGGGTTTTCTTATATAGACCACCAAATAATTCACCTTTCATGATCATGGGTCTACCTTATCACAATTAGGATACACTTTGTTGAATTTTTGGAAAACAAACAACTTATGTTCTTGTCTTCCTCTTCCTTAGTCAAGATATGCATAGAAAAAGGAGATTTGTATTTTGAAAATTATGATGATATGTTCTCAAGATATGGGGCAAGATCCCTTTGATTTAGGGATTCATTTCTTTTTTCTTTTGTCTTAATCAAGTATGATAGATTTGCCTTTTTAAGTGGCAAATTTCTAGCCCTTGAATTTTCCTTACTTAACTAAAATTATTTGTGTAGGATAATGATGTTTTGTCATAATGCTATGTATTATTACCCACTTGCTAAAGTTATGAATGTAGGATATAGATGTTTTTGTCCTAAAGCCTTGTATTATTATGCCACTTGCCAAAATGATGAATGTAGAATCACACCACTTGCTAAATTTTTGTCTTAATGCCATGTCACTTAATCTTGATTACACTAATATTTTATCACTTTAATTTTATTTTTATTTTTATTTTTATTTTTCCTCTTGGGTTTGGGCTCATTCTTGCCCATTTACCTTACTTTGGTTAAAATTCTACCTTTCATAATGGGCTTGATCACATTTTCATGATTTTTGGGCTACCGGTCCAACTTCTATATCCTAGTCCAAGTCTATGTTTTATTTCTTCCTTGGGCTATCCTATTGGCTTGCTAAAAATTCATGTGAAGTAGAAAAACTCTATATGAAGTGTCTATAGGTTAAAGCCCAATTACGGGTGGAGATACTAAACTTAGTAACTTTTGCTCTTAAATTAAGAAAAATTATCATAATCCGATCTTCTTAAAATTTTAAGACCTTTACTTACTTCACAAAAATTTATCTTTCTTTACCTAAGAATTTCACCTTTTTTTAACATGTTTATTTCTAATATTTCCTCTTAGGTTTTCTTTCTTTACCTATTCCATTAATATTAGAACATTTCTATGCATATATGTAAGGTGAAGAATTTCTAAGGAAAATATCTAAAAAATTACGGGATGTTACAACATTTGCTGCAGTTTTGTTTACATTCAGCTGTTGTTCCAGTAACTTTTCTTTCCTTAATAACGGAAGTTTGAAGGAAGAAATCCAAGGCCACCATTCACCTGGGAGGGTAATGGAGGCTGGAAAAGAGGCTGATTGTAGGGGGTTACCTCATGTAGGGATATACGGGTACCCCATTAGTCCATAACGAAATGCATGCACAACTAAGAGGTGAGGACTAAGGCAGGAATGCGTGTCTGAACCTTGGAGTTGTAAGGAATGGCAGTCTGGGAAGACTCCATTCAGGACTGAGTTGAGCACCAGGGACCTTGCTGCAGCAAAGTCTACAGCATCTCTGAATGCTGAAGTCCATGGCAACCCCGAGCACCCCAGATCCCCTTACATATTTCCTTTTCTATTCCCTAATACTCTTCACTTTAGTCACAGTAAAAATTGGATAAACCAAACGTATTCCAATTTTGTGAAGCAACTTGACATTGCTACACCATTCATACAGCAAAGGTATCTAGACAGTTTCAGTTCACTCCTCGTGGGACGATACTCACTCATCACTTTATTACTTGGTCACGATACGTGCACTTGCGTACCGATATTGTATTCATCTTTGTATGAATAACACACAAACGTATCCCAACAACTATCTAGCATATAGTTCAAGAAGAGAATGATTTTAAAAATAGTTTTTTGAATTCATTGAACATGTGATTCTAAATGTATTTCTCATTATATGGTAAAAGAAATATATTGTGCATGTAGCATTGATATGTATAGTTATAAAATTGCCTTGGAAAATGGGATGTATATGTACCCTGATTGGGATATTTCTGACAGAGGAATTGTATTGAGATTGAAAATTCTAAATTTATAATGAAACCTCTGTTTTGAACGATATGCCATATGTGTAAATAATGATTTATGTGGAGGAGTCCTATTGGAAATACTGTTTGCTAACAACAAGTGATGTTAGCCCTGGTTCACCTTGACACCTCAGCTAGCAGGGGTAGTACTAGACTCGTGTGATGGCCAACACACGGGATATGTTATGTGAAGGGGAGTGGAATGCCTCCTATCTGGGTGAGATGCTGATTATATGATATATGATTTTCCCTCCCTTGCTGTGTGCTGAGAAAATGTCCATATTAGAGTCCCTTCGTGTGTCCTCTCGAATGGTGGTAGGGCAAACCTTAGCTAGGATGCTGAGTTTTGGCAAATCCTACACCACCAAAGTACAGAAGGGCTTGAATTATGATATAGGATCCTTCTAATATTATGATATGAAATATTTTGATGCATAATAACATTTGTTTAATGATCATACAGTATAGTATATGGTTTTGGATATCTAAATATCCTTTGATTTGAGAATATTTAAAATACTAGTCTCATATGAATGTACTTCCGATTTGTAATTTTCTACGTGATAAACTTTAAAATATAAGTACATCCATATGTTGACTTAAGATTTCATAGAAAGTATTATCTGCTCACTGATTTGTTAAACTCTCTACAGGATATTTACATTTATTTTTTTCGATAAGAATATAGAGTTTGTTCATTTCCCTTCAGATAGGTGATTAGTTAGGCGACATATTCTCTAGTGAGCCTATTTTGTTTCCAAGGCTCGTAGATTTTGATTTATATTGTACTTATACTCTAAAGTATACTCTAAAAGCCATAAGCAGGATCCCTGCTTTTACTGTAATATTGATATGTGTAGACTTGGCATGTATATTTGACTATACTAGAAACTTGTGAACGTATATTTTACTCCTGTTAAGTGAAATATTTGAAGCATGTATGCAATAAAATAAGGGTAAAGTTATCTACTACTTGTCACAATTTCATTCCTTTAAATTAGGGGCGTGACATATATAACATCCCTAATTTCGTTTCTTTTATTAATAAAGGTGACTGTAAAAAATAAGTACCCTCTCCTTAGGATAGATGATTTATTGGATCAACTGAAGGGAGCTTCTATCTTTTCTAAAATTGACTTGAGGTCGAGATACCATCAGATTAGAATCAAAGAGGAAGATGTACCAAAAATAGCCTTTAGGACTAGGTATGGACATTATGAGTTTCTCATAATTCCCCTCGGGTTGACAAATGCACCTAGAATTTTCATGGATTACATGAATCGCATTTTTTGTCCCTACCTAGATCAATTTGTGGTAGTGTTCATTGTTGACATCTTGATATATTTTAAGAGTGAGAAAGAACATGAACAACATCTCCAAATCGTACTGCAAGTGCTAAAAGAGAAAAAGTTGTATGCCAAATTGGAGAAGTGAGGATTTTTGGCTATCAGAGGTAAAATTTCTCGAGCATGTCATTTCCAATAAAGGGGTAGTCGTAGACCCTAGTAAGACAAAAGTAGTGATTTAGTGGAAAAGACCAAAGATGGTTACAGAAGTCAGAAGTTTCTTGGGTTTGGCAGGATACTATAGGAGGTTTATACAAAACTTCTCTCTTATAGCCTTGCCATTGACTAAATTGATTTGGAAGGGAAGACCTTTCAAATGGACTGATCAATGTGAAGCTAGTCCATGTATCACAGCTCCAGATTTATCTTCTAGATTCCTCATATGTAATACGGGATGAACCAATCCAAATAAAGAAGGACATGACATACCAGCTAATACCGGCATTCATATTGCACACCAATGTGAAGCAATTGAGGAATAAATATATTCTCCTGGTTAAGTTGTTATGGAAAGGTTTGACACCAGAATAATCAACTTGGGAGCTGGAAGAAGTCATGAGGAAGAAATATCCACAATTGTTCTTATTAAGTAATTTTTAAAATTTTGAGGACAAAATTTCTTTTAGGGGGAGATAAATGTAACATCTTAACTTCGTTTCTTTTTTTAATGAAGGTACATAAATATTTAGTTAAAGAAATAAAATTTATTAGACAATTTTTAGATATCTAAGGAAATATAATCCTTAGAAATTTTTCATCTTATGTGTATGCATAGAAAGTACTTCTAACATTAAGGAAATAAGTAAAGAGAGAAAAACATAATAGGAAAAAATTTGAAATAACATACGAAAGAGAGGTAAAATTCTTGTGCAAGGAAGATAAATTTTTGGGAAGTAAGTAAATGTCTTAAAATTTCAAGAATATTAGATTAGGGTAATTTTTATTAATTCAAGAGATAGAGTTCTTAAGTTTAACATCTCCACCCAAACATTGGGCTTTCACCTATGGACACTTCATATAGAGTTTTTCCACTTTACATGAGTTTCTAGCAAGCCAATAGGATAGCCCAAGCAAGAAATAAAACATAGACTTGGACTAGGATATAGAAATTGGACCGATATCTCATAAACACTGAAAATGTGACCAAGCCCTCCATGAAAGGTAGAATTTCAATCAAAGCAAAGAAAATGGGTAAGAGTGAGCCCAAATCCAAGAGGGAAAAATAAGAATCATGTAAGGAAATTGTAGTGTAGTAATAATCAAGATTAGGTCACATGGCATTAGGACAAAACATCTATTTCCTACATTCATAATTTCAACAAGTAGGTAATAATATATGGCATTAGGACAAAACATCTATATCCTACATTCGTCATTTCAACAAGTAGGTAATAATACATGGCATTATGACAAAACATCCTTATCCTACACAAATCATTTCAGCCAAGCAAGAGAGATTCAATGTAACAACTCCATTTTTTTTACATATATGCAAATATATGTATTTTTAAAATCTCATGAAGTCATTACCTCTTTACTTCTAACTATTTAACTTATAATAACATTCAATTAAATTAACCAAGCATAATTAAGATTTATTGTTGAACTTACAGTGATTTAATTCTCACTATATTTTCATATCATGTTCAGAGGACTAGATATGCAGATATTCTCTATAACCGGCTTTTAGCATATGTTGGGTCATGTTGACTAAGATCTTGGTGAAGGTACAATCGCCCACACCCGTGTTCTCGAAACTGGTCAATATGGATGAATAAGATGTAGACATATATGTGTTTGATTTATGTACAGATGTTGTTAATTAATGATGTGTATGTGAACCCAGAATTGTATCAGTATTAATGGTATACCATAAATCTTAATTATGCTTGGTTAATTTAATTAAATGTTATTATGAGTTAAACAGTTAGAAGTAAAGAGGAAATGACTTCATGGGATTTTAAAAATACATATATTTGTCTATATGTAAAAAAAATAAAGTTGTTATACAATTGGTATTAGAGATGGTCGATCCTAGATGGCCAGTGGGTGGATTGTTATCTGAATTGATCTTATAGTGTCTTGAGTATGTTGTGGTTGTGCTGTGTAGGGGAACAATGATTTCATATAAGTAAGAAATTACTACTATTTCCTATCTATATGCCGAGGTGGTGTTATGACTACTGTTAAATATTTTTGAAACTAACTATTTGGCTTGATCACCTCAATAACAGCATAACTTTGTTTTTCCACAGTAGGAAATGGCACCACCAAGGAGGAATTAAGTAAACAATGCAGAGGAAACCTTGCACAACTTTGCCATGACAATTCATAGCAAAGTCACGACCACTAACCAAATTCTACAATACCTCTAGAATGCTAATAATCAAAATGATGAGAATGGTGCTAAAAACTGGATGACAGGGAATGATAACGTCATATCTGAGTTCCTAAGGACTAGACCACCTTCTTTTCAAGGCATTTTTTATCCAATTGTAGCTGAAAGGTGGATAAGGGAACTAGAGAAAATCTTTGAAGTAATGGGTTGTATTGAGGAGCAGCAAGTTATCTTTGCTGCATATATGCTGAAAGATGAAGCAGAATGCTGGTGGCGTGGAGCTAGAGAATTTTTAGTTCACCTGGGAAGGTAGATCACCTGGCAGGTATTCAAAGAAACCTTTTTGGAAAAGTACTTCCCAAGTACTGTGTGGGCGGAGAAGGAGGTCGAATTTCTCCAACTCGGGTAGGGCAGCATGACCATAGAACAATACATCACGAGGTTTGAGGAGTTGTCTTAGTTTTCCTCTTACGTATAATTTAACCCCAATGAAGTATAGAAGGCTGTTAAGTTCGAAGCGGGATTGAATCTGGAGATAAGGAATATTGTTGTAGCTATGGAGATTAGGGAGTTTGTACCTCTGATAAATAAATACAGACTCCTGGAAAAGAGCTTGAGGGCAGTGGAGAATGAGAAATAAAGACAGAACTTTTAGAAAAGGAAGAACAGGCCGCAAAACTCTGGCAAAAAAGTCAGAGGAAAAGGACATGGTACTGGCAAGAGGCCAATGACTGTAAGTCCCCGACCTTTCCAACAGAACTTTTCTATAGTCAAGTGTACTAAGTACGAATGTATGCATGGTAACTGGCCATGCTACATGGGATCAAAATGTGGGGAAGCAGTCAGAACAGAGGCCTTAGGTGAAAGGAAGGGTTTTCACCTTGAGCGACCAAAAGGTAACTCAATCCTCTGAAATGATTCAAGGTACATGCCATATCTATGGATTTACTCTTATGGTATTGTTTGACTCTAGTGCTAGTCATTCATTTATATCGAAAGAATGTATTAAGGAGTTTCAGTATCCTATTTTTGAAACCCCCTATGAGCTATTTGTAGTAACTCCTATAGAGGAAAGGCTTTTAACTTCCTTTATATGTAAAGACTGTCAGGTCACCATTCAAGAGAAAACTTTTTTTGTAGATCTCATTTGTCTACCTTTAAGAGGTATTAATGTCATTCTAGGGTTAGACTGGATGTTTAGAAATCAAGTCTTGCTAAATTATTGCACCAATACCATTGAATTTCTACCTCTTACTCCACAAAAGGAGATGCAGTTGTTGATGCTAAATGCCAATCAAGTCAATCGGAAGTTGAAGAGTGGAGTACTTGGTTACATTCTCTTGTGTTTATCAAACCTAGAAGTTGAACCGAAGCTTAATAAAATTCCAATAGCTAATGAGTTTCTTGAAGTATCCACCAAATATTCTAAGCTTACCTCCTGAGAGAAAGATAGAGTTCTCTATTGATCTCCTACCTGGGACAGGGCCTATCTCTATTGCATCTTATAGAATGGCCTCGAAGGAACTACATAAACTCAAGAAACAGTTGGATGAATTATTAGACAAGCAATTCATTAGACCGAGTGTATCACAACTCTTGTATTATTTGTTAAGAAAAAAGACGGGAGCCTGAGATTATACATAGATTACAGATAGCTGAATAAGGTGACTGTTAAAAATAAGAACCCTCTCCCTAAGATAGATAATTTATTGGATCAACTGAAGGGAGCCTCCATCTTTTCTAAAATTGACTTGAGGTCGGGATACCATCAGATTAGAATCAAGGAGGAAGATGTACCAAAAACAGCCTTCAGGACTAGGTATAGACATTATGATTTTCTATACTCAACCCATTGATGATTAGCTTATTTGGGGTAAGAATGATGATCAGCTTTAAATTTCAAAACTCCTCTAGCATCTGCATCTCATACACCATCATCTGACCCATGTGCAGAGATTTTTGACTTAAGGCATCAGCTACAATACTCGCCTTTATTGGATGATACTTTATCTCAAACTTGTAGTCATTGAGAAATTCTACCCATCTTCGTTGCCTCACATTTAACTACTTATGATAAAAAAGGTACTTAAGACTCTTATGATGATAGTATATTTCAAATGTTGTCCTGTACAAATAGTGTTGCCAAATCTTTAAGGCAAACAACACAGCTGCCAATTCAAGATCATGGGTTGGATAATTTCCTTCATGGGGTCTTAGTTGCCTAAAGGCATAAGCAATTACTCTCTTGTCTAGCATTAGCACACATTCTATGTAACATCCGTAATTTTGTTTTATTTATTAATAAAGGTACATAAATATTTAATGTAACACCTCTAATTTTGTTTCTTTTATTAATAAAGGTACATAAATATTTAATTAAGGAAATATAATCCTTAGAAATTCTTCACCTTATGTGTATACATAGAAAATATTTCTAATATTAAGGGAATAGGTAAAGAGAGAAAACCTAATAGGAAAATTAGAAATAATATACTAAAGAGAGGTGAAATTCTTTGATAAGGAAGATAAATTTTTGTGAAGTAAGTAAAGGTCTTAAAATTTTAAAAAGATTGGATTAGGGTAGTTTTTCTTAATTCAGGAGCTGGAGTTCCTAAGTTTAACATCTCCACCTAAATATTGGGCTTTTACCTATGGACACTTCATAGAGTTTTTTCACTTCACATGAGATTCTAGCAAGCCAATTGGATAAAACAAGAAATAAAACATAGACATGGACTAGGATATAGAAGTTAGCCAAAGAAAAGGAAATGGGTAAGAATGAGCCCAAATCCAAGAGAAAAAAAAATAAGAATCATGTGAGGAAATAGTTGTGTAATAATAATCAAGATTAGGTCACATAGCATTAAGATAAAACATCTATATCCTAGATTCATAATTTCAACAAGTAGGTAATAATACATGGCATTAGGATAAAACATCTATATTCTACATTCATAATTTCAACAAGTGGGTAATAATAAATCGCATTATGAGAAAACATCCTTATCCTACACAAATAATTTCAACCAAGTAAGGGAGATTCAAGGGTTGAAAATTTGCCATTTAGAAAGGCAAACCTATCATACTTGATTAAGACAAAAGAAAAAGGAAATGAATCCCTAAATCAAAGGGACCTTGTCCCTTGTCTTAAGAACATTTTATCATAATTTTCAAAATACAAATCTCATTTTGCTATGCATATCTTGACTAATGGAGAGGAAGGCAGGAACATGAGTTGTCTTTTTCTATAAAGAAAAACCAAGTGCATCCTAATTGGAATATGGAGACCCATGATCATGAAAGTTGAACCACTTGATAGTTTATTTAAGCAGAACCCACCCTTATAACATTATAATTTCATCCAAGTGAAGGAGAGGAAAAATAGAAGTAAGGTAGAGTGAGGAAAGGAGAGAAAGAGAGAAGAAATGAAGGAAAAAGAAGGAGAAGTATGAAGGACTAAGTGCTCAAGGTAAGTTAGCTTAATCTCCACTTGAATCCATCTTTTCTCTTTATACTTGCGATTCAAAAATCACCCTCCTTCTCTTATTTAGTTAGGTTTAACCATGTCTCTTTTTGAAGAAAAGCTTTAAAATTTGTAACATTTATATGGGATTTTGATCTAAGAACTTTGATGAAATTTACAATATTTACTACTTTGATGATTGGTCATGGATGTTGCTATATCATGGTACATGTTATTTTACATATGATGGATATTTTGAACATTTCGGTTGGTGTGAAAAGTTTTGCATAGGTATAGCTATGGGTGGTAAAAATTTTATGATTTTTATGCTTCTATTTTGTATATTTGAATGTGGTAAAAAATTGATGGAATATAACTGCAAGTGTCACGCCCCAACTTAATGAAACATGAATAACACCATTAACAGATATCTTAACCATTATTTATTTGCATACAGTTTCATAATACCACATATCTAGAAAACATCATACGTTTACAAGTTTCTGATATACCTAATTATACAAGCCAAAACTACTCTTAACATTATTATAGTAGAAGCAGAGATGCGTTCAGAGCATACTCTATATTACAATGACATAATATTTAAAACATTTCGAGCCTTGGAAGCAATGAAGGGTCACCTAGAGAATATAACACCTAATGGATCACGAAGCTACAGGGCCAACCTCTGTATCTTTATCTGAAAAAATGTGGAAATATCGTGTAGTGAGTTTGACAACTTAGTGAGCAGATAATACCTCCTATAACCTCTTAAGTCAACATATGGATGTACTCATATTTTAAATTTATCACATTGAAAATTACAGTTCATAAGTGCATCCATATGGGACCAACATTTCAAATATTCTCAGTTCAAATCAATTTAAATATCTATATCCATATATGATACAATATGATCATTAATCAAACAATGATATGCATTTAAAACATTTCTTATAAAATATTAGGTGGATCCTATATCAGAACCACCATATCAGAGTTCAATTCATTCCATACTTTGTTGGTGTAGGATTTGCTTATATTTAGCATCTCAACCAAGGTTTTCCCTACCATTATTTAAGAAGACATGCGAAGGGACTCTAATATGGGCAATTTCTCAAGCACAAAGCAATGGAAAGGCAAATCACATCTCATATAACTGGTATCTCGCCCAAATAGGAGGCATCCCGCTCTCTATCACATAACATATCTCGTGTGTTGGCTCTCACACGAGGTTAGCACCACCCTTGCTAGCTGAGGTATCAAGGT
Organism: Gleditsia sinensis; assembly: GCA_037074535.1. Taxonomy (NCBI): domain Eukaryota; kingdom Viridiplantae; phylum Streptophyta; class Magnoliopsida; order Fabales; family Fabaceae; genus Gleditsia; species Gleditsia sinensis. The sequence continues at coordinate 33,754,872 of CM073468.1, forward strand.
GCACCAGGGCTAACATCACCTACTATTAGCAGACAGTGTTTCTAATACGATTCCTCCATAAAATTATATGAACATATTCTATATCATTTCAAACAGAGCTTTCATTTCAGTATATTATAGAATCTCAGTCTCAAAACAGCTCATCTTTCATAAATTCCCTAGTCAAGGTTTATCACATAGACATGCCTTTTCTCAAGAAAATCATATAGCATTATAAATCAATATCACGTGCATAAATATTCATTTCACCATTTAATGAGAAATACATGTGAAATCAGATATACCATAAGTTCAGAAATCCATTTCTCAAAACTATACTCTTCTTGAACTATATTCCAAATTGTAAGCAATTCAGATAATTTTAATGCATTTTAGAAACATATAAAAGTGTAAATATCTTATAAACATATTCAATTACACATTTAAAGATCAAGAAGAGTATAGGGAAAGTCATAGAAAGAATCATCTACTCACAAAGTTAGGATACCAAGTTGGACAACCCCAAAATCTATGTTTTCTATCCGAATTTGGCAAAATAGATCCCAAAATTGAGTTCAAAAGGTCCAAAAAGCTTGAAAATGACTCTAGATTTGCGAAATTTGGCCTCCTGAAGGTTGATCAACGCAAGTCAACGCAACAAGGTCCGGTTTCATGCGCTACACGTGTCACCAAGGGGAGTTGCGTGTGGGCTTCACTCGCCGAGGAAGAAGCGGCGCATGGGAGTGCGTGGAAGGGAGGATAAGCTTGAAATTTGAGTTCATAAGGTTTTAGCACCTTCTGGATCGATCTACGGTGTTAGTTTTTACGTTTGAGAACCACAGATAGGAGTTTCAGAGATTACCTTTCTAGGCGATTTTCCCTTCCATTTTTTGGCCAATCTCCGTCCAATTTTCCATAAACCAATCAGATGGATTTGTAGAACTCTTCGTCCTAAGTCTGGTGGTGGTGGTGGTGTTGAAATCCAAGGATTAGAAGCAGTGGAATCTTATAGAGAAGTTTTAGGGTTTCAAGAGAAAAAATTTGGAGGAGAAAGAGAGAGGATTCTGAATTCTTCTGCTTTTTGAGTGGCTGAGGCTCTTAAAATATCTTGGTGGACCTTTCTACAAAATTTTAATTTAAGAGGGAGGTCCTTGCAAATTTTTCTTATTTACATTTTGACCTCGAAACTTTTAAGAAATTGCATTTTGGCCCTAGAACGTAAATTCTTATATTTTCTTTGTAATTCTTTAAACCATGTAATAAATAAGCATATTTTCAATCGTTTTTATCTCCATTTTCAAAATCCTTTCTTTTATTCAAAATTTTCTTTAATTAGAATTTTTTAAAATTTACGGCTATTACAACAAATCCACGACCCTTCCAACAGAACTTTTCCATAGTCAAATGTACTAAGTGCAGACGTATGTATGATAACCGGCCATGCTACATGGGATCATATGTTTGCTTCAATTGCGGACAGAAGGGTCATTTTGCAAAGAATTGCCCACAAAATATGGGGAAGCAGCCGAAAGAAAGGCCTCAGTTGAAAGGAAGGGTTTTCACCCTAAGCGGCCAAGAGACAACTCAATCCTTCAAAATGATTCAAGGTACATGCTATATCTACGGATTTGCTCTTATGGTGTTGTTTGACTCTGTTGCTAGTTATTCATTTACATCGAAAGAATGTATTAGGGAGTTTCTATATCCTATTTCTGAAACCTCCTATAAGCTATCTATAGTAACTCCCACAAGGGGAAAGTGTCTTAACTTCTTATATATGTAAAAAATGTCAGGTAAACATCCAAGAGAAAATTTTTTCTGTAGACCTCGTTTTTCTATCTTTAAGAGGTATTGATATCATTCTAAGGTTAGACTGGATGTCTAGAAATCGGGTCTTGCTAAACTGTTGCACCAAGATCGTTGAATTTCTACCTCCTACTCTACAAGAGGAAATGCAGCTATTGATGCTAAATGCCAATCAAGTCGATCGGGAGTTGAAAAGTAGAGTACTTGGTTACATTCTCTTGTGTTTATCAAACCTAGAAGTCCAACCGAAGCTTAATGAAATTCTAATAGCTAATGAGTTTCCTAAAGTATTTCCACCAGATATTCCAGGCTTACCTCCTGAGAAAGAGATAGAGTTCTTTATTGATTAACTACCCACGATAAGGCCTATCTCTATTGTACCTTATAGAATGGCCTTGAAGGAAATACAGGAACTCAAGAAACATTTGGAGAAATTATTAGACAAGCAAGCCGTTAGACTGAGTGTATCACCTTAGAGAGCTCTTGTATTGTTTGTTAAGAAGAAAAATGGGAGCTTGAGACTGCATAAATTATATATAGCTAAATAAGGTGACAGTAAAGAATAAGTATCCTCTCCTGAGGATAGATGATTTATTAGATCAATAGAAGGGAGCCTCCATCTTTTCTAAAATTGACTTGAGATTGGGATACCATTAGATTAGGATCAAGGAGGAGGAATTTCCAAAAATAGCCTTCAGGACTAGGTATGGACATTATGAGTTTCTCGTAATGCCTTGCGGGTTGACAACTGCACCTGTAATTTTCATGGATTACATGAATCACATTTTTTGACCCTACCTAGATCAATTTGTGGTAGTATTCATTGATGACATCTCGATATATTTTAAGAGTGAGAAAGAACATGAACAACATCTCCTAATCGTGTTGCAAGTGCTGAAAGAGAAAAAGTTGTATGCCAAATTGGAGAAGTATGGATTTTGGCTGTAAGAGATAAATTTCTTGAACATGTCATTTCCAATAAAGGGGTAGTCGTAGACCCTAGCAAGACAGAAGCAGTGATTCAGTGGAAAAGACCAAAGACGGTTACAGAAGTCAAACGTTTCTTGGGATTGGCAAGATACTACAAGAGGTTTATACAAAACTTCTCTCGTATAGCCTTGCCATTGACTAAATTAACCAGGAAAGGAAGTCTTTTCAAATGGACTAATCAATGTAAAGCTAGTTTTGAGGAGCTTAAGACAAGATTGACCATTCCTCTTGTTTTAATTATTCCAGACTCCACAGGACATTTTGAAGTGTATAGTGATGCTTCAAAGAAAGGCCTAGGGTGTGTGCTAATGTAAGACAAGAGAGTAGTTACTTACGCCTTTAGGTAACTAAGACCCCATGAAGGTAATTATCCAACCCATGATGTTGAATTGGCAGTGGTGGTGTTTGCCTTAAAGATTTGGCGACACTATTTGTACAGTGAAACATTTAAAGTATACTGTGATCATAAGAGTCTTAAGTACCTTTTTAATCATAAGGAGTTAAATATGAGGCAACGAGGATGGGTAGAATTTCTCAATGACTTCAAGTTTGAGATAAAGTATCATCCAGAAAAGGCGAACGTTGTAGCTAATGCCTTGAGTCGAAAATCTCTACACATGGGTCCAATGATGGTGTATGAGATGCATATGCTAGAGGAGTTTCAAAATTTGAAGCTGACCACTACTCTTACTCCAAAGAAGCTAATCATTAATGATTTGAGTATAGGATCACAAAGATAAAGAAAATTTTTTATCCTGGAAGATGGAGCAATCATCTATCAGGGAAGGATTGTTGTCCCTTAAGAACAAGAATTAAGGACTAAGAACTTGCAGGAAGCACATCAGAGTAAGTACACAATCCATCCTGGATCCACTAAAATGTATCAAGAAGATGTACTGGTGGCCAGGGATGAAAAAGGACATTGTTAAGTTTGTGGTGAAATGTTTAATTTGTCAGAAGGTGAAGGTAGAGCATCAAAAGCCAGTGAGATTTCTAAAACCCCTTGAGATCCCTAAATGGAAATGGGACAGTATTTCGATAGACTTTGTGGTGGGTTTACCTAAGACTTTAGTTGGATATGACTCTCTATTTGGGTAATAGTTGACAGATTAACCAAATCTACTCACTTTTTGCCCCAAAAAATTAACTATTCACTAGACAAATTGGCCCAATTATATGTGTAGAAAATAGTTAGACTGCATGGAATTCCCTTAAAGATCTAAGGTTCACGTTGAGGTTTTGGAAGGCGTTGTAGGAAGCTTTTGGAACCCAGTTGCGGTTCAGTATTGCCTACCATCCTTAGACTGACAGATAGGCAGAACAGACAATTCAAACCCTAAAAGATATGTTGAGGTCCTGTGTGATATAGCAAGGTAAAGGATGGGATAAGTACCTACATTTAGTGAAGTTTGCTTATAATAATAGCTATCACTCTAGTATTAAGATGACGCCCTACAAAATTTTATACAGTAGGAAGTGCCGATCTACACTATGTTGGTTTGAGGTAGAAGAAAAGAACTTGCTGAGTCCTGATCTAGTTCAACAAACCACTGAATGAATCAGGATGATATGAGACAAAAAACATACAGCTTAGAGTTGACAAAAGAGTTACTAAGATAAGAGACATAGACCTCTGGAGTTTAAGGAATGAGACCATCTATTTCTGAAACTTTCCCCGACTACTGGAGTTGGTAGGTCTCTCAAGAGTCAAGATCATAAAGCTAAGTTTGCAATTTTTGGGACCCTACCAAATTCTAAAGAAAGTGGGTACGTCAACATATCAATCAAGTTTCCCTCCCACTTAAATTGTCCAACCTACATAATTTTTTTCATGTCTCACAGCTCCAAAAGTATCTTCCAGATTCATCACATGTAATACAAGATGAACCAATCCAAATAACGGAGAACATGACATACCAGCTAGTATCGGCATCCATATTGGACACCGACGTGAAGCAATTGAGGAATAAGACCATTCCCCTGGTTAAGATGTTATGGGAAGGTTTGACTCCAGAAGAATCAACTTAGGAGCTGGAAGAAGTTATGAGAAAGAAATATCTGCAATTGTTCTTATTAGGTAATTTTTAAAATTTTGAGGACAAAATTTCTTTTAGGGGTAGAGAAATGTAACATCCTTAATTTTGTTTCTTTTATTAATTAAGGTACATATATATTTAGTTCAAGAAATAAAATTTATTAGAAAATTTTTAGATATTTAAGTAAATATAATCCTTAGAAATTCTTCACCTTATATGTATATATAGAAAATGTTTCTAACATTAGGGGAATAAGTAAAGCGAGAAAAATCTAATAGGAAAAAAAATTGAAATAACATACTAAAGAGAGGTAAAATTTTTGGTTAAGGAAGATAAATTTTTGGGAACTAAGTCAAGGTCTTAAAATTTTAAGAAGATAGGACTAGGGTAATTTTTCCTAATTCAAGAGTTAGAGTTCCTAAGTTTAACATCTCTACCTATACACTGGGCTTTCACCTATTGACACTTCATATAGAGTTTTTCCACTCCACATGAGTTTCTAGCAAGCCAATAGGATAGCCTAAGGAAGAAATAAAACATAGACTTGGACTAGGATATAGAAATTGGACCGATATCCCATAAACCTTCCATAAAAGGTAGAATTTCAGCCAAAGCAAAGAAAATGGGTAAGAATGAACCCAAATCCAAGAGGAAAAAATAAGAATTATGTGAGAAAATAGTAGTGTAATAATAATCAAGATTAGGTAACATGACATTCGGACAAAACATCTACATCATACATTCATAATTTCAACAAGTAGGTAATAATATATGGCATTAGGACAAAACATCTATATCCTACCTTCATAATTTCAACAAGTAAGTAATAATACATGGCATTATGACAAAACATCCTTATCCTACACAAATAATTTCAACCAAGAAAGGGAGACTCAAGGGCTAAAAATTTATCACCTAGAAAGGCAAACCTATCATACTTGATTAAAACAAAAGAAAAAGGAAATGAATCCCTAAATCAAAGGTACCTTGTCCCTTGTCTTAAAAATTTTTTATCATAATTTTCAAAATACAAATCTCCTTTTGCTATACATATCTTGACTAAGGGAGAGGAAGACAAAAACATGAGTTTTCTTTCCCCAAAAAACAACCAAGTGCATCCTAATTGTGATAAGGTAGACCCATGATTATGAAAGGTGAACAACTTGATAGTTTATTTAAGCAAAACTTACCCTTATAACATTATAATTTTGTCCAAGTGAGTGAGAGGAAAAACAGAAGCAAGGTAGAGTGAGGAAATGAGAGAAAGAGAGGAGAAGAGAGGAAGGAAGAGGAAGGAGAAGTCTAGAGGACTAAGTACTCAATGTAAGTTAGCTTAATCTCTACTTCAATCCATCTTTTCTCTTCATCCTTAAGGTTCAAAACTCACCCTCCTTTCCTTATTTACGCTTCTAGAAAAGCTAAGGGAAGGGAGGAAATTTTTGATTTCCTTCAAGAGGAAACAAGAAAAAGAATTCACTAAGTGAGCTAAGGAGATCTTTAGGTAAATTTAACAATATCTTTTTTTGAAGAATAGCTTTGAAATTTGTAACATTTATATGAGATTCTCATCTTAGAACTTTGATGAAATTTACAATATTTACTACTTTGATGATTGGTCATGGATGTTGCTATATCATGTTACATGTTATCTTGCATATGATGAATGTTTTGAACATTTTGGTTGGTGTGGAAAATTATGTATAGGTATGGCTATGGTAGGCAAAATTTTAGGATTTTTATACTGCTATTTTGTATATTTGAATGTGGTAAAAAATTGATGAAATATGATTAGATGTAAATTAGGAAGAAAATGGAAGATGACATAATATAATGATGAACTAAAACCTTAGGAAAGGTTTGGTTGGGAAACTGAATTTCAGAGTAACCAGGGAAGCTTCTGTTTTTGAAATTCTAGGAAGACTCGGTTAAGAATTAAAAGAAATGGTTGACATACAAAATGTAGATCTATGTCTCACAGATTTTTATCCACTAGAATCACTTAATTTGGAGTCCATATGAGGGATATGTTGTCCAATTAGTAAGCAGTGGTCAGAAAATTGTTAACCAGGGAAAAATCTGTTAGGTATACTTCTATGTTTGAATTTTTGGGATAAATCTATAGGAAATTAATGTAATAACCCTAAAATTTAATAATTTTTTATTTATGTATGGATTATTAAAAGAAATAAAAGAGTAGGGATTTAATTGAAAATTTTAAGGATGAGAATGAAATTTTTTTAATATTTTGGGGTTCAAAATATAATTTCTTAAAAGTTTAGAGGTTAAAATATAATTTCTTAAAAGTTTAAGGGTTAAAATATAATTTCCTAAAAGTTTAGGGGTTAAATGTAAATAACGAAATTTGTAAAGACATCCTCCAACAATTAGGAAATTGCTAATTGGTCCCACCATTATTATTTAAAAAACAAAAAAGAGGAGACAAAAAGAGTTTTGGGCAAATGAATAGTGAGAGAAAATAATACTTTTTCTTCATTTTCTTTTTCTTGAGATCTGGTGTACCTTTGAACCTTTGATCTTAAAAATAGGGGTACCACTAGATTCAGGAAGAAGAGTACTACAATATTGGCCGAATAATATTTCAAATCAGCTATAGAATTGTCACAGATTGGAAGTAAAAAATCTTACAAAAAAGTAAATTCTAAAACTCCAACATAGAGTCTTCAAATTGAAAATCTGACACCGTAGATGGACTCAGGAGATAGATAAATCTCAAGATATGGAATTTTTCAGTCATCTGACAACTTTTTATGTGTCGTGAACAATAAATCCGGCCGGTATGAATAGTATTTTCAGCTCTGAATAGTATTTTTTGATCGTGAATAGTACCAAACAGTTGACCAGTGTTGACCAAGCTTTCAAAGGCTAAATTTTGTGATTCTGGAGTCATTTTTTAGGTTTTTGGACCCTCCGGACTTGTTTTTGAGGTCTATTTGTTCAAATTTGAATTGGAAAAGCATATTTTGTGGCTGTCCAACCTAGAGCCTTATTTTGTGAGTAGATAATTCTTTCTATGAGTTATCATATGCTCTTCTTGAACTTTAAATGTTTAATTGCTTATGTTTACAAGTTATTTATACTTTTATATGTCTCTGAAATGGATTAAACTATGTGAATTGTTTACAATCTAGTATATAGTTCAAGAAGAGTATGGTTTTGAAAATAGATTTTTGAACTCATTGAATATGTGATTTTAAATTGAATTTGTCATTATATGGTAAATAAAATATATTGTGCATGTGGCATTGATATGTAATGCTATAAGATTGACTTGAAAAATGACATGTATATATGATTACCCTGAATGGAAAATTTTTGACAGAGAAATTTTATTGAGACTGAAAATTCTGAATTATACTGAAACCTCTGTTTTAAATGATATGACATATGTGTAAATATGATTTTTGTAGAGGAATCCTATTGGAAACACTGTTTGTTAATAGCAAGTGATGTTAGCCTTGGTGCACCTTGAGACCTTAGCTAGCAGGGGTGGTGCTAGCGTCGTGTGACGGCCAACACTTCCATATCACATCATGACATGTCTGAGTCTTAGGTAATCCGACAATAAAATCCATAGATATTCTATCCCACTTCCACTCAGGGATTTCTAAAGGTTGTAACATCCCAGAAGGTTTTTGATGTTCTATCTTCACCTTTTGACAAACCAGACACTTAGACACATATTCAACAATGTCTCTCTTCATTCCTGGCCACCAGTATAATCTTTTCAAATCTTGATACATTTTTGTAGATCATGGATGGATTGTATACTTACTTTGATAAGCTTCTTCCAGAATCTTAGCCTTCAAATTCTCTCCTTGTGGTATACATGTTCTGCCCTGGTACATAATAATTCTATCCTCTGACATTGCAAAGTCAGGCTATTCTCTTCGATCTTGTAAAAGTTGATCATATATCTGTGCTTCCTTAATTTGAGTCTTCAAATCACTTTCAATTCTTAATTCACTAACAATCAGACTTCTAAGGACGGTCATAACTGATAATTTCAAATTTCTAAATTCTTCAATTAGCTCCATTTCTTTTATCATTATTTGACTTAAATGCAACGACTTCCGACACAATGCATCAGCTACTACAATTGCCTTCCCTGAGTGATACTTTAATTCAAATTTGCAATCATTAATGAATTCCATCCACCTTTTTTGCCTCATATTCAATTCTTTTTGGTTAAAGAGATACTTTAAACTCTTGTGGTCACTATATATTTCAAATACTGCTCCATACAAGTAGTGTCTCCATATTTTCAGGGCAAAAACTATTGCAGCCAACTCTAAATCATGAGTAAGATAGTTCTCCTCATGCGGTCTCAATTTTTGAGACGCATAAGCAACTACTCTGCTTTCTTGCATCAAAACACAACCTAAACCTTTCTTGGAAGCATCCGTATAGACTACAAAGCATCTAGAAGGGTTAGGAACAACTAGAACAAGTGGAGAAGTCAATTTGACTTTAAGCTCTTGGAAATTATTCTCGCATTCCTCAGTCCAATTAAATGGACTTCCTTTTCTGGTCAATCGAGTCAAAGGCAAAGCTATTTGAGAAAATCCCTGTATAAACCTTACGTAATATCCTGCTAAACCCACGAAACTTCTAATTTTAGTCACAGTTTTTTACCTCTCCCATTTCAGCACTGCTTCAGTTTTACTGGGTTCTATCGACACACCATCTTTAGAAATTACGTGACCAAAAAACTTCACTTCTTCTAGCAAATTCACATTTTTCCAACTTAGCGAAAAGTTTCTTTTCCTTCAAGACCTTAAGTACTAATCGAAGATGTTGGTTGTGTTCTTCCTTGTTCTTAGAGTAGATTAAAATATCATCTATGAACACTACTAGAAATTGATCCAAGTAGGGTCTAAAACTGCGATTCATATAGTCCATAAAGACTGCAGGTGCATTTGTTACCCCAAAAGGCATGACTAAAAATTTGTAGTGTCTATACCGAGTTTTGAAAACTGTTTTCGAAATGTCTTCTTCTTTAACTCCGATATGATGATATCCTAACCTCAAGTTTATCTTAGAGAAAATAGTAGCTCCCTTTAATTGATTTAATAGATCGTCTATTCTGGGCAATGGATACTTATTCTTAATGGTCGCCTTATTCAATTGCCTTTAATCAATGCATAATCTCAAACTGCCATCTTTCTTCTTTACAAACAATACAGGCGCTCCCCAAGGTGATACGCTAGGTCTGATAAAGTTCTTTTCTAACAGCTCTTCGATCTGCTTCTTAAACTCTTGTAGTTCTACAGGAGACATTCTATAGGGAGTGATAGAAATCGGCCTCGCCTTTAGTGCTAGATCGATGGAAAATTCCACTTCTCTCTTCAGTAGAGGTTCAGAAATCTCAGAGGGAAAAACCTCTGGAAATTCACGGACTACTAGAATCTCAAGCAGTTCCCGTTTTATACTCGGGTTGATAGTATACAAGAAAACACATTTCAGATCTGCATCCCTTATCTTCTTATAGAGTCAGTGAGCACTAAGTGAGCACTAATAATGCTATACTTTTGGTCCTCCGGTGGGTACGAGAGAAACTCAAAAGTCTTATTGCAACAATCCAATAGGACTCGATTCTGACTTAACTAATCCATACCCAAGATGACTTCTATACCATCTAGAGGTAGACAAATCAGATCCACTACAAAGGATTTGTCATTCAATACAATGGAACAATTCAAACAAACTGAGGAAGTCCTTATTTTTCCTCTTGTAGGGGTTACCACCGCTAACTCGTATGGTAACTCCACAATAGAGTGTTGTAACTTCTCTGCACATTCTAATGCTATGAAAGAATAGCTCACACCAGAATCAAACAATACAATCAGAGGCAGATTGTTTATACAGCATGTACCTTGCATCAAATCAGAAGCTAATTGTGCCTCAGAATTACTCAAAGTGAAAACTCTTCATGTCGTTTGTTGAGTTTGTACAGTACCTTTCTCATTTTCTAGTGGACAATGCCGTGCCACATGCCCCTTCTGGCCACATTGGTAGCAAGTAATTGGACTAAAATAACATGGTTTATCCGCATGGAATTTCCTGCATTTCCTACACTGACCCGTTGCCAGCTTTTTCAGAAATGGTTTGGGTTCCATAAGTTCTGGTTGTTTATATCTCATGATATTCTTCCCTCTGGTATTTTTATCCATAACTAGGAACTCTCTCTTCCGATTCCACTGAGTTCGCCTCTCCCTTTCATCCTCTACTACTTTTAGACTTATTGCCAGCATCCGACATTTATTTACCAACAGGGCATATTCCCGAATCTCTAATGCCACCACAGCATTCCTAAGCTCCGGTTTCAGTCCTGATTCAAACTTCACTACCTTCCAGGCTTCATCTGGATTATTCTTCAGAGTACTTGAGAACTTAGATAGTTCTTCAAACGTGGTAATATAGTGCTCAATAGTCCTATTCCCCTGTCTAAGCTGAAAAAACTCATTCTCTTTCTCAACTCTCACATTACTGGGAAAATATTTGTTCAGAAAAGTCTCTCAGAACAAGTGCCATGTAATTTTCCTGTCTTAATGTACCAGTAACTCTCTAGCTCCTCTCCACCAGTATTCATCTTCTTCCTTTAGTATATATGTATCAAAATTGACCTTCTGCTCATCAGAACAATTTAGAACTTCAAAAATCTTCTCGAGTTCTGTTAGCCATCTCTCAGCAACTATGGGGTCATATGCACCTACAAAAGACGGAGGCTGCGTTCTTATAAATTTAGACCATCCATTACCATTCTCAGTTCTGTTTCCATTTCAGTTTCCTTCATTTTTCCTAACTTCGTCATTATTATTAATATTTTGAAGATGCTACAAAATCTAATTCGTAGCAGTTGCCTGAGCTTGAATATCTGTGGCTATGTTATTTAAGATAGCATCTGCACTGCCTGGCAGATTCCTTCTTGGTGATGCCATAACTTACTGTATTAGTAAAGCAAAATATTAGTTACTATTGAGATGATCAAACTCAACAGCAATTCAAAATTTTACGGTAGTTATCACTTCACACAAGACTATAAATAGGAAATACTAATACTTTCATACTAAATTTATTTGCTACCTTACACAACGTTTCCACATAATTATTCAAGACTCCTCTAAGTCAATCTAGGGGACCACCCACCCCATGGTCGCCTAAGATCGACCGACTCTGATACCAACTTTATAACGTTCGATTTTATTTATTTATTTATTATTATTATAGCAACTTTGTAAGATCCGATTTACTTTAATTTTTTTTTCACATTACGCATGTTAAATACGCCATATGTATAAACACAATATATATGTATAAATATTTATTACAAACCTCATACATGTTATAATTATACAATACAATATTTCAAAACACAATATATATTACAAACCCTCACATATGTTATATTTATATAATACAATATTTCAGTACATAAATAAGAGTCCCTATACAATACTTCACCCTTGAAATACAAAGGGTGAGAAGGTGGTGCTGATATCGAGATCTCCATCAGTAATGTCATTCCCTGTTGCATCTCATTTCTTTTTATCTGAATATAACACCACAATAATAGTGAGAACAAAGGTTCTCAGTAGACTTAACATAAATAAAATATAATAAGAAAAATAGAAGTTATGTTCAGCGGTATAAGCTACAGAAAATATTAAGATTTGAAGATAAAATCATCACTTCAGTTGATACATAATTAACATACTATATATGCACTAAAAATTCACTCTTTTTTTTTTAAAAAAAAAAATGCTCAGACATATCACATTTCTCAATTCACTCATTTGCTATACGCATAGTGACCGATCGACTATAGTCACAATAAGTGATCAAGGAATATAAGTTCATCACCCATCTGCCTCCTCACATTACCTCTGTCACCCAGTTGGAGCGGCCCTCCTTTAGCTCACTCAGGCTAATAGGGCATCCCTTACTCGGTACCGTCTCAAGCCATACAACCTATCGATATTCATCTATACATATAAATGTATATATATAAATGCATATTCATCAAATGCAATATATATTTATCAAGCAACTCGCCATGAGCTTTACGCTTGCCATTTAATCACTTTCATAATATGATGCATCATTTTTATACCAAATGATTAATAATCATTCATCACATACCAATATCCAATATGATTTATTTTAAATCAAATAAAGAAAAAGAGCAATTTGTGATACTAAAATCATCAGTTTAAAAGTATTTTTTTTGGATATAGGTTTCCTAAAAATATTTCAATAAATAAGATTATTTTTAGGTAGAAAACAATGAAAAATATGATAATCCAGCACCCAACACGGCCTATCCATGTTCAAGACATGACCATGCTTGAAAAATACTTCAAACATACTCAAAAACAGCCCTGAACACGGCCTACCCATGCTAAGGCAACACAGAACACGGCCTAGCCGTGTTCTGTGACCTTTTCTTACTTATTCAACTATATATCCCTCATACGAACTCTGGTTGAGGTGATTTCAAATCCTATAAAAATATAAGACAATTATCTACAACTTTCATGTTTATTATGTCTTCATATTCCCTATGTATTATTCCCAGAAAAATAAAAATAAAAATACTTATTTTACCATTCTAAATTCTAGACTAATTCTGACTTCTGCTCAATTAATCAGTCATATATCCCTTATATGGACTTCAATTGAGGTGATGTCAAAGCCTATTAAAAGCTAAGACAATTATCTACAACTTTATGTTTATCATTTCTTTAAATTTCATACTGATTATTTCCAAAAGATTAAAGATAAAAATGATTATTTTCACTATCCTAGATTCTGACATCTACTCAATTAATTAGCCATATCTCACTCATATGAACTCCAAATTAAGTACGTTTAGAGCCTATAGATCTATGAGACATATATCTACAATTCATATGTTGACTATTTAGTTAAAATCCTTGCCAACTTTTCCCAGAATTCCAAAAAAGAGGCTTCCTAGATTATTCCGAAATTCAGCTTAATCTAACTTCTCCCTTGTTTTTCTTTTATGTAATCTCATGCACCGATATACATGTCTATACAACCAAAATATAATTCCATATAAATACCTAGACCACATGTTATTCAAAATCACATCTAAACATATCTAAATCATATATATAATTTTGTATAAAATTTATTAGATGTTAAACCTCTTCCCTTTCTTTTTCCTCTCCTTCTTCTTCCTCTTTTTCTTCTTCTTCTTCCTCTTCCTTTTCCTCCTCTTTCTTTTTCTGTCCTTTTCTTTTCTTTTCTTTCTCTTCCTTACCGACACTCCTTTCTCTCCCTCATAATTATCACTCATTTTTCCTCACCTACCTCCCTTATAATTATTAAAAAAATTTCTACCTACCACCCAATATTTACAACTTTGCCATCTTATATTATTTACAAAACTGCCATCCTAAAGTATTTACAAAACTGCCATCTTAAAGAATTTACATAAATGCCATCTCAAGAAATTTACATAGATGCCATTTCAATTAAATTACATAAATGTCATTTAACCATCCTAAGATCTTTTCTGATTTGAGTAAAATTGTAAAATAATTTAATCCTCCATTGAGATCCAATATGCTTTCTCCTCTCTAAAAGAAATAAATTCCAATTAGTAACATAAGGAAAAATCGGGGATGTTACAGCTGTTGTGGAATTCTATAGGGTGTTATCCTTTTCTTCCTTCTAAATCTTATTCTTAGGTATGCAATGTTTAAACAATGATGCGTATGTCCTAGATAGTGCCTCTTAAGTGTGGACTACCATTTCAGCTTTTGAACTCATTTTGATGAACAATGATAAAGAGAACCCTCTTGGGTACAAAAAAAAAAAGAATTAGCTGAAAATAAGAAGATTCCATTCGAACATAAAGGCAATGGCTTGTTTGGATGACAAGAAGGTTTGAATTGGTTATTTGATTTGCTTATGTGAAACAATATGACGAATGGCTAATACAATATTGATAGTGGATTATGATGTGATCGAGGTTGTTAACTCTAAGATAACAGTCTGTAATAAAGTGAGTGTTTTGAAAATAGATATAAATCTCTTTTTGGATAGATGAGTTGGAACCTATATATATAAATGGATTTGGCAAGTTGTGAGGTAGATTGAATTTGAGAGCAAAGAAGCTATGAAGGTAATGCTTTCAATTAAAGATTTTGTTAATATAAAGAATTCGAAGACAGTTTGGTTTTCAATAATATTATGTATAAGCATTATGAGAAAGGAAGGTTTGCCCATGGAAATTTAAAATTTGATGTATGCAAAATGGGTAATTCATGTGAAGAGCTCTTGGATAGACATAAGCTTTTCATGATTGATTGTTAAGGCATTGCATAAGCATGCTAAAGAATAAAGTCAAAATGGGTTGACCTTGTTTAAGTGTTTTGAAGTGCGTTCTAACTAATACAGTATGAAGATGTCATCAATAGCATAAAAGGTGAGTAAAAGAGTTGCAAGTAGTGAACAATTAATGGAAGTAAGTACCAAGTAATTTAATTTCAATTTTATCAACCCATAAGTTATTACAAAAAGGGTGCCAAGGGTATTTGGTAGTGGTGAGAGATGTTGATACAAAGTATACCAATGTAGATCAGATTCTAGTGGTTAGGGAATTTTTTAATGTATTTCTAAAAGAATTGCCTAGATTACTCACAAAATGAGAAATATAATTTGATATTGATTTAGTTCTTAGAACCCAATTAGTATATATACCCCTATATAGTATAATATCGACTAAACTTAAGGAACTAAAAAAAATTAATTTGAGATCTAGGTATCATTAATTGAGGATAAGGAAAGATGATATTTTAAAAAACTACTTTTAGGATTCGGTATGAGCACTATTAGTTCTTAGTAATGCCATTTGATTTAACAAATGCCCCAGCTACATTCATGGATTTAATGAATAGAGTATTTAAATAGTTCTTGGATTAATTTGTTATTGTATTCATAGATGATATTCAAGTATATTCAAGGAGTTCTAACAAGCATGGGCAACATTTAAGGATAACTTTACAAACCCTAAGAGAACACCAGCAGTATGTAAAATTTTTCAAAATGTGAATTTTGCCTTAATAGTATTACTTTCCTAGGGCATGTGGTTACCAATGATGATATTTAAGTTGATCCTAAAACGGTAAAAGTAGTGCAGCAATGGCCATGCCCTATTGTAATTACATATATCTGTAGTTTTCTTGGTTTGGCAAATTATTACCGTAGATCTATTAAAGATTTTTCAAAAAAATTGCTACTCCTTTGATGAAATTGACAAAGAAGGAAATAAAGTTTGACTGGTCATATGAATGTGAGAACAATTTTCAAAAAAAAAACTTAAAGAATGTTTGACTACGGTGCCAGTATTGTCAATTCCCTTAAGTACTGGAAGATACACAGTATATTGTGATGTATTGAGAATTATATTAGGGTATGCGTTGATGCAACATGGTCGAATCGTTGCATATACATCTAGACAGCTTAAACCACATAAGCAAAATTATCCGACTTATGATGTAAAAATGACAATAGTGGTTTTTGCTCTCAAAATTTGGAAGCATTATCTGTATGGTTATACATGTGAAATCTATACATATCATAAAAGTCTCAAATACATTTTTCAACAAAAGATCTTAACTTGAGAAGACGATGGATGAAATTACTTAAAGATTATGACTGTACAATATTATATCATCTAGGTAAGGCTAATGTAATGGCTGATGCATTAAACAGAAAGTCAATGAATAGTTTGACTCATATTACAATAGTAAGGAGGTTGTTGATTAAAGAAATACATAAGTTGAAAAGTCATGGGTAGTATTGAAAGTAAAAGAGCTTGGGATACTATTGGCCATATACAGTTTTAATCATCTTTAGTTGAGTAGGTGAAAAAGGCACAGGAAGATGATGCTTATTTATGTAAGAAAATTTAAGAGCTAAAGAATGGCAGTAATATTGAATTTATTGTAGACTCTGAAAGAATTCTGAGATTGGACAAGCAGTTGTGTGTACCTAATAAAGAAGAACTCAAGAAAGAGATTATGGGAGAAGCCCATCAATCTACATATTACATTCATCCTGGATAAATTAAAATGTATCAAGATTTAAAAGAAATTTATTGGTAGGATGGTATGAAAAAAGATATAGCTGATTATGTTTCTCAGTGTTTAATATGTCAACAAGTAAAGGCAAAACATCAAAGGCCTATGGGGTTACATCAACAAATAGAAATATCTGAATAGAAATGGGAGAGAATAACTATAGATTTTGTTACAAAGCTACCATATACACCAAAAATGGTTTGAGTAAAGTGATCATTGATATGTTGACTAAATTAACACAGTGAAAACCATATATAACATAGCTCAGTATGCAAATTTGTATTTGAATAAGATAGTGAGACTTCATAGGGTACTGATATCGATTTTTTTGTCAAGGACCACAGTTCACAGCTTATTTTTGGAGAGTCTTCCAAGAAACTTTAGGCACGAAGATAAATCTTAGTATTGCTTTCAATCCTCAAACAGATAGACAGTTTGAGCGAACTATCTAAATATTGGAAGACATACTTTGGGCATGTGTGCTTGATTTTCAAGATAGCTGGAAGAGATTTTTGCCCCTAGCTGAATTTGCTTATAACAATAGCTACCAAGTCAGTATACAAATGATACTATTTATAAATTATGGCATGGAAAAAAGAATTATAATTTCTCTCTAAATTTATAAATTGTATAATATGGTTATTTAATGTAAATTTATGACTATTTTCGTATGTCAAGATTATGACTTAGGTGATGTTTGAGAGTTGAATAGTATGTCACTAAAATATATGAATGTGTGAGAAGTGAATCGAGATGGTAAGTAGTAGACATATTAGGAGTGGTGAAAGTAAGATATGTTAGGATTGCTTAAGGATTAGCTAGTGATGGGAAAGTGTCATAAGAGGAAGATTTGAGCATATTGAGTTTACTTGAGGATGGGTAAGACAAAACTAGGAAATTTGCAATTTCAATTTGTTGAAAGTGATTAACGGAGGAAATCTTGGAGAAAATTAGGCATTTAACTTTTCATGATATAAGGTAGTGAATTTGGGTATCGTAATACATAAAAAGGTTCACATGAGAATAACTAATGGAAGAATGCCTTATGGTGTTTTAAGAAGTGTAATCAACTGAGTTAGTGGCATCAAAGTTTCTTGAGGAATAAAAATATGAGAAGTAGAATTTAAATTAATCTTTGGCCTATTAACTTGGAAATTTATGTATGAGTAATTGTTGGAAATTTTTTTTTTGAAATGAATGGGTGAATTAAACGGAAGTGATATGAGCTAAAATAAGGTGCTTTTAGATATGATAGAAGAAAGGCTTGCAATTTTTGATAATCAGATTATTGTGTTAATAAGAGGGTATAGAGTTACTTTTATGAGGTAAGTTGGAATTGTTAGACATGTGTCAATAGTGCCTAAACGTTATAAAATGTTTAGTGGATTTATTGCTACATATGTTTAACATATTGCTTAATGGATTTTAGGATAAAAATAGATGATAGATTAAGACAATGAGATTTATGGGAGGATGTTGACATATGAGAATCAAATATGACTTTATAGAAGTTTGGAATAAGAAAAGTTGGTTACCCAATATGGATGTGTATATGTTCTTTTATGTGTATGGTTCCTAATTATATTGACTAATGGATATAAATATGCGAATTTGAGGATAATTCAGATATTAGTGAAGATGATATATAAAAGAGATATCCCCAATAGTTTGAGTAGTAAGGTTAATAACTGTAATTTATACCTTGACTTCAATCCTTACTTGTGATAGGATGATTTAAAATTCGGGGACCTAATTTCTTAAGGGGGGAAAAATGTAATAACCCTAAAATTTAATAAGTTTCATTTATCTATGGATTATTAAAAGAAATAAAGGAGTAGGGATGTAATTGAAAATTTTTAAGGATGAAAATGAAAACTTTTTAATATTTGGGGGTTCAAATTATAATTTCTTAAAAGTTTAAGGGTCAAAATATAATTTCTTAAAAGTTTAAAGGTTAAAATATACTTTTTTTAAAAGTTTAGGGGTTAAAATATAATTTCCTAAAAGTTTAGTGGTCAAATTTAAATAATGAAATTTGTAAGGACATCCTCCTACAATTAGAAAATTGCTAATTGGTCCCTCCATTATGATTTTAAAAAAAGAGGAGACGGAGAGAGTTTCAAGCGAATGAATAGTGAGAGTGAATAATACTTTTTTCTCATTTTCTTTTTCTTTAGATGTGGTGTACCTTTGAGCCTCTAATCTTAAAACTAAGGGTACTACTAGATTCAGGAAGAAAAGTACTACGATATTGGCCGAATAATTTTTCAAATCAACTACAGAATTACCGCAGATCAAAAATAGAAAATCTTAGAAAAACGTAAATTCTGAAACTCCTACTTAGAGTCTTCAAATTGAAATTTTGACACCGTAGATGGATTCACGAGATAGATAAACCTCAGGATATAAAATTTTTCACTCATCTGACAACTTTTTTTGCATCATGAATAGTAAATCCGATTGGTATGAATAGTAATTTTCGGCGATAAATAGTATTTCTAACTATGAATAATACCTAATAGTTGGCCGTGTTGACCAAGCTCCCAGTGGCCAAATTTCGTGATTCTTGAGTCATTTTCTAGGTTTTTGGACCCTCCAAACTCGTTTTTGAGGTTTATTTAATCAAATTTGAATTGAAAAAATGTATTTTGGGGCTACCCAACTTGGAGCCTTACCCTGTGAGTAGATAATTCTTTCTATAACTTATTCTATGCTCTTCTTGAACTTTAAATGTATAATTGATTATGTTTACAAGTTATTTATACTTCTATATGTCTCTGAAATGGATTAAACTATCTGAATTGTTTACAATCTAGTATATAGTTCAAGAAAAGTATGATTTTGAAAATTAATTTTTGAACTCATTGAATATGTGATTTTAAATTGAATTTGTCATTATATGGTAAATGAAATATATTGTTCACGTGGCATTGATATGTAAAGCTATAAGATTGGCTTGAAAAATGACATGTATATGTAATTACCCTAATTGTGAAATTTCTGATAGAGGAATTTATTTAGAGACTGAAAATTCTGAATTATACTAAAACCTCTATTTTGAATGATATGTCATATGTGTAAATATGATTTCTGTGGAAGAATCCTATTGGAAACAGTGTTTAATAATAGCAGGTAATGTTAGACTTGGTGCACCTTGACACCTGAGCTAGCAGGAGTGTTGCTAGCCTTGTGTGACGACCAACACATGGGATATGATATGTGAAGGAGAGTAAGATGCCTCCTTTCTGGGCGAGATGCCGACTATATGATATGTGATTTTCCATCCCTTGCTGTGTGCTTGGGAAATTACCCATATTAGAGTCCCTTCGTGTGTCTTCTTGAATGGTGGTAGGGAAAATCTTAGCTGGGATGCTAAGTATAAGCAAATCCTACACCATAAAAGTATGGAAGGGCTTGAACTCTAATATAGTGGTTCTGATATGAGATCCTCCTATTATTTTCATGTGAAATATTTTGATGCATAAAAAAATTTGTTTAATTATCATACAGTACAATATATGGTTTTGGATATCTGAATATCCTTTGATTTGAGAATATTTGAAATACAAGTCCCATATGGATGCACTATCGAATAATAATTTTCTACGTGATAAATTTTAAAATATGAGTACATCCATATGTTGACCTAAAAGGTCATAGGAGGTATTATCTGCTCACTAAGTTGTTAAACTCACTACACAATATCTATATTTTTTTCATATAAGAGTACATAGTTTGGTCATTTCCCTTCAGATAGGTGATTAGCTAGGCAACATATTCTCTGGTGAGCCTATTTTTTTTAGGGCATGTAGATTTTGATTTATAATGTACTTGTACTCTAGAGTTTGCTCTGAATGCCACAGGCAGGATCACTATTTCTGCTGTTACTATAATATTTATAGACTTGATCTGTATTGTGTATACATGGGAATACCTATATATAAATGTTTTCAAAGATAAAGGAGTGTATTATACATGTTATGGCAAATATATGTTTGTAACGCATGTGTTTCACGTTCCCTTATATTGGGGGTGTGACAATTAAAATAAATGCTTAGCATTATAAATATAAATATATGTCTCACAAATTTTTATCCACTAGAATCATTCAAATTGGAATCAATATGAGGGAGATATGGTTAAATCAGTAAGCAGAGGTCAAAAACTAGCTAACCAGAGAAGAATCTGTTAAGTATGTTTATGTGTTTAACTTTTTGATCAAAATATGTAGGGAATTAAAGGAAATTGTTAACATACTAAATATATATATATGTATCACGAATCTATAGGCTCTGAAATCACTTAATTTGGAGTTCATATGAGAGAGATATGACTGATTAATGAGTAAATGTTAGAATTAGTCTAGAATCCAGGGTGGTAAATGTAAGTGTTTTTGTTTTCAATTTTCTGGGAATACTTAGTAAGGAATCTTAAGAAATTATAAACAAAAAGTTGTATATAAATGTCTTAGCGTTTTATAGGCTTTGGAATCACCTCAATTGGAGCTTGTATGAGGGAGATATGGTCTGATTAGTAAGTAGAGGTTTGAACCTATCCGGAAAGAAATAATATTGAATTTAAAGGAGCAGTAACACCATGATTACTTAAGATTTCACTAAAATGTTCAACATAAGGATTTTAGAGGATTGTCTTATCTTTCAATTGACACCAAGATCAACTCAATCGGATTTAAAATGAGGGTGTTATGCTCTGTTTAGTGAAGAGAGGATAATAATATTTATAAAAAAAAAGAATCTTATAAATGAAAATAATAAATGACTAGTGTATGCCATAACCATTGCCATTGCATGAACTCCTTACCATCTTAAGTGCGTAATTTTGACATAGAAATATTTTATAAAGTGATATTTGAAATGATTATGTTTATGGCATGATTACCAATGATTTGATAAAAATTATGGCATGTGAGTATAATAAACATACTTGTTATGGAAATCATATTTATGGCTATTAATGTGAAAAGAAAAGAAAAGAATAATTCCTTAATTATGGAGAACTAAGCTCCTAATGCTAAGGTAAATGGGTGAAACTCTTGGTGTGAAAATAATAATTCATTTAACTCTTAATTTTAATGTTTATATTTGATGTTGCATTTACCTCCTCCTTTTCTTATGTTATGTTTTACTGGCTGGCTGAACCACCTATTTCTTCTTCTTATTGAATGGCTGGCTTTGCCGTCTACTTCTTATTTTTATTGTTCATGGTTGGCTTTGCCACCTATTCTATTTCATTTTATTTTGTTATGTTAATTAGTTTTCTACCGCTTTCATTTTCTGCATAAGTTAATCTTGTAAAATGTGAATTTTGATATATTGTAGACAATCTTTAGCACAATAAATGCTTGAATCAATCTTGATTTATTGTAGACAATATAATGATTGGCACAATTTATGCTTGAATCCATTTATAAGTTATCTTTTGCATCTTTGTATTTTTAATCTTGTAAAGTGTGAACCTTGATACATTGTAAACTATTTTTGGCACAATAAATACTTGAATCAGTCTTGATTTATTGTAGACAATATGATGATTGGCACAATGTACGCTTGAATCCATTTTACAAGAGTGTTTTATATATTAGTAATACAATAAAAAGGAGGTAAATATAATTCATGTATAAACAAAGATGAGTTTAAATTAACATATCTTCCGATTGGAAACTTATTCATGTAAGGATTCTAATTGTGTAATAAAAGAGTTAAATTTATCTTTATTTGAAATACCAAGAGTTAATCCCCCAACCTTAGTATGCTTCTTTACTTTGAATACATCTTCATTTAATTTCAGTATATTAGTTCTTTGCATACTTTGTTCAATATTCCTCTCACAAATTAAGACATTGGCAACTAGGTTAGAAGTATTTATTTCAGATCAAAATTAAAGTTTTCTCTCAATTGGCAATCCCTATGGGATTGACCTTGCATACCACTAAATCTATACTCCAATAGATTTGTGCACTTGCGAGTTTTGACATAGAAATATTTTATAAAGTGATATTTGAAATGATTATGTTTATGGCATGATTACTAATGATTTGATAAAAATTATGGCATGTGAGTATAATAAACATACTTGTTATGGAAATCATATTTATGGCTATTAATGTGAAAAGAAAAGAAAAGAGCACGGTCACATGACGGTCCGTGTGGTGCATCAGTAAAGGATGCCCTACCAACGGCTATGGTTATGTTAATGAGAAAAGAAAGAGAAAGTGTGCCATGTAGGACGGAGCGAGAAAAGCCCATACCGAAGAGTAGAAAGTAATCACCCTGACCGGGGTAACTTGATATGAAAATAAGTTGATAATTATCATATGGTAATATGAAAATAGTTATTCATGTCATACATGCCATTACTGTATGATTTTCATGTGCATAGATAAAGTGCATTCATGTGACCTAAGATATTTGCTGTAGGTTATACAGATGAACATGACATGATGATCTATATTGATGATAATTGTGATTTATTGTTGAACCTACTGGAATTTAATTCTCATTATATTTTCATATCATGTTCAGAAAAACTAATTTTGCATATTTTTCTTTGGCTTTGGGCCTTAGTGTATGTTGGATCGAGTTACTCTTTGTTGGGCAAATTCCAGAAATTAATAAGGTGTTTATGGTCGAGTTGACTAAGATCACGGTGAAGTTGCAACCACCTGCACCCGTGTCCCCAGAACTAATCAATATGAATGAAGAAGATGTAGTCATATAAATGTTTGGTTTGTGTACGGATGTTGTTAATTAATGATGTGTAAACCTTAATTATGCTTGGTTAAATTAATTGAATGTTATTATGAGTTAAATAAGGTAATGACTTCATGAGACTTTAACAAAATTATATATATGTATATATGTATATATGTAAAAACAAATGGAGTTATTACAGTGTGAACCTAGTTTCCAACTCTAAGGAGTTGTGTTGTTGTAATTGCTCAAAAGTGCTAGTGTAAAACTTATGGTTCTTGTGGAAATCACAAGTTGCAGCTTATGGACTAGACATAGGTTCAGTGGTTGAATTGAACTTAGATAAATCTTGGTGTTTTCTACCCTACCCCTTGGTTTATGTTTTCTGGTTTATTGGCTTTCTGTAATTCTTCTCTTTAGCTTTGGTTCATAGTTTAGCTTTGATAAAAGATTGGTTTTGTTTTTCTGATAAAAAGTTTACCATTGGTTTTGAAAAGGTTTTGATTTTATGTTCTTTGTGGTTATATTAAAAAATTTTAAGTTTATATCCTTTCTTCCAATTCAAGCTAAAATTTTCTAAAATTTCCCAGTTCACCCCTTCTTTGGTGTGTATCATTCCTAACATATGGCTTAAAGCAATTACTAAGGCAATGGTACAAATGCTTTAATGAATTCTTGCAGATGAATAAGTTTGAAAGGAGTAGATATGACAATTATGTTTATGTGAAGAGGAAGGATATTTCTTATGTCTATTTATTCTTATATAGGGATGATATGCTACTAGTTAGTAAGTGATACGTATTGTCGCCGGTACACCCAAATTGATATCTTACCTCAAAACTAACCTATAGTAGTGAGAGTAAAGGTCGATCCCACATAGACTGAAATTACCTTATGTGATTGAGAGAAGGGGGAATTTGATAATTGTAAATAATAAAGCAAACAATAATGAAAGTAATTAAGAGAGAAATTAATGAGAAAAGCCCCGTATCGGAGAGTAGAAAATACTCAACCTGACCGGGGAAGCTTGATATGAAAATAAGTTGATAGTCATCATATGATATTCTGAAAATAGTTATTCATGCCATACATGTCATTACTGTATGATTTTCATGTGCATAGATAAAGTGCATTCATGTGACTTAAGATATTTACTGTAGCTTATACAGATGAACATGACATGATGATATATATTGATGATAATTATGATTTATGGTTAAACCTACTGGGATTTAATTGTCACTATATTTCTATATCATGTTCAAAGAACTAGATATGTAGATATTCTCTATGATCGGCTTTTAGCGTACGTTGGGTGGTGTTGGCTAAGATCTCGAGGAAGGTGCAACCACCCGCACCCGTATTTCCAGAACTGGTCAATAAGGATGAATAAGATGTAGACATATATGTGTTTGATTTATGTACAAATGTTAATTAATGATGTGTATGCAAACCCAGAATTGTATCAGTATTAATGGTATCCCAAAAATCTTAATTATGCTTAGTTAATTTAATTGAATGTTATTATGAGTTAAATAGTTAGAAGTAAAGAGGTAATGACTTCATGGGATTTTAAAAAAAAAATATTTATATATAAGTAAAAAAATGGAGTTGTTACATTCAAGAGCTAGAAATTTGCCACCTAAAAAGGTAAACCTATCATACTTCATTAAGACAAAAGAAAAAGGAAATGAATCCCTAAATCAAAGAGACCTTGTCCCTTGTCTTAAGAACATTTTATCATAATTTTCAAAATACAATCTCTTTTTGCTATGCATATCTTGACTAAGGGAGAGGAAGACAAGAACATGAGTTGTCTTTTCCCAAAAAACAACCAAGTGCATCCTAATTGTGATAAAGTAGAGCCATGATTATGAAAGTTGAACCACTTGATAGTTTATTTAAGCAAAACCCACCCTTATAACATTATAATTTTGTCCAAGTGAGGGAGAGGAAAAATAGAAGCAACGTAGAGTGAGGAAAGGAGAGAGAGAGAGGAGAAGAGAGGAAGAAAGAGGAAGAAGAGGTTTAGAGGACTAAGTACTCAAGGTAAGTTAGCTTAATCTCTACTTTAATCCATATTTTCTCTTCATCCTTAGGGTTCAAAACTCACCCTCCTTCTCTTATTTAAGCTGCTAGAAAAGCTAAGGGAAGGGAAGAATCTTGCTACTTCCTTCAAGAGGAAACAAGAAAAAGAATTCACTAAGTGAGCTAGGGAGATCTTTAGGTAGGTTTAACTATATCTCTTTTGGAAGAAAATCTTTGAAATTTGTAATATTTATATGGGATTTTGATCTTTGAACTTTGATGAAATTTACAATATTTGCTACTTTGATGATTGGTCATGGATGTTGCTATATCATGTTACATGTTATCTTGCATATGATGAATGTTTTGAACATTTTGGTTGGTGTGAAAAGTTCTACATAGGTATGGCTATAGGTCGTAAAATTTTAGAATTTTTTCTACTACTATTTTGTATATTTGAATGTGGTGAAAAATTGATGGAATATGATTAGATGTAAATTAGGAAGAAAATGGAAGAGGACGTAATATAATGATAAAATAAAACTTTAACAAAGGTTTGGTTAGGAAACTGGATATCGGAGTAACTAAGGAATCTTTTGTTTTTTGAAATTCTAGGAAGAATCGGTTAGGAATTAAAAGAAATGGTTAACATAAAAAATGTAGATCTATGTCTCACAGATTTTTAGCCACTAGAATCACTTAATTTGTGTAACATCCTAATTCTCTAATAAAGTTAGATAAATCTAAGAATAAGTAGAAAATACATATGACAAAGAATTAAAATGCTTAGTTATGTAACAATATGGCATTAATAAAATAGTTGACATATAGTTAATCATGAATCATATAAATAAAATTCTTAGGAGCATAATAGATGGGGAGAAGATACAAATACATTTTTAAGACATTACTAATCTAGGATTAGTAGTAAATTAAGGCAATATAAAACAACTAAAGAGGTGTCAAGTTGCACCACAAAATTTCAGCAACATAGTTTGCCACATTGCCCATAGAATTGTAGCCACCTTGCACCTACCAAAGCATGCCACATTGCCCAAAAAATTGCAGCCACCTTGCACCTATCAAAGCATGCCACATTGGCCACAAAGTTACAGCTACATAGCATGCTACATTGCCCACAAAATTTCTGCCACCTTGCAGCCACCTTGCACCTACCAAAGCATGCCACATAGCCACAAAATCAGCCAAGAAAAATGCCACCTTTCAGCAAGGAAATCCTGCCACATAGCCATAATTATTTCAACAACATTCCAGCCAAGAAACAACCACCCACTTCAGCCATTTTTCTACCCACAATTAGAAAAATATTGCAAAGGCATTATCATGGCCTCCTTACAGAAACCACAAGAGAATCCATGAAAAAACACAAGGGAATCCCTACAAAACACAACCAACTTTTCCTTTTGAGTGGTGGAAACCAGCAGCCAAGAATCATGCTGTCTAGGTATTATTTTGGACAGCAAATTCAAACCCCATTCCTCATGCAATCAGCACCCAAGAGGGAGAGAAGGCAGCCAAAAAATTTAGAGCCAAAGAGGGAGAGAAACAAAAAAAAATGTAGCTAAGTTGCAAGGGAAACCAAGAGGAGAAGCAAGCTGAAATTTGAGAACCATAGGAGCATTTCTGCACAAGGTGAGTTTCTCCTCTTGAGAAAAGTTGATTTGTAGTGAGTAAAGCTCATTTTGGGTTCTGCATGGTTGATTCTTGAGCATGACATGCAAGATTTTAAAGTTGAAAAAATAGAAATCTAGTGGTAGGGAACAATCTTTTCCATCTAAGTAACAAAACATGCTGAAGCACCACACATTCTACACCTAAAATTTTTAGGCCCTATGTTCTTGAACTGTTTGATTGGATAAATTGCCTTTAAATTTTATAATATTTGGTGAGAAAGGTCTTGAAATATTGATAATCAATTCTGAAAATTTTTGTGATTTTTGAGATACCACAAATAGGCCATTTACAATCAAAATAGTGCTGAGAACAATCTGCTGGATAGCTTAGGCTATTGATGGAAATACTAAACATTGAAGGGGTTAGATGTTGAATTTTCATACAAAAATTTTATGACATGTTATAGGGATCTTATTTAAGGATTTCACCAAATTTTAGGGAATTCGCGATAGGTTAAGACATATAATAAAATATTGAAATTTGGTGGGACAAGAAGTGAGTTAGAACATATTGAACTAGGGACAACCTTAAAAAGTATGTTAGTTAAGGGATCAAATGAATCATTTTTTACTTGAAATTTTTATGTTGATTATTTAACATATCGAAATTCTCAATATCAAATATCATGAATTTTGAATAAGTTTTACCCATCCAAATGAATGGAAAACAGAATAGAAATGGAACTGAAACCAATATGCACTGTTCTAGATTGTGGAGGTAGTTCTTGGGGTAAATGGAAAAGCTAAGTACTGAGAGAACCACGAAATAAAATAAACATGTATAGGAACTTCCATGGAAAATTTTATAATTTTTAGAGGACTTTTGTCATATTTAATAATAACCCCAAATCTCAATAGAATCACAGTTTTGTTTTGGGGAGCAGAAGCTCTTAAACTAGAGACTTATGATTTTAGGTGCTAATATGCATGCATTAACCAAAAGCACTTATATGTTTAGTTTGAGTTGCTGGTAGTAACACTGGCAGCCTTGGAAAGGAAGTGATTGTGCATGAATTGAGATATCTAGCTTTTCCTTAAAATACTCTTAATGTTTATGAACTTGAATTTATCAATTTCAATGGTTGCTTGACTTTATGCTATGATGAATGATGGTCTAAAGATATGTTATGTATGCATTCTCAAGAATTAAGGGGGTTCCCAAAGTGTGCCAAGTAAGCCCCATTTCCTTCATGTATTGGCAAATAATAGGAGATTCATAAACCTTTTGCAGGTATGGGACTGCATTGGGTAAGTAGACCAAAATATTATGGGTCCCTAGTGTGACCAAGATGATGTATGTATGTATGGTCAGTGCTTATGTTTCAGTGAAATAAATTGAGATGTTTTAAGGAATAGAATCTGTACTGTTTTTCTGAAAAATTTGCTAGCTATTGAGATTGTCATCTCATCTTTTTATGTCCACATAATCACATTCTAGGTACTCCAGCAATAAGTGAGCAACAGGGGTCTTAAGGTTGACTTATCTGATTATGGATATGGATTGTATTTTCTTTGGTTGTGTAACATTTGTGGGATGGCTTAGTTGAGTGCCAAGTCCCTTTTAGACAGCTTATAATGTGCTGTAAAATAAGTTATGGACTGTTCCATTTTTTTTTATGGCATGAGAGCCTTTTTGTTGTAAGTATTGCCTATCATGCCTAGTTAGTTGCCTATAAAAAAATGAAATTTGAAAATGCTTAGAATAGCCTGAAGCACTTGCATGCTTATCCAAGAAAGATAACTAACTGTTGGTGAGCATGCAAAGATGAATGCAGTGTCCGTTCTGTAACATCCCGTAATTTTTAGATATTTTCCTTAGAAATTATTCACCTTACATATATGCATAGAAATGTTGTAATATTAATGGAATAGGTAAAGAAAGAAAACCTAAGAGGAAATATTAGAAATAAACATGTTAAAGAAAGGTGAAATTCTTAGGTAAAGAAAGATAAATTTTTGTGAAGTAAGTAAAGGTCTTAAAATTTCAAGAAGATCGGATTAGGGTAATTTTTCTTAATTTAAGAGCAAAAGTTACTAAGTTTAGTATCTCCACTCGTAATTGGGCTTTAACCTATAGACACTTCATATAGAGTTTTTCTACTTCACATGAATTTTTAGCAAGCCAATAGGATGGGCCAAGGAAGAAATAAAACATAGACTTGGACTAGGATATAGAAATTGGACCGGTAGCCCAAAAATCATGAAAATGTGACCAAGCCCATTATGAAAGGAAGAATTTTAACCAAAGTAAGGAAAATGGGCAAGAATGAGCCCAAACCCAAGAGGAAAAATAAAAATAAAAAGAAAATTAAAGTGATGAAATATTAGTGTAATCAAGATTAAGTGACATGGCATTAAGACAAAAATTTGGCAAGTGGTGTGATTCTACATTCATCATTTTGGCAAGTGGCATAATAATACAAGGCTTTAGGACAAAAACATCTATATCCTACATTCATAACTTTAGCAAGTGGGTAATAATACATAGCATTATGACAAAACATCATTATCCTACACAAATAATTTTAGTTAAGTAAGGAAAATTCAAGGGCTAGAAATTTGCCACTTAAAAAGGCAAATCTATCATACTTGATTAAGACAAAAGAAAAAGGAAATGAATCCCTAAATCAAAGGGATCTTGCCCCATATCTTAAGAACATATCATCATAATTTTCAAAATACAAATCTCCTTTTTCTATGCATATCTTGACTAAGGAAGAGGAAGACAAGAACATAAGTTGTTTGTTTTCCAAAAATTCAACAAAGTGTATCCTAATTGTGATAAGGTAGACCCATGATCATGAAAGGTGAATTATTTGGTGGTCTATATAAGAAAACCCACCCTTACAACATTAGAATTTCGTCCAAGTGAGGAAGAGCAAAAATAGAAGCAAGGTAGTGTGAGGAAAGGAGAGGAAGAAAGGAAGAAAGAGGAAGGAGAAGTCTAGGGGACTAAGTGCTCCAGGTAAGTTTAACAATATTTCTTTTTGAAGAAAACTTTTGAAACTTATAATATTTATATGAGATTTTGATCTTAGAACTTTGATGATTGGTCATGGATGTTGCTATATTATGTTACATTTTGAGCTTGCATGTGATGTATGTTTGAATACTTAGGTTGGTGTAGATAGTTCTGCATGGGTATGGCTATGGTTGACAGAATTTTAAGCTTCGGTATTTTAATTTCTGGGAACAATCTATAAGGAATTAAAATAAATGGTTAACATAAGACTTAAAGATATATGTGTCACGGATTTTTACCCACTGGAATCATGCCATTTGGAGTCCATATGAGGTAGGTATGGTCTGATTAGTAGTCAAAGGTCAGAAAATGAATCATCAGGGAAGAATATGTTAGGATAGCTTTGGTAATTTAATTTCTGGGAATTATTGGTAGGGAATTAAAATGAATGGTTAACATAAGAATTAAAGATATATCTGTCACGGATTTGTACCCACTGGAATCATTCCATTTGGAGTCCATATGAGGTAGCTATGGTCTGATTAGTAGTCAAAGGTCAGAAAATGAATCATCAGGGAAGAATATGTTAGGATATCTTCGGTAATTTAATTTCTGGGAATTATTGGTAGGGAATTAAAATCAATGGTTAACATAAGAATTAAAGATATGTGTGTCATGGATTTTTAGCCACTAGAATCATTCAATTTGGAGTCCACATGTGGTAGATATGGTCCGATTAGTAAGCCAAGGTCAGAAAATTGTTCATCAGGGAAGATTATGTTAGGACAGCTGTTGTATTTTAATTTCTGGGAATTATCTGTATGGAATTAAAATAAATGGTTAACATGAAAGTTATATATCTATGTCTCATGGAAATATACCCACTGGAGTTATGCAATTTGGAGTTCATATGAGGTAGATATGATCCAATTAGAAAGCAGAGGTCAGAAAATGTTTATTCAGGGAGGAGTATGTTATTAATGCTTTAGTTTTTGAATTTCTGGGAATATTCTATAGGGAATTAAAATAGTGCGCCAACATAACAATTATAGATATATGGCTCATGGATTTTTACAAACTGGAATAACTCAATTTGGAGTTCCAATTTGGGAGATATGGTCTAATTAGTCAGTAAAGGTCAGAACCTATCTGAGAGGAACTATCCTGTACTTTGAGGGTGTAATATCACCTTGATTTCTTAATATTTCGCTACACTGTTCAACATAATAGTTTTAGATAATTGTTTTATCTTGAAATTGACACCAAGATCACCTACATCAGAGTTAAATTGAAGGAGTTATGCTCTGATTAGTAAGAGAAGGTTAGATAGGATGAAAACTTACATCAAGAAAATAAAGAAATAAAATTAGTATTTAAAAAAGAAGATGAATCTTAATAAATGACTAGTATAGCCATAGCCATTGCCATTGTATGAACTTCTTACCAACTTAAGTGTGAAATTTTGACATGGACATATTTTATAAAGTGATATTTGAAATGGTTATGTTCATGGCTTGATTACCAATGATTTATGGTAATAGTTATATTTTGATGAACATACTTGTTATTGAAAGCATATTTTTGGCTAACATTGTGAAAAGAAAAGAAATGAGCATGGTCACATGGCAATCCGTGTGGTGCACCAGTAGGGGACGCCCTACCAACGGTTATGATCATGATAATGAGAAAAGAAAGAGAAAGTGGGCCATGTCGGACGGAGCGAGAAAAGCCCGTACCGGAGAGTAGAGGATACTCACCCTGACCGGGGTAGCTTGAAATGAGAATAAGTTGATGGCCATCATATGATATTTTGAAAATAGTTAATCCTGTCATACATATCATTACAGTATGATTCTTATGTGCATAGATATAATGCATTCATGTGACCAAAGATATTTTCTGTAGTTTATACAGCTGAACATGACGTAATGAGCTTTACTGATGATAATTTATTGTTGAACTTACTGGGATTTAATTCTCACTATATTTCCATATCATGTTCAGAAAATTATTTATGCAGCTTTTGTTTCTAAGGCTCTGGCTTTTAGTGCACATTGGATCGAGTTACTTTATGTTGGGAAGATTTCAGAATCAAATAAGATGTTTGTGGTCGAGTTGGCTCAGATCCCGGTGAAGGTGCAACCACCCGCACCTGTATCTCCGGAATTGGTCAACCAAAATAAACAAGATGTAAATATCTATCTGTTTGATATGTTATACGTATGTTTTGATTAATGACATGTATGTGAACTCAATATTGTATAATAATAAAGGAAAAAAAAAGGTTGTTACACGTTCCACGAGGAGTGAATTAAAACTATTATAGCGAGTTCTACTGTGTGAAATGCTGTAGCAAAAATAAGATGATTCACAAGATAAAATAGAGGTAGATCAATTAAATGCAACTATAACTAAGATGAGGGGTACTAGGGTGTAAAAGAAAATGATATTAGGTGATCTAGGGTTACCATGAACTACAACACTTATATTTGCTCTAGGGATTGCTGCAGCAATTGCTCTAAGTGCCAAGTTCAGTCTTGAATGGAGTCTTCCCAGACTTCCATTCCTTGAAATTCTGAGGTTTAGACATGCATTCCTGCATTAGTCCTCAACCTCGAATTGTGCATGAAGCTCCATTATTGGGGTAATGGGGAACCATATATTCCTATATGGGCTTAACCCCATATATTCAACTATTTTTCTAGCCTCCATTCCCCTCCCAGGTGAATTTTGGCCTAAGTCTTCCTCCACTAAACTTCCGTTATCAGGGGAAATTTAAATATAAACACAGTTGAATGTTAAAACAACACTGCATCAAAATGTGTTGTTCTAAAAATGTGCTTAAGTTCATTACAACCCTTATGCAACCCTAACTGGAAACTAGCCTAGCCTCATGGTTACACTGGTTACAAATATCCCAAAATCATTGGTATGCATCCCAAGTGATATAAAAATACAAGTGCAGTTTCTTGATAAAAACAGAAGAAAAAAAACACAATAGGGATCAATGAAAATCTGGAATTGCAAACTATCCCTTGCTCTAATGCTTTTATGCAGTCTGTGGCTGTTCTTCTTCCTCCCCTCCGGTCTATTTTCTTTTCCTTTTTTTGGTTTCTGCTTTCTGACCTTTTATAGACAGGCCTTATGGTCCCAGTAAAGTTTCCTGGTTTGCTGACATTCTCCCTGCTCTGCAGCCAGCATCTCTGCGTGCAGCTTTTTTCTCTCCACTTTCAGTAGTGGAGGCAGTTCTGTACCAACCCAACCAGCAGCCTGCAGTGTCAACTTGCTACTTTCTCCTGCTAGGTGGTGGCTGCACCTGCTGCGCAGCTCTGCTCCCCTACCACCTGCGCCATATCAAACAAAATCAGTGCCTTGTAAGAAAAAAGTGCCAGCTTCACTCAATATCACTTGGTTCGCTGCCAAGATTGCCACATATGCACACTACATTGCTACAGCACACAGGGTGGATGATATTGCATCTAAGGGAGTCATCACATTCAGTTAGATCCGGGAATAAGAGTTCGTAATAATCAAAACAGCACAATAAACACACTCGGAAAGCATATAAAAGTTGTAGTAATTTAAGTTATCAAATCCCCCTAAACGTAAAGGATTGCTTGCCCCCAAGCAATCTGCTCTGCTCACCACAACCCTACCAAAAAAAATTCCAGCCCTTTCTCTTGCACGATTCCATATAGTTTTGCTGATAGCTCTTAACTTTCAGGATTGCTTCCATATAAGGGACACCACAAACCTTTCTCCCAATCACAACCAAGACCTTCTTTAAAGTTGTGTGTGCGACATGGACATTTTACCAAAGAGCTACTTGGGTCAAAATCAGCCAGAGTTCCTGAGATTTTCATGCTAATATATTAAGCTTCCTTTCTTAGGACAAGTTGGCATGCATCATAGGCACAGCCAGGGCAACAAATATGGGGGGGTTAGCTCACTGATTTCCTTTCTTGCTTTGTTTTTATATATTTTTTTCTTTTTCTCTCTTTCTTTTTTTTATTTTGTTTTGTATTATTCTAGCAGAGGTCATTAGTGCCTTTTGACGTGAATGTCAACATATGTTGATGAAGACACTCGATTACTCAGCCTTATCACCCTTAAGCAGCATCCCACTTATACTCTATGTCCTTGTTTTACGCAAGGGTACACATGGGGCTCATGCATACCCCTGGTTACTAAGGAACTACAAAGGCATTGGAGTGTCCAAATTTTTCTCTACTTTCCCTACTTCCCTCCCAAACTTAAGCCTTTCTGACCATACGCGTATGCCTCTTTTATAATTCTACAGAAAACTCTCAATATTAGCTCTAAAACTTAGGTCCCATTTCTGAAAAATCACCAAATTTCTTTTGGCAAACTGCCCATGATCCTGTGCTTATTAGAAGAAGGTTCTGTGTGTGGTTGGGTAGGTGTGCAGGTCTCCTATTCTAGTTTTTAGTGAAATTCCCAATCCTTATCATGGAGTATCACAGAGCTTACAACAGGCTATGCAATGTGCAGACTCATCTCTCTCTACATTTCTCTCTTCTCTCTTTTATATATATATATATATACATCAAAAATAGACAGTAAGACAGGCAGCAACAAGTAATAATGCAGTCTTATCCAATACAATCAGGGAGAAACACAAATAAACAGCAACACAGATAAACATAACACAAATAAAGAAGCCCAAGCCTAACATATGCTTCAGCAAACACTACAGCAATAACTACAGAAAATATTTACACACTATATCACACATTTCCCCCCCTAAACTTAAGGATGAGCAGTGTCCCCACTGCTGGTTATATTGCCAAAACCATAAAAGACACCAATAAAAAACAAGAGCAGAGTAAAAGAAATTCTAAACGTAGCAGAGAGGGAATATGAGATAAGGGAACTTCCTGAGGGTGCTTGCAGGGATGCTGCAGCACCCTAGGGGCATTGACCCCTAAAAGACCTTGAAGAGCTTCGGAGCCCACTCCTTCGCTATGTTGATTGTTGTGGGGCCTTTCTTTTGTGCATCACTGCTGCCCGTTTTGCAATGGGTTCATCATCGTTTGAGGACTCAGTGCCCACTGGAGTCTGCTGGGGTTCTGGTTGTGGCTCTTTGCTGTTTGAGAAGTCTTGAGACTCCTTGTTCTCTTCTGCCCGCAGCTCTGGTGCTTATCCTTCCTCCTCAAAGGTAGCATGGAGTAAGTCGGTGGGGAACTCCGGAAATGGGAATTTTTTTTTTGTAATTCTACTTAAGAGTGGTGTGGAGGGTGAAGTCTTTTTTCTGCTCATAGCGCCAAAACGTCTGCTAATGCTACAAAAGCTTTGCTTGCTATCTGAGGATGGTAGCTTGTTGTTGGAGGATAAGCTGAAGGGTTTTGTCGGCTGGTTGGGGGGCAGAGGTAGAAACAGAGGGTCCGACATATTGTGGAGGACCTCGGGAGGCAACTGGTGGGTTTAGGGTAGCTTTTTCTTGGACAATCCTGGCGATGGTGATTGCGGTGATGGGGCTGGTTTCCTTCAATGTTTCTTCATCAATGAAGACTGGGACTCCACGATTCTTGCACATAAGAGTGATGAGGGAAGGGAAGAGTAAGCTTCCCTTTCTCTGGTTGGTGCAGACTTCGATTTGGCCAGTGATGATTCGGCCTACATTGAGTGGTCTGCCTTATATGATTGCATCAACCATTGCTACCCTATCACGGCTCACTGTCTGCCCATGGGTGGAAGGTAGCAAGCGGGTCTTGAGAAAGTGGTACCACACCTTTGCTGTCGGTACCAGAGAGACTTGATTGATTGTGGTGGAACCTTGTGGGGATTTGTCCCAGGTGGTGCCAGGGATACACACCCGGGTGAGCATTGCATCCTTGTCTTGGTCCGTCAGAGCCTGTAGATATTCCTTGTATTCATCTTCCTCATCTGGCATATTATAAGCCTTGTTAATGGAGGCTTGATTAAACTGAACCCTAGTCTCCCTGACTGTCACCCACTTGTCATTGCTCTGCGAAAAGTTGGCGTAGAACCCCTTTGCTTGGCCACAGTGGCAACATACATTGGCAGTCCCAAATCCTCCATGGCGGTGAAAGTGAAACCCTTCTTTGCGCAAAAACTTCGCAGTAGGATCTCCTCATCGTGTCTCTGCTTGCTCTCCTCGGAGGAGAACTTCTTCACCTTGCTTGCCTTCCTTGCCACTGTCTTAATCCTCTGCATTGTTGATGTAGGGGGCTGGGAATAGAGGTCTTGTGGAGTGAAGGAGGCGAGGGAGATATAGGGGTTGGGGGAACTAGGGAGAGAGAGAGAGAGATCTTCGAAGGTGAAGGGGGTGGGGGAGTTGCAGAGGTGTAATGAGGGTGGGGGAATGTGGTTTCGTGACTTATGGTTTTCTGCCATTTTTCCCGCCCCCATTTTGCTTTTGACAAAAAAAATTTTGTGAACTCCTTTACTTAGGGCTGAATGCATTTGCTACAGCAACTTTTGCAGCAAAAACTGGCTTGCCTAGGATTTTGCTGCAGCAAAGGTGGCTTGCCCAAAATCTTGCTTCAGCAGAGCAAAAACTAACTTCCACCTAGTTTTCCTGCAGTAAAGCGAGAACTGTCCTACAAACTACTATGTTTCCCTACCTGTGTAACAAACACAAATGCGATTAAATTCACGAATTAAACTATCTAAAAACTACTAAATTAACCAACAACAGATTTAATCGTGGGTTGCCTCCCATGAGCACTTGTTTTAGATTCATCAGCCTGACTTCCTTCCTGTTCATTCCTCTTGCAGATGGATGGAGGTGTGTTGTCTATCCACATCACCTCCCAGATAGTGCTTGACTCTTTGTCCATTAACCTTGAATGTCCTCCCTTCTTTTTCTTCCTCCAATTCAACAGTTCCAAAAGGGAAGACCTTGCTTATGCGAAAAGGACCAGACCAACGAGATTTCAATTTCTCAGGAAACAAGGTCAGCCTAGAGTTGTACAGTAGTACTCTCTGTCCCACTTCGAAGTTCCTTGGTTGTATCTTCTTGTCATGCCATTGCTTTTCTTTCTCTTTGTATACTTTGGCATTCTCATAAGCCTGACCACGGAATTCATCTAGCTCATTTAGCTGCAATATCCTTTGCTCACCAGCAGCTTCCAGATTCAAGTTTAGCTTTTTCACTGTCCAATATGCTCGATGCTCTAACTCTACTGGTAGATGACAAGCCTTCCCGAACACCAACTTGTATGGTGACATGCCTAGTAGTGTCTTATAGGCTGTTTTATAGGCCCATAGTGCATTATCCAACCTCGAGGACTAATCCTTCCTCGTGGAGCCTACTATTTTCTCCAAGATTCTCTTGATCTCTCTGTTGGAAACTTCAGCCTGCCTACTCGTTTGTGGGTGATAGGGTGTTGTCACCTTGTGCCTTACTCCATATTTAGTTAGTAGTGCTTTGAACTGCCGATTGCAGAAATGGGTCCCTTCATTGCTGATGATGGCTCTGGGGGTTCCAAACCTTGTAAAGATGTTTCTCTTCAGAAATCTGGTCACCACCCTTGCCTCATTAGTTTGAGATGCACTTGCTTCCACCCACTTTGAGACAGTCTACGGATACTAGGATGTATTGATTCCTAAAACTCGAAGGGAATGGGCCCATGAAATCTATTCCCCACACATCAAATAATTTGACCTCTAGGATGTTGTTTAGTGGCATTTCATGTTTCTGAGATATATTCCCTGTCCTCTGACACCGGTTGCATTGCTTTGCAAAAGAGTGGGAGTCTTTGAATAGAGAGGGCCAGTAGAACCTGGCCTGCAGTACCTTGTTTTCAGTTCTAACTCCTCCAAAATGACCTCCATAAGGGGAAGCATGGCATTGCTGCAAGATTTGCTCCATCTCTTTGCTAGGTATGCATCTCCTTATCATCTGATCAGTACATTGCTTGTAAAGGTATGGTTCATCCCAGTAATATGAGTTCACCTCATGCATAAATTTTTTCTTCTGTTGTAACGTCAAGTCTGGTGGGAGCATTCCATTCACAAGGTAATTTACATAATCAGCATACCATGGCACATTATCTTGGGACAGGAGGTAGAGTTGTTCATCTGGGAATCTCTCGTTAATTTCATTTTCTCCTGAGTTGTCCCCTTCCAGTTTGGAGAGATGGTCTACCACTTTATTTTTAGTTCATTTTCTATCCCTGATCTCTAGGTCGAATTCCTGAAGCAAAAGCACCCATCGAATGAGTCTACGCTTGGAATCCTTTTTCCTAACCAAGTGTTTGATGGCAGAATGGTCTGTGTGCACTATCACTTTTGCTCCTACCAGATATGCTCTGAATTTTTAAAAGGCGAAAAATACTACAAGTAATTCCTTCTCTGTCATTGTGTAATTCAGCTGGGTCCCTTGCAGCATTTTGCTAGCATAATATATAGAATGAAACAGCTTGTTTCTACGCTGCCCAAGGACAGCTCCCAATGCTGCTTCACTAGCATCACACATTAGCTCAAATGGAGAGGTCCAGTCTGGTGCCACGATAACTGGGGTTGTACTCAATTTCTTCTTGAGGTCGTAAAATGCTGTCATACAACTTTCATCAAAACAAAAAGTTTTGTCCTTCTCTAGCAAGCTGCATAAAGGTTTGGCAACCTTAGAGAAGTCTTTAATGAACCTCCTATAAAATCCTGCATGACACAAGAAGCTTCGAATGCCCTTGACAGAGGTGGGAAAAGGCAGCTTCTCTATGATTACCACCTTGGCCTTGTCAACTTTATGTCCTCTTTGAGAAACTTTATGTCCCAGCACAATCCCTTCTTTTACCATAAACTGACACTTCTCCCAGTTCAGCACTAAGTTTGTTTCCTCACACCGTTGTAAGACTTTAGCAAGGTTTTCTAAACATAGGTCAAAGGAGTCCCAGAAGACTGAGAAGTCATCCATGAAAATTTCCACAAAATGTTCAGCCATTTCTGTAAAAATTGCCATCATGCATCGCTGACACGTTGCTGGAGCATTGCAAAGCCCGAATGGCATTCTTCGAAATGCAAAGGTACCATAAAGACATGTGAATGTGGTCTTATGCTGATCTTCCGGTGCTATAACAATCTGGTTGTACCCTGAATATCCATCGAGGAAACAATAATATTCTCTTCCCGCAAGTCTATCTAACATTTAATCAATGAATGGCAGGGGAAAATGATCTTTCCTGGTGCTTTTGTTCAGTTTCCAATCATCCATGCAAATCCTCCAGCCAGTCCCAACCTTGGTGGGGATAAGCTCATTGTTTTCGTTTTCCACCACAGTCATGCCCCCTTTCTTAGGAACACATTGGACGGGACTCACCCAGGAGCTGTCTGATATGGGGTAAATAATTCCAGCATCCAACCACTTGATGATTTCCTTCTTTACCACCTCCTTCATTATTGGGTTGAGCCTCCGTTGGGGTTCTATGGATCCTGTTTCATTGCTCTCCAAAAGGATCTTGTGCATGCAGAACAAGTGGCTAATTCCTTTAATATTAGCAAGTGTCCAACCAATAGCCCTCCTGAATTTCTTCAATGTCAGGACCAATTTCTCCTCTTGTTCTCCTGTCAAAAGTGCTGAGATAACCACAGGAAGAGTGGTTGTTTCTCCTAGATACGCATACTTGAGGTGTGCTGGCAGTGGCTTCAGTTCAAAGGCTGGTGGGTCCTCCACTGATGCCCTCAGTGGCCTTGATTCTGGTGGGGTCATATATAATGGCTCCTTCATTGGCCCCTGCTTCCTAATGCCATGCCTGACATCAATCCAGGCCCATTCTTTCTCGTTTTCTTCTTCTGAATCTGAGTCTTCTATCCATACTACTGTTGATGGGTCCTTGCAGTATTTTTCTAACTGCTCTGAAGCTAATGTGTCTATCATAGACACAACTACACATTCCTCTTCTTCACTAGCAAACTTCATGGTTTGGAGTACATTGAATGTAACCTGCTCATCCTGGACTCTCATGGTTAATTCCCCTTTCTGAACATCAATTAATGTCCTGTCGGTTGCTAGGAATGGTTTGCCCAAAATAATTGGTACCTCGGCATCAACTTCATAGTCTAGTATTATAAAGTCTACTGGGAAGATGAACTTGTCCACCTTAACTAGGACATCCTCGATTTTTCCTTCTGAATGAGCTATGGATCTATCTGCAAGTTGCAGTGAAACTGTGGTAGGCCTTGCTTCTCCAATTCCTAGCTTTTTAAATATGGCCATTGGCATGAGGTTGATGCTTGCTCCTAAATCACAAAGTGCCTTGCCAAAATACTGGTTCCCGATAGAACAAGGTATGGTGAAACTGCCTGGATCCTTAAGTTTGGGTGGCAGCTTATTCTGCAGCACAACACTGCATTCTCTTGTGAGAACAACAGTCTCAAACTCGCCAAATCTTCTCTTCTTGGTCAGGATGTCCTTCATGAACTTTACATAATTAGGCAACTGCTCTAGTGCTTCTACCAGAGGAATGTTAATGTGCAGCTATTTCAGGACATCTAGGAATCTTCTAAACTTTTGGTCATTCTGTTGTTTCTAGAATCTCTGAGGGAAGGGGGGAGGTAACTTAGTTTGCAGCGGCAAAGTTGTCGAATTTTGTTGTGGCATAACTGCAGCATTTTCTCCAGAGATGGTTGCTTCCTCGCTCACCTCCTCCTCTTGCTTTTTCTTGTCTTTCTTCTTCTCTAGGGGTACAGTGGAGTCTTTCTGGTCCTATCTTCTTGCTTTTGATGCCTCCACCATCTTCCCACTTCTCAGAGCTATAACCTTGCAGTGCTCTTTCCCTTCTCTCCTAGGGACTTTAGTATTGCTTGGAAGTGTCCTTAGAGATCTGTTTTTAGTTCATTGGCAAGCTATCCCACTTGAGTTTCCAGATTCCGTAATGAGGTTGCTTGACTCTGGATTAGAGCATCATTCCTTGCCATATATTCCTTCATCAGGGATTCTAGTGCAGTGAGGGTTTTTTGAGGCTGCTATCTTTGTTGATGGAAGCCAGGGGGCCTGTGGTCTTTGTGGAGCAGAGTTGATCCCTTGTCCCGTACCATAGTTACTCCAGGAAAAATTGGGGTGTTGCCTCCATCCTGGGTTATACGTGTTGGAATAAGGATTGTTATTGCGATTCATATTTCCCACGTAGCACACTGATTCTGGGTTTGAGGGACAAGTTTCAAATAGATATGGTCCATTGCATAATACACAAGATGGTTCAGTCTTTTGGACTGCATTGGCTGCTTGAGGGCAGATCACTTGCTGGCTTTTTAAGACATTAACTAGTGAAGCTAGCTGGGCTGTGAGAGAAGTAACTTCACTTAGTTCATGCATGCCCGCTGTTTTCTTTCCCGTTGAAACTCTGTCCATTGGCCATTGGTAGTTGTTACTGGCCATCCTTTCAAGCAACTCGTGTGCTTCATTATATGTTTTGGACAATAGTGCCACATTAGCTGCAGCATCCACTATGGTGCGGGTTTGAGCATTAAGGCCATTATAAAAGGTCTCCATCTGAATGCAGTAAGGGATTCCGTGATGGGGGCATCTCCGTAATAGCTCTTTATACCTCTCCCTGGTCTCATACAATGATTCACCTTCCAATTGCTGGAAAGAGGTGATGTCATTTCTTAATCTGGCATTCTTGGAGGGCGGGAAGTATTTTAGTAGAAATTTTTCAGCCAAATCGCTCCAGTTAGCGGTAGAGTTGGGTGGCAGAGAGTTCAACCACGTTCTTGCTCGATCTCTTAATAAGTAAGGGAACAGCTTTAGCCTGAGCACTTCTTCTGTTACCCCATTCATTTTGAAAGCATCCGTGACTTCCATGAATACTCTTAAGTGAAGATAAGGGTCCTCTGTAGGCATTCCACTAAATTGCCCTGCAGTTTGCAGCATCTGGAACATTACTGGCTTGAGCTGAAAATGTAGAGCCTCGATCTCTTGTCTCACAATGCTCGGGTTCAACCCATTCAGGTTTGGTTGAACATAAGCATTTAAGACCTTATCTCTATCGTCCATGTTGTCAGCACCATTCTGATTGGCCATTCTTGCCTGCTGCTGAAGTCCTAACTGCCCTCTTTTTCTTCTCAAAAGTGTTCTTTCTATCTCTGGATCTAGAGGCAGAAGTTCTCTATCAGCCCAGCTCATGCATTGTGTCACCTGTTCAACAAGACACCAGAGTGAATAATAGATGTAACTAAAAACACTTCACACAGTCAAGTAACTAAGAACAATTTTTAAGTTAACACTCCCCGGCAACGGCGCCAAAAACTTGTTGGTGAGCATGCAAAGATGAATGCAGTGTCCAAACGCAAGTGCACGTGTCGTGACCAAGTAATAGAGTGATGAGTGAGTATCGTCCCACGAGGAGTGAACTAAAACTATTATAGCGAGTTCTGCTGTGTGAAATGTTGTAGCAAAAATAAGATGATTCACAAGATAAAATAGAGGTAGATCAATTAAATGCAACTATAACTAAGATGAGGGGTACTAGGGTGTAAAAGAAAATGATATTAGGTGATCTAGGGTTGCTCAGGGTTACCATGAACTACAGCACTCATATTTGCTCTAGGGATTGCTGCAGTAATTGCTCTAAGTGCCAAGTTCAGTCTTGAACGGAGTCTTCCCAGACTTCCATTCCTTGTAATTCTGAGGTTCAGACATGCATTCTTGCATCAGTCCTCACCCCCGAATTGTGAATGAAGCTCCACTATTAGGGTAATGGGGAACCATATATTCCTATATGGGCTTATCCTCATATATTCAATTGTTTTTTCAGCCTCCATTCCCCTCCTAGGTGAATTTTGGCCTAAGTCTTCCTCCACTAAACTGCCGTTATCAGGGAAAATTTAAATATAAACACAATTGAATGTTAAAACAATACTGCAGCAAAATGTGTTGTTCTAAAAATGTGCTTAAGTTCATTACAACCCTTATGCAACCCTAGCTGGAAACTAGCCAAGCCTCATGGCTACGCTGGTTACAAATATCCCAAAATCACTGGTATGCATCCCAAGTGATATAAAAATACAAGTGCAGTTTCTTGATAAAAACAAAAGAAAAAAAAACACAACCGGGGTCAATGAAAATCTAGAATTGCAAACTATCCCGTGCTCTAATGCTTCTATGTAGTCTGTGGCTGTTCTTCTTCCTCCCCTCCGGTCTATTTTTCTTTTTTTTTGTTTCTGCTTTCTGACCTTTTATAGATAGGCCTTGAGGTCCCAGTAAAGTGTCCTGGTTTGCTGACATTCTCCCTGCTCTGCAGCCAGCATCTCTGCGTGCAGTTTTTTCATCTCCACTTCTAGTAGTGGAGGCAGTTCTGTACCAACCCAACCAGTAGCCTACAGTGTCAGCTTGCTGCTTTCTCCTGCTAGGTGGTGGCTACACCTGCTGCGCAGCTCTGCTCCCCTGCCACCTGCGCCATATCAAACAGAATCAGTGCCTTGCAGGAAAAAAGGACCAGCTTCACTCAATATCACTTGGTTCGCTGCCAAG
Organism: Gleditsia sinensis; assembly: GCA_037074535.1. Classification (NCBI taxonomy): domain Eukaryota; kingdom Viridiplantae; phylum Streptophyta; class Magnoliopsida; order Fabales; family Fabaceae; genus Gleditsia; species Gleditsia sinensis. The sequence continues at coordinate 33,798,664 of CM073468.1, forward strand.
ATTGCCACATATGCACACTACATTGCTACAGCACACAGGGTGGATGATATTGCATCTAAGGGAGTCATCACATTCAGTTAGATCCAGGAATAAGAGTGCTTAATAATCAAAACAGCACAATAAACACACTCGAAAAGCATATAAAAGTTGTAGTAAATTGAAGTTATCACTAACAATATAAGTGAATAGGTGAATTTATGGGCTAGGTAGACATTGCTAGAAATTTACATATAAGAAAAAAAAATATAATACTAAAAGGTAGTTCTGGGGAATATTCTATGATGTGGATGTATGAAATAAGATGCTAGTTAGTAAGTTGTGACATTTTGGAGTCCCGATAAGGGAGAAATTGTCTGATTAGTAACCAGAGGTTAGAAACTAGCTAACCAAGGAAGAATATGTTAAGTATGCTTCTGTGTTTGAATTTTTGGGCCAAATATGTAGGGACTTGAAATTTATTAACATAATAAATATAGATATATGTATCACAGACCTATAGGCTCTTAAATCACTTAATTTGGAGTCTATATGAAGGAGATATGGCTTATTAATGAGTAGAGGTCAAAATCAGTCTAGAATCCAAGGTGGTAAATGTAAGCATTTTGATTTTTGATTTTTTGAGAATAATTAGTAAGGAATATAAAGAAATGATAAATATAAAGGTTGTATGTAAGTGCCTTTTCTTTTTATAGGCTTTGGAATCACCTCAACTAGAGTTCGTATGAGGGTGATATGGTCATAATAGTAAGTAGAGGTTTGAACCTACCCGAGAAGAAATAACATTGAATTTGAGGGAGTAGTAACACCACGAATACTTAAGATTTCACTAAAATGCTCAACATAAAAGTTTTAGAGGATTGTCTTATTTTTCAATTGACAGGAAGATAACCTCAATCGAATTTAAAATGAGGGTGTTATGCTCTGTTTAGTGAGAAAGGAAAATAATATTTAAAAAAGAAGAAGAATCTTATAAATGAAAATAATAAATGACTAGTGTATGTCATAGCCATTGCCATTGCATGAACTCCTTACCATCTTAAGTGTGTAATTTTGACATGAAAATATTTTATAAAGTGACCTTTGAAAATAATAATGTTCATGGCAAGATTGTATTTTACCAATAATGTTTTTTATAATGATTATGCTTTGATGATAAATTATGGCATGTAAGTATAATGAACATACTTGTTATTGAAATCATATTTTTGGCTATTAACATGAAAAGAAAAGAAAAGAGACGAGCACGGTCACATGGCGGTCCGTGTGGTGCACCAATAGGGGTCGCCCTACCCACGGCTATGATTATGTTAATGAGAAAACAAAGAGAAAGTGTGCCATGTCGGCCAAAGCGAGAAAAGCCCGTATCGGAGAGTAGAAAGTACTCACCCTGACTAGAAAAGCTTGATATGAAAATAAGTTGATAGCCATCATATGATATTCTAAAAATAGTTATTCATGCCATACATCTCATTACTGTATGATTTTCATATGCATAGATAAAGTGCATTCATGTGACCTAAGATATTTACTATAGCTTATACAGATGAACATGACATGATGATCTATATTGATGATAATTATGATTTATTGTTGAACCTATTGGGATTTAATTTTCACTATATTTCCATATCATGTTCAGAGGACTAGATATGCAGATATTCTCTATGACCAGCTTTTAGCGTACGTTGGGTCATGTTGGCTAAGATCCCGGTAAAGGTGCAACTATCCACACTCATATTCCCAGAACTGGTCAATATGGATGAATAAGATGTAGATATATATGTGGTTGATTTATGTACGGATGTTGTTAATTAATGATGTGTATGCCAACTCAGAATTGTATCAGTATTAATAGTATACCAAAAATCTTAATTATGCTTGGTTAATTTAATTGAATGTTATTATGAGTTAAATAGTTAGAAGTAAAGAGGTAATGACTTCATGGAATTTTAAAAATACATATATTTGTATATATCTAAAAAAAATAAAGTTATTACATTCAAGAGTTGGAAATTTGCCACCTAGAAAGGCAAACCTATCATACTTGATTAAGACAAAAGAAAAAGGAAATGAATCATTAAATCAAAGAGACCTTGTCCCTTGTCTTCATAACATTTTATCATAATTTTCAAAATACAAATCTCCTTTTTCTATGCATATCTTGTCTAAGGGAGAGGAAGACAAGAACATGAGTTGTCTTTTCCCAAAAAACAACCAAGTGCATCCTAATTGTGATAAGGTAGACTTATTATTATAAAAGTTGAACCACTTCATAATTTATTTAAGAAAACCTGCCCTTATAATATTATAATGCCGTCCAAGTGAGGGAGAGGAAAAACATAAGCAAGTTAGAGTGAGGAAAGGAGAGAAAGAGAGGAGAAGAGAGGAAGGAAGAGGAAGGAAAAGTCTAGAGGACTAAGCACTCAAGGTAAATTAGCTTAATCTCTACTTTAATCTATCTTTTCTCTTCATCCTAAGGGTTCAAAACTCACCCTCCTTCTCTTATTTAAGCTGCTAGAAAAGCTAAGGGAAGAGAATAATCTTGCTACTTCCTTCAAGAGGAAACAAGAAAAAGAATTCACTAAGTGAGTTAGAGAGATCTTTAGGTAGGTTTAACAATATCTCTTTTGGAAGAAAAGCTTTGAAATTTGTAACATTTATATGGGATTTTGGTCTTTGAACTTTGATGAAATTTACAATAATTGCTACTTCGATGATTGGTCATGTATGTTGCTATATCATGTTACATGTTATCTTGCATATGATGAATTTTTGAACATCTTGGTTGGTGTAGAAAGTTCTACATAGGTATGGCTATGGGTCATAAAATTTTAGGATTTTTTTGCTGCTATTTTTTATATTTGAATATGGTGAAAAATTAATGGAATATGATTAGATGTAAATTAGGAAGAAAATGGAAGAGGACGTAATATAATGATGAACTAAAACTTTAGCAAAGGTTTGGTTAGGAAACTGGATATCGGAGTAACGAGGGAAACTTTTGATTTTTGAAATTCTAGGAACAATCATATGGGAATTAAAAGAAATGGTTAACATAAAAAATGTAGATCTATGTCTCATAGATTTTTTTCCACTAGAATCACTTAATTTGGAGTATCAATGAGAGAGATATTGTTTGATTAGTAACTAGAGGTTAGAAACTAGCTGACCAAGGAAGAATCTGTTAAATATGCTTCTGTGTTTTAATTTTTGGGCCAAATTTGTTGGGAATTAAAGGAAATTGTTCACATAATAAATAAATAAATAAATAAATAAATAAATAAATATATATATATATATATATATATATATATATATATATATATATATATATATATATATATATATATATATATATATATATATATATATATATATATATATATATATATATATATGTGTATCACAAACCTATAGGCTCTTAAATCACTTAATTTAGAGTCCATATGAGGGCGATATGGGTTATTAATGAGTAGAGGTCAGAATCAATCTTGAATCCAAGGTGGTAAATGTAAGCTTTTTTATTTTTTATTTTTTGAGAATAATTAGTAAGGAATCTGAAGAAATGATAAACATAAAGGTTATATATAAGTGTCTTAGCGTTTTATAAGCTTTGGAATCACCTCAATTGGAGTTAATATGATGGTGATATGGTAATATTAGTAAGTAGATGTCTGAACCTACTCGAGAAGAAATAACATTGAAATGAACAGAGTAGTAACATCAAGATTACTTAAGATTTCACTAAAATATTCAACATAAGGGTTTTAGAGGATTTTCTTTTCTTTCCATTGACACCAAGATCACCTCAATCAGATTTAAAATGAAGGTGTTATGCTCTATTTAGTGAGAAAGGAGAATAATATTTAAAAAACAAGAATCTTATAAATAAAAATAATAAATTACTAGTGTATGCTATAGCCATTGCCATTGCATAAACTCCTTACCATCTTAAGTGTGTAATTTGGACATGGAAATATTTGATAAAGTGATATTTGAAAATGATAATGTTCATGGCAAGATTGTATTTTACTAATGATTTTTTGTAATGATTAGGCGTTGATGGTAAATAATGGCATGTGAGTATAATGAACATACTTGTTATTGAAATCAGATTTTTGGCTATTAACGTGAAAAGAAAAGAAAAGAGATAAGTACGGTCACATGGCAGTCTGTGTGGTGCACTAGTAGAAGGCCCTACTCACAGCTATTATTATGTTAATGAGAAAAGAAAGAGAAAGTGTGCCATGTTGGACAGAGCGAGAAAAGCCCATAATAGAGAGTAGAAAGTACTCACCCTGATTGGGATTGCTTGATATGAAAACAAGGTCATAGTCATGATATGATATTCTGAAAATAATTATTCATGCCATACATGTCATTACTGTATGATTTTCATGTGCATAATTAAAGTACATTCATGTGACCTATGATATTTACTGTAGCTTATACAGATGAACATGACATGATTATCTATATTGATGATAATTATTATTTATTGTTGAACCTACTGAGATTTAATTCTCACTATATTTCCATATCATGTTCAGAGGACTATAAGTGCAGATATTCTCTATGACCAGCTTTTAGCGTACGTTAGGTCACGTTGGCTAAAATCCTGAGGAAGGTGCAACCACCCACACCCGTATTCCCAAAATTGGTCAATAAGGATGAATAAGATGTAGACATATATGTGTTTGATTTATGTACATATGTTGTTAATTAATGATGTGTAAACCTTAATTATGATTAGTTAAATTAATTGAAATTTATTATGAATTAAATAATTAGAAGTAAAGTATATATCTATATATATGTATATGTATAAGTATATGTATATGTATATGTATAATAAAGGAATACATAATGAATGCAAAGAAAACCAGCCTAGTATGGCAATACTAGTTGAAATACAAAAAAATGAAAATAGTTATGATATTGAAATTGGTTAAATATTTATTGATTTTAAAATACTTACAAGAGTTATTAATCTGAAGATTAATTTGTACAGAAAGTTTTTATAGTAAAAGGTTGGAGAATAAGACTTTGATTTTCTCTTACAAGTAAAAACTTCTACTTTGTAATGGGGAGAGTCCATCCATTTATATAGTATGGCAGACTTAACATGGGATGAATTTTGGGATAAAATCCAAGTCTTCATAATTGTATCTTTTATGCTGGCAATGCTTTTTGCTAGGCATTTTGCTTTTCTACTTTTGCTTTATTAAAAGTAAATGTTGTGTCATCCATTTTACTTTTGCTTTACGGAATGTAGAAAAAGTAACTTTGTCTTTTCTTGCAAGTGCCCAGTCTGTATTGACACGTGGAACACTTTGTTTAAAGAATCTCTTTTTGAGTTGTCTGATAGTAGCAGCTTTTGGTGGATTAAAACTTTTGTCTTGTCTAGAAATCATTGCTGAAGTCCAGTTCTTAGGTAGCTCTAATGTCTATCCCAAAACAATCATCTTCATTTTGATATAGAGGATCTTCCGTATCCCCTACTTCTTCAATCTGTTCGCCTTTTCCTTTGACCGAACCTTTGTGGGAAGAAGAACACGACATGATCTCTGATAGCTTTTGATTCCATGCTTCAGAATCTTTTATTGTGGCTAATTGAGCCATATATTTTTTTTTCTCAATAACAAAATTGTTGATTCTCCTGAGTTTTGAGTTTTTCCTAGTGTACAAAAGTAGGATTTCATTGTATCCAAGTTTTGATGTGTTTCATGGTGTAGAACTTCAAATCATACTTAGCCCACCATTTAATGCTTATGTAGCAGACTAAATATTTGATAGTTGCATTTGAGGCTTTTGTTTCTATACCATAATCCCATGACATAATCCAAGGCACTTTAAAATATACAAAGAAATAGAAAGGCTTGAATTTTGGGATAAAGGTTGAAGAAACTTTGAAGAAGTTGAATGCTTCCTGTATAATAATTGGAAGAATTCTTTTTATTGGTCCAAATAATTCAAACCATTCGATAAACCATGTTGGAAAGGTTTTTTTTTGACAATTTTTGTGAAAATTAATAAACCATGAATGTTGAAAATTTTGATAATATAATGTATTGTACTAAGCATCCACATAATCCCAATAAGAAAAAGAAGGAGGTTGGAAAGGTATTGTAAATTTCTTTTCTGTAAAGTGATGTTGATTTCAATCTTCTTTTGATAAAATGTTCAGGATTTGTAGTCGTGAAAAGACATTTCCATCTTCTCCTTGTCGGCGAGATATGAGTACCAACTTTGTTTGAATTAGAATTAATTCATAGAAAGTTCTGGTTTTGTGAAGAGAGTGAGGCAAAAAATGACATTATCCTGATTTTTGTGTTCTAGGGAAAACCATCATTACTGATTCAGCTGCATGGTCTTTGATTTGGTCTGGTTCCAGGGAGATAACCATTTGATACTTTTCTTTCGTAACATAATTTGGTGAAAAAACTTCCAAATCACTTTGAATATTTTGTGCTATTGTTTTTGCAAAGGATTTTGACGAATCTAAATCCTTTTGAGTGGGTATATTTGGAAATGTTGCTGGTGTCGGCAACTGTTGTATATAGTCTTGAATAGTAAGAATTTTTTACTTTTATGGTAAAGCTGGTAACTTTTGTGGATTGCTAGATGATGCCGATTGCATCTTTTGACTTTGTGGTGTTTGTGGTCTTTGGGGAGCATTCCTGGAGGGTCTCATTTTCCCTGTAGAAATTCTCTTGTCAAGAAATCTTGAAGAGTTATTTGCTCCTTTGATAAAAGTAATATCGAAATCAAAACATGATAAAATTGCTTGGTAGCATGCAAAAATCTGTTTTGAAATCATATTTTGACATCCTTTTCTAAAATCCTTTTTGCAGATTGACAATCAATCCTTAAAAGAAATTTTTGATTAATTAAATCATCCCGAAATTTGTTAATGCAAAAAATTATTGATGTAAATTCTTTTTTGATGGTACTATATTTTTGTTGAGTAGTATCCCAAGCTCCTGAGTGAAAACAAACTATTTGTTCACTATTGGATCCTGGGATTTTTTGCTTTAATATAACTCCATAGCCTAATTCTGAAGCATCTATTTCTACTATCTTAAAGGCTTGGGGTATGCCTAGGTAGGGTAGGCTTTGGACTTGTAACTTAAGATCTCTAACTGCTTGGGTCATTTCTTGGGTCCAAGCATATAACAACCCTAATATTTAGTAATTTTCATTTATGTATGGATTATTTAAAGAAATAAAGGAGTAAGGATGTAATTGAAAGGTTTTAAGGATGAAAATGAAAACATTAATATTTTTAGGGTCAAATTGTAATTTCCTAAAATTTTAAGAGTCAAAATGTAAATAATGAAATTTACAAAGACATCCTCCAATAATTGAAATTTTGATATTTGGTCCTTCCATTATTATAAAAAAAACATTCCATAACCTTTGGTGATGCATAGTAACTTTTTCTCTCCTTACTTTCTCTCTCTAGATCTGGAGTTCCTTCAGACCTCTAATCTCAAAACTAAAGGTACTATTGGATTCAGGATAGAGAGTACTACAATTTTGTCTGAACAATTTTTCAAATCGACCGCAAAATCGCTAGAAATCGAAAGTAGAAAATCTTAGAAAAAGGTAAGTTCTGAAACTCTTATTTAGAGATCTCAAATTAAAAATCTGACACCGTAGATGGATTCAGGAGATAAATAAACTATAGGATATGAAGTTTCTCAGTCATTTGACAACTTTTTGTGTCATGAATAGTAACTCTGACCAATGTAAAATAGTGATTCCAACCGATGTGAACAGTATTTTCGGCCATGAACAGTGACCATCGATTGACCAGAATTGTGTAACAACTATAGTTTTTTTTTTACATATATACTTATATGTATATTTTTAAAATTCCATGAAGTCATTATCTTCTTCTTCAAACTATTTAACTCAAAATAACATTCAATTAAATTAACCAATGCCAGTATAATGAATTGCTTATCTAACAATTCCTCCAACAATTTCTTAAGTTCTTGTAGTTCGTTTGAGGTTATTATATAAGGTGCAATAGAGATAAGCCCTATCCCAGGTAGGAGATCAATAAAGAACTATATCTCTCTCTTGGGAGGTAAGCCTGGAATATCTGATGGAAATACTATAGGAAACTTGTTGGCTATTGGGATTTCATCAAGCTTCAATTCCACTTCTATATTTGATAAGTGCAAGAGAATGTATCCAAGTACTCTATTCTTCAACTCCCTATTGACTTGATTGGCATTAAGCATCAATAACTGCATTTCCTCTTCTGAAGTAGGAGGTAGAAATTCAATGGTCTTATTGCAACAATTCAGCAAGACTCGATTTCAAGACATCCAGTCTAACTCTAGGATGACATCAATACCTTTTAAAGGTAGATAGACAAGGTCTACAAAAAAAATTTCTGCTGAATGGTGACCTGAGAGTCTTTACATATCGAGGAATTTAAGACCTTTTTTCCCATGGGGGTTACTACAAATAATTCATAGGTGGTTTCACAAATAGGATACTGAAGCTCCCTAATACATTCTTCAGATATAAATGAATGACTAGCACTAAAGTCAAACAACACCATTAGAGCAAATCCATATATGTAGCATGTACCTTGAATCATTCCGGAAGATTGAGCTACCTCTTGGCCACTCAAGGTGAAATCATTTCCTTTCACCTGAGATCTTGGTTCTGGCTGCTTCTCCATATTCTATAGGCAGTTCTTTGCATAATGACCTTTCTATCCACATTTGAAGCAAACATCAGATCCCATGTAGCATGGCCGGTTACCATGCATAGGCTTATACTTAGTACACTTGACTGTGGAAAAGTTTTTTTTTGCAAGGGACAGGGACTCGCAGTTATTGGCCTCTTGCTAGTACCCTGTCTTTTTCTTCTGACATTTCTGCTAGAGTTTTGTGGCCCGTTCTTCCTTTTCCAGAAGTTTCGTCTTTGTTTCTCATCCTCCACTGCCCTCAGGCTCTTTTCCAGGAGTCTACATTTTTTTATCAGAGGTACAAATTCCCTGATCTCTAAAGCAACAATAGCATTCCTTATCTCCAGGTTCAATCCCGCTTCAAATTTAACAGCCTTCCATGCTTTATTGGGGTTAAATTGTAGGTAAGAGGAGAATTTAGACAATTCCTTGAACCTCGCGATGTATTGGTCTATGGTTATGCTGGCCTGCCTGAGTGGGAGAAATTCAATCTCTTTCTTTGACCTCACAATTCTTGGGAAGTACTTTTCTCAAAAGGTGACTTTGAACAACTGTCAAGTGATCTGCCTTCCCTGGTGAGCTAAAAGTCCTTTAACTCCATGCCACCAGTATTCTGCTTCATCTTTCAGTATATATGTAGCAAAGATAACTTGCTGCTCCTCAGTACAACCCATCACTTCAAAGATTTTCTCTAGTTCCCTTATCCACCTTTCAGATACAATTAGGTCAAAGCCGCCTTGAAAACAAGGTATTCTAATCCTTAAGAACTCAGATATTCCGTTATCATTCCCTGCCATTCAATTATTAACACCATTCTCACCCTTTAGGTTATTAGCATTCTGGAGGTATTGTAGAATTTGATTGGTGGTCGTGACCTAGTCTCGAATTGTCATGGCAAGGTTATGCAGGGTTTCCTCCGCATTGTTTGCTGGATTCCTCCTTGGTGGTGCCATTTCCTACTGTGGCAAAAACAAAGTTATACTGCTATTGAGGTGATCAAGCCCAATAGTTAGTTTCAAAAATATTTAACAGCAGTCATAACACCACCTCGGCATATAGATAGGAAACACTAGTAATTTCTTACCTATATAAAATCACAGATCCCTTACACAGCACAACCACAACATACTTAAGACACTATAAGATCGATTTAGATAACCATCCACCCACTAGCCATCTAAGATCGACCTGCTCTAATACCAATTATATAACAACTTCAGCTTTTTTTTACATATGTACTTATATGTATATTTTTAAAACTCTATGAAGTCATTAGCTTCTTCAAACTATTTAACTCATAATAACATTCAATTAAATTAACCAAACATAAATAAGGTTTAAGAAATACCATAAACACTTATAAAATTTTGGGTTCACATACACATCATTAATCAAAACTTATGTACAAAAATAAAACACATATAAAATTACATTTTATTCATACTTATTGACCAGTTCTTGACATATGGATGCGGGTGGTTGCACCTTCATCGGGATCTTAGCTAACTCGACCCAACGTACGCTAAAAGCCAGCCATAGAGAATATTTGCATAACTTAGTTTTTTGAACAAGATATGAAAATATAGTGAGAAATAAATTCCAGTAGGTTTAACAATAAATCATTATAAAAAATGCTTGTCACTTCATGTTCATCTGTATAGACTACAGTAATTATCTTTATGTCACATGAATGCACTTTATCTATGCACATGAAAATTGTACAGTTATGACATGTATGGCATGAATAACTATTTTCATAATATTATATGATGACTATCAACTTGTTCTCATACCAAGTTACCCCAGTTAGGGTGAGTACTTTCTACTCTTCGGTGAGGGTTTTTCTCACTCCGTCCGACATGGCACTCTTTCTTTTCCAATTAACATAATCATAACCAATGGTAGGCGTCCCCTACTGGTGCACCACATGGACCGCCATGTGACCGTGTTCATTTCTTTTCTCTTCACATTAATAGCCAAAAATATGATTTCAATAACAAGTATGTTCATTATACTCACATGCCATAATTTTCATCAAAATATAATCATTACCAAAAATCATTGGTAATCATGCCATAAACATAATTGTTTCAAATATCACTTTATAAAATATTTCTATGTCAAAGTTACACACTTAAGATGGTAAGGAGTTCATGCAATGGCAATGGCTATGGCATACACTAGTCATTTATTATTTTCATTTATAAGATTATTCTTCTTTTTTAAACATTATTATCCTCTCTTCACTAAATAGAGCATAATACCCTCATTTTAAATCTGATCGAGAAGCTCTTGGTATCAATTAAAAGATAAGACCATCATCTAAAACCCTTATGTTGAACATTTTAGTGAAATATTAAATAATTATGGTGTTACTACTCTCTCAAATTCAATGTTATTTTTTCTCGGGTAGGTTCAAACCTCTACTTAATAATCAAACCATTTCTCCCACATACAAACTCCAATTGAGATGATTTTAAAGCCTATAAAATGCTAAGACATTTATATACGACTTTCTTGTTTAACAGTTCTTTAGATTCCTTATTAATTACTCCTAGAAAAATGAAAACAAAAACACTTACATTTACCACCCTAGATTCTAGACTAATTCTAACATTTACTAATTAATCAGTCATATATCTCTCATATAGACTCCAAATTAAGTGATTTTAGAGCCTTTAGATCCCTGATACATATATTTATATTTATTATGTTAACAATTTTCTTTAATTCCCAACATATTTTTCCCAGAAATTCAAGCACAGAAGCATACTTAACAGGTTCTTCCTTCATTAGCTAGTTTCTGACCTTTGCTTACTAATCTGACTATATCTCCCTCATATTGATTCCAAGTTGAATTATTGTAGTGGATATAAATTTGTAAAACATGTATCTATATTTTTCATGTTAAGTATTTCTTTTAATTCCCTACAAATGTATCCGAGAAATTCAAACATAGAAGCATACCTGACAGATTTTTCCTTGGTTAACCATTTTATGACCACTGCTTACTTATTGGGCAATATCTCCCTCATCTGGACTCTAAATTCATTTATTCCAGTGTACAAATCCGTGAGACATAAATGTACATTTTTTATGTTAACCATTTGGTTTACTTCCTAACCAATTCTTCGTATAATTTCAAAAATAAAAGCTTCCCTAGTTAGCCCAAAATCCAGTTTCCTAACCAATCCTTTCCTAAGGTTTTAGTTCATCATTATATTACATCCTCTTCTATTTTCTTAACATCTAATCATATTCCATCAATTTTTCACCATATTCAAATATACAAAATAGAAGCATAAAAATCATAAAATTTTTACCACCCATAGCCATACCTATGCAGAACTTTCCACAACAACCGCAATGTCCAAAACATGCATCATATGCAAAATAACATGAACATGATATAGCAACATCCATGACCGATCATCAAAGTAGCAAATAGTGTAAATTTCATCAAAGTTCTAAGATTAAAATCTCACATAAATGTTACAAATTTCAAAGCTTTTCTTCAAAAGGAGATATTGTTAAACCTACTTAAAGATCTCCCTAGCTCACTTAGTGAATTCTTTTTCTCGTTTCCTCTTGAAGGAAGTAGCAAGATTCCTCACTTCCTTTAACTTTTCTAGCACCTTAAATAAGAGAAGGAGGGTGAGTTTTTGAACCCCAAGGATGAAGAAGAAATATGGATTCAAGTGGAGATTAAGCTAACTTACCTTGAGTACTTAGTCCTATAGACTTCTCCTTCTTCTTCCTTCCTTTCTTCTCCTCTCTTTCTATCCTTTCGTCACTCTACCTTGCTTCTACTTTTCCTCTCCCTCACTTGGATGAAATTATAATGTTATAGGGGTGGGTTTTGCTTAAATAGACTATCAAGTTGTTCACCTTTCATGATCATGGGTCTACCTTATCTCAATTAGGATGCACTTGGTTGATTTTTGGAAAAAAAAACAACTCATGTTCTTATCTTCATCTTCCTTAGTCAAGATATGCATAGCAAAAGGAGATTTGTATTTTGAAAATTATGATAATATGTTCTTAAGAAAAGGAACAAGGTCCCTTTGATTTAGGGATTTATTTCCTTTTTCTTTTGTCTTAATCAAGCATGATAGGTTTTTCTTTCTAAGTGGTAAATTTTCAGCCATTGGATGTCCCTTGCTTGGCTGAAATTATTTGTGTAGGATAAGGAAGTTTTGTCATAATGCTATGTATTATTATCCACTTGTTGAAATTATGAATGTAGGATATAGATGTTTTGTCCTAATGCCATGTATTATTATCTACTTGTTGAAATTATGAATGTAAGATATAGATGTTTTGTCTTAATGTAATGTGACCTAATCTTGATTATTATTGCACTACTATTTCCTCACATGATTATTTTTTCCCTCTTGGATTTAGGCTCATTCTTATCCATTTCCTTTGCTTTGTCTAAAATTCTACCTTTCATGGAGGACTTGGTCACATTTTCATACTTTTTGGGTTATCGGTCCAACTTTTATATCTTAGTCCAAGTCTATGTTTTATTTATTGCTTGTGCTATCCATTGGGTTTGCTAGAAACTTATGTGAAGTGGAAAAACTCTATATAAAATGTTCATAGGTGAAAGCCCAATTTATGTGTAATATCCCATAATTTTTTATTTTTTAAATAATGTTTTACTATAAACATGTATTTTTTTTAAATGATTATTCATATTTTGCTAAAAGCAAGTATACTTTTAATTAAAATAATTATTGTTTTGCTTAAAATAATTATATTGGCCTCTAATAAATTTTTATTTTATTTTAGAAATATTTTTTCTTTTATTATGCATAAAGATATTTATTTTGTGATTGGTTTTATTAAAATTTTATCAAGAAAAGTCGTGATTTAAGGGTGCAACTAAAGTTTTGCAATAATATGAATTTTTAGAAATTTTTGGGATGTTTTAGGATGAAAAACGGTATTTATATGAATATATATAAAATAAAATAAATAATAATATTAAAAATTAAATTATTAAATAATAATAAATAAATAAATAAATAAAAGATAAAAGAGAAACGGGGAGGGACAGATGGAAACTGAGAGAGTTGCAAAATTTCGATGAATAGTATGAATAGTTTTCAAATCAACCACAGAATCGCCGCAAATCGGAAGAAGAAAATCTAAGAAAAAGGTAAACTCTTAAACTCTTACTTAGAGACCACAAATTGGAAATTTAACACCGTAGATGGATTCAGGAGTTAGATAAATCTTAAGATATGAAATTTTTCAGCTATCTGACAACTTTTTATTCTTTGTTAATAGTATTTTTCGGCGATAAATAGTGATTTCGCTAGTGTGAACAGTATTTTCTAGCCATGAATAGTGACGAAGTTTTCGAAGTCATTTCTTTGATTTTTATACCTTCCGGACATGTTTTTGAATTTTGTTTAGTCAAATATGGATTGGAAAAGTGTATTTTGGGGATTGGAGCCCTTACCCTATGAGTAGATGATTATTTCTATGACTTGTCCTATAATCTTCTTGATCTTTAAACGTGTATTTGATTATGTTTATAAGATATTTACACCTTTATATGTTTGTAAAATGCATAAACATTATCTGAACTACTTACAATTTGGAATATAGTTCAAGAAGAGTATAGTTTTGAAAATGGATTTCTGAACTCATGGTTTATCTGATTTCACATGTATTTCTCATTAAATGATAAAGTGAATATTTATGCATGTGGTATTATTTATAAAATTATATGATTGCCTTGAGAAAGGGCATGTACATGTGATAAACCCTGAATAGCAAATTTATGACAGATGAATCTATATTGAGACTAAAAGTCTGTATTATATTGAGAAGTTTATATTGGATTATATGGTATATGTGTATATGATATTTTCTGTGAAAGAATCCTATTGAAAACACTGTCTGCTAATAGCAGGTGATGTTAGCCCTAGTGCACCTTGATAACCCAGCTAGCAAGGGGTGGTACTAGCCTTGTATGTCAACCAACACACGGGATATGATATGTAAAGGAGAGCGGGATGCCTCCTATATGGGCGAGATGCCAACTATATGAGATTTGATTTTCCTTCCCTTGCTGTGTGCTTAGGAAATACCCATATTAAAGTCCCTTCACTTGTCCTCTTGAATGGTGGTAGGGCAAACCTCAATGGGATGTTGAGTTTAGGGAAATTCTACACCAACAAAGTACGGAAGGGCCTGAACTCTAGTATGGTGGTTTTGATATGGGATCCTCCTAATGTTTTCATATGAAAGATTTTGATGCATTACAATATTTGAATAATGATTATACCGTATTGCATATGACTTTGAATATCTAAATGTGATATGAACTGAGAATACTTGAAATGTGGGTCTCATATGGATTTACTTCTGAATTGTATTTTTCGTGACAAATTTTAAAAATATGAGTACATCCATATGTTGTCCTAAGAGGTCATAAGAGATATTATCTGCTCATTGAGTTGTCAAACTCACTACACGTTATTTATATGTTTTTCAGATAACGATATAGAGTTTGGTCCTTTCCCTTCAAATAGTTGACCAGCTAGACGACATTTTCTCTTGTGAGCCTATTTTGTCTCTAGAGCTCATAGATTTTGATTTATATTGTACTTGTACTCTAGAGTATGCTCTATATGCCACAGACAGGATACCTGTTTCTGCTATGACTCTAATGTTTATGGACTTTGTCTGTATATGGTATATGTATAGGAGAACCTATATGTATCTGTTTCCATGATAAATAATTGAAATATTCATGTTTATGAAAAATATATGTTCATAGTATGCGTGTTTCATGTGCCCTAAAATTAGGGTCGTGACATTATGGGTGGAGATGTTAAACTTAAAAATTTCTAACT
Organism: Gleditsia sinensis; assembly: GCA_037074535.1. NCBI lineage: Eukaryota > Viridiplantae > Streptophyta > Magnoliopsida > Fabales > Fabaceae > Gleditsia > Gleditsia sinensis. Next base: position 33,814,246 of record CM073468.1, read on the forward strand.
CTTGAATTAGGAAAAAGTACCCTAATCCAATTTTCTTAAAATTTTAAGACCTTGACTTACTTTACAAAAATTTATCTTCCTTACCAAAGAATTTCGCCTCTCTTTAGTATGTTATTTCTAATTTTTCCTATTAGGTTTTCTCTCTTTACTTGTTCCCTTAATGTTAAAAACATTTTCTATGCATACACATAAGATGAAGAATTTCTAAGGATTATATTTCCTTAGATATCTAAAAATTGTCTAATAAATTTTATTTTCTTAATTAAATATTTATGTACTTTTAAAGAAACAAAATTAGGGATGTTACATTAAATATTTATGTACCTTTATTAATAAAAGAAATGAAATTAAGGATGTTACATTTCTCTCCCCCTTGCCATGTGCTTGGAAAATACCCATATTAGAGTCCCTTTGCGTGTCCTCTTGAACAGTGGTAGGCAAACCTCAGCTAGGATGTTGAGTTTAGGGAAATCCTACACTGCCAAAGTACAGAAGGGTTTGAACTCTAATATGGTGGTTTTGATGAAAAATATTTTGATGCATATCAATATTTGATTAACGATTATACCGTATCGCATATGGTTTCGAATATCTAAATGTGGTTTGAACTGAGTATATTTGAAATGTGGGTCTTATATGGATGTACCTTTAAACTATAATTTCCTATATAATAATACATTCATATGCTAACTTAAGAGGTCATAGGAGGTATTATCTGCTCACTGAGTTGTTAAACTCACTACACGATATTTACATTTTTTCAGATAAGAATATAGAGTTTGGTCCTATAAATACTTGATCAACTAGGTGTCACACTCTCTGGGTGAGTCTACATTGCTTCTAAGGCTCATAGTGTTTAAATCATTCTGTACTTGTAATCTAGAATATGCTCTGTATGCCACAGGCAGGATCCTTGCTTCTACTATTACTTTGATATTTATAGACTTGATTTGTATATTGTGTATACATGGGAATACCTATATAAAATTGTTTCCAATGATAAAGGAGTGTATTATGCATGTTATGGGAAATATATGTTTGTAAAGTATGTGTTTAACGTGTCCTTAAATTAGGGGCGTGACAAAGCAGGTGGATTCTTTTTGTCTTCCATATAATATTGCACAAGTTATTCTTAGGTTTGGAATGAGATCTAACACATATAGAAATTGGATTTTATCCTTAATTTTATCTAAAAATTTATTGGCAAACTCTATTGCTCGACTAATCGAAACTATCAATCCTTTGTAGATGTCAAATCCTAAAAATCTGACTATTTTTTGGAAGAGTTTCATCTTTGTGGCTAAAACTACTAATCCATTGTTCTTTATTATGTTAAAGAATTCATCTAAATGATGGAAGTGTTGTTCTATGGAATTTGAAAAAACTAACACATCATCAATATAGACTATTGTGAATTTTGTATAGGGAATTAAAATATAATTCATGATATGTTGAAATTCTAAAGGAGCATTTTTTAATCCGAAAGGCTTTACATTCCATTCATAATGTCCAAAGGGTACTATGAAGGTTGTTTTGTACCTATCCTTTTCTGCTACTTCGATTTAGTAATATCTTGACTTCATATCAAATTTGAGAATATTAAAGCATTAGATAACCTACCAATCAATATTTTTAATTTGGTATATGGTATCTTATCCATCTAAGGGCTTTGTTAAGAGGTTTATAATTAATTACTAGCATAGGGGCTCCTCTTTCAATTTCGGCATGATTTTGTACATAAAATCCTAAACAGCTCCAATGTGATTTACTTTGTCTAATTAATTTTTTATCTAATAAATCTTGCATTTCTTTTTTACAATATTCCAAAATTTCAGCATTCATTTGAATGGGTCTTGCCTTAGTTGGGATTTATGATTCTTTGAATTCTGGTTGATATGGTAGAGTAACCACACACTTTTTCCTATTTCAGAAAGCATTTGGATGGTTCGAACAAACTTCTTGTTCAAATTTATCTTTAAGATTTTTAATCCTATTTTGTAGATTAGAATTTTGAAGATGTTCTTCAATTCTTTGATAGTGAATATCTTTTTGTAAGAAATTAATCTGATTTATTTTCCTTTTTATCAGATTTATTGTTAGTGAATTTTGTTGTAATAGATTGATCTTTTTTTACTTAGGTGGCAACAACCATTCCAATACTATGGTTATGCCTACAACATGGGAAATTATTCCATTGTGATCTACCTCAAAGGGCATGATTTGTTGTAAAAAGGTTGTTCTTAGGATTATTGGTTCTCTTAGATTTTTGACAAGAATGAATACGTTGTAAAAGCATATTCCTTGATTATAAATGTAAGAACTTGTTAATTTGTTATTAACATTGAGTTTATGACTACTGGCACTATAACATTTTTTAGTAGTTTTTTCATAATATTTTGTAGGTATTAATCCTTCTTGGATACAGTTCATATCTGCTCCAGAGTCTATTAATACAACTAAATATTTATGAAATTATTTGTTAACTACTAATTTCATTTAACAATACCATTTTTGAAATAATTTTTTTGTACCATATTGAGAAATTTTTCTCTATCTGGTTCTTTGGGTAATTCTACTAATTCATTTGAATTAGAAGAAGTTGGATTTTGATTATCTTTTAATTCAAGTTGAAGTATTCTTAAATCTTAAGCTAAATCATTTGATTTAAGATTTTGAATTTCTTCTTTAAGAAGTTTTATTTCTTGATGAAGATCTTGAATTGAAGTAGGTCTAACTTCTTTTTGTTTGTATCTTTCTAAAATATGATTTAGACTAATTGGTCTAAATTCTTTTGGTTCTTAAGTGTCCTCATCTAATAGATCTTTTAATTTTATTAGATATTTTTTCTTTAAATTTTCATCTTGTATTTTGTCAATTATTTCTACCGAAAAAATTGTTTTTTCTAAAGAAATCATATTGAGTTTCTTTTGGCATTTTTGGCATTCACATGGTCCAAATATTCCTTTTGGACATGTTATGTCTTCTTATTCTGATAGTTCTGAATCAGATTCTGATTCTAGAATTTGTCTAATATATTGTTCATCTGTTGAATTATTGCCTTCTTCTTTATTCTTACTTTCTTGTGAAGAGAATTCTTCTTCATCATCACAGGAAGTATTAATTAAGATTTTCATTAAATTTTTCTTTTGTTCTTAATCTATTTGAAGACTTTTTATTTTCTTTGCAGTTTTACACTTATTTGAAAATGTCCTGGTTTACCACATTTATAGAAAATGTCTGAGTTGTTTTTCTTTTAGGTCTTTGTTTTGAATATTTATTAAAGTATTTTGTTTTTTCAGGATATTTTGAGTATTTTTTTTCTTGAATTTTTTAAGTTTTTTGTATGTTTTTCTTTTTTTTTCTAATGAAGGAGCATTTAATGAGAATCCATATTGTTCACAAAATTCTCCTAATTCTTGTTTTCCTTTTCTAAATTCAGTATTAAATTTGTTTTGCATTCTTGCTTCATTACAAAAGGTTAATCCTTCACTTGTAAAAGTATTGTTTATTTAACCATAAGTTAATTCAGTGTATGGTATTGTAGTTCCATATTTTGTTTTAAGAGCATTTTTTACTCTCTCAATAAACAACTTAGGAAGTCCAAATATATATATTTCTTTCCAATAAGCTGCATAACCATCAGGTCTTTGACAGACTAAAGGGATAAAATTATCTTTATACCACCTAAAATATGATAATTTTGGGCATATTAATTTTTGTAATATTGCTGATTGTCTTTCTTGGTATTCTTATGGTTGTCCTATAAAGTGTGCAATTATTGCGTACATTAAGGTTTCACAACAGTCAGGGACTAAATTTACTTGCCCTATTGCATCAGTTTCTGGTCTCATTGCACTAATTATTATTGTTTTATCTGTTATTATATTATTCCACCATCCTTTTAGGGCTCTTGTAAACCCTAGGATGAGTACATCTAATATCTTAGAATCTTTCATGTTTTTGACTCTATAAGCGGATATTACCATACACATTTGTTGTATAGTGTTAAAGATTTCTTGTTCAATCATACCATCTATATTCCATTCTATGATTCTTATTCCAGTGAACATAGTTTGGACATGGTGATTCCTTTCTTCATACTAAAGATCAGGAACTGAAGGTCTTTGATACTAATATTTTGTTGTTGAAGTATAGGCTCTTGTCGGTGTTGATTTTATAATTCTCTCTATTAAATTTTTAGAAGAATCATCTTTGTTCATTGTATTAATTTTTGAAGATTTTTCTTTTTCAAATAACTTTCCTAATTTTTGAGTTAATTTAGATATTAAATCTTCGTTTGAAAATTTATACTCTAATGCATTTTTTCTTGAAATTGGCTCATGTTTGTACATGGGCCTTATTGGATCATTTTCTTGTTTTTGGTCAATAGGTTTTGCAAATAATTTTATGGTTTATTATATAGATTTAAATAAGTTATTATCATTTGTTGAGATGTTGAAGTTTTTTCTTCTATCTTTTATTTTTCGATTATATATATCTTGTTTATTTTCTACTCTCTCGAGTTGATGACTCATTGTAACAAGTATTTTATTTGTATAATTGTTTTGATTTTGAATGTTTAACACATCTTTTTTTGGTAGTGGGTTCATTCAAATTTGTTGAGCCTATTGTTTTGAAATGAGAGGCAATTACATCATAATTTCCTACTTTAATAGCTATTTCTATAGGCGGTGGATGAACTGATTCTACAAGTATAGCTTTTGGACTTATGGGAACCCAGGTTTGTGATACCTTTTGAGTAACATTTAAACTTGTATGATTTTCACTAAAAGGATTAAATATTTGATTATTGAAAGTGTATTGATTTAACCATTTAAAGAATGGGATTTCCATTTTTATTTGGTTCATCAATTTATAATATTCTCTTCAAATATTATTTTGTTGTTCTTTTGTGAAATTGGTAAAAAACCAATCTCTTTTGTCCTATGTTCTGGTGACATAAATTCTTTTTGAATTAATTCATTGTTGATTTGAAATTCTTTTCTTTTTATCATCATTATTTGATGTCTTGTTGGTTATTGTTGATTATCAAATCTTTGTTCTAGATTAGTTTGAGTTTCTTTAAGAGACTCTTTTGATCTAGTGTCTTGTATATTTTGCCTTGGTATTTGATTTATTTCATACAAAGGTATTGGTATTTGTGGCCTAAAGTCTACTCCTCTAAGGTTGACATTAGGTATTGTTTACGCTACAGGAATTGATATTCTACTAGAATCTAAAACATTTCTACCTGTTTCAAATCCTGTTCTTGTTACAAAATACGGTAGTTCAGTTATTCTAACCAAGCTATTTCTATTTCTTAAAGGTCTTATATAAGCTTTGTAATGACCGGGTTTTTTTTTAGTGGTTAACGCAATAGATAAACAACCATCCAAAAAGATATGCATCTTATATATATATATATATATATATATATATATATATATATATATATATATATATATATATACACATAAGTCTACAACACATCAAAGATTAGTTTGAATATACACGTGTAACCCTAGGTACTAAGCATATACTTAAAAAGCAAAGTACCGTGTGGTCATACCAAAACAATGGGGTTAGCCCATTTACAACAACAGTATATACATAAAGCTACTATACTATTGTCCCCGTGGCCATCACTCCTGGGGTATTGCTGGTGGAGGAGGCGGCCCAGGTGCAGGTACTTCCACCATGTTAATGACTAACAAGTTCACCACTACTGTGAATTGACCCAAGTAGGGGACATCCATTGTCTGCAGCACAAGTAGGATGGTTAGAACCATGATAGCATACTGAGGATCTTAACATAACACCACAACATAGTGAGATATAAAATTCCAGCAAGATCAACATCTAGCAATTAAAACATAGTAGAAAACTCACATGTTATGTTAAGTTATATAAGCTACAGAAAACGTTTTCTCTTTTGTATAATAGAGGTACAATAGACACATGCAGTCTTTATACACGTTATGCATCAATATCACGTAAATGTACCAAACCATGTATTAATAAAGTACTTGTACATTGCTTATAGTGGCTCATCATCTGATAATTCTCAATTATCTAACCTCAGTGTGGTGTGAGCCCTTACCACCTCCAGCTACTCACCCACCACTGTGTTCCTTGGTTGCAGCGTTCCTTCCCATATTGACCACTCTAGGCTATAGGATGCCCTCTATCCAGGTACCGTATCATAGCCACAACCCTTCAATCTCCTTATGTTCACAAGGTACAATATGTCACCGGGTCACCTTGGTTGGTAAGGGTTATCCTGGCATTGTCAGTCTCTTCAATACAACAAGATGACACATGTTGCCAGGCCACCCTGCTTCAGAGATGATCATTCTGACTGTCAGTTGCCTCAACACAGCAAAGTGACACCTATTGTAGGCCACCTTACTTTAGAGAAGGTTCTCCTGACCAGCACATGTCTTTTACATATTTTTCCAGTCACTTGTGTAACATCCCATAATTTTTATTTTTAAATAATAATATTTTGTTATAAACAAATATATTTTTATTTGTTTAAAAATGATTATGTTCTGCGAAAAGTAAGTCTATTTTTAATTAAAATAATTATTGTTTTACTTGAAATAATTATATTGGTCTTTAATGAATTTTTGTTGTATTTTTAGAAATATTCTTTCTTTTAATATGTATAAAGATATTTAGTTTGAGATTTGTTTTATTATGATTTTTATCAAGAAAAATCATGATTTAAGAGTTTAACTCAAGGTTTATAAGAATGTAAATTTTTAGAAATTTTTGGAATATTTTAGGGTGAAAAACGGAATTTATATGAATTTATTTAAAAGAAAATTCTATTATTAATTATTAAATAATTATTATTATTATTAAAAAAATGAAAAGGGAAATGAGCGTAATCGGGAAAAGGGACGGAGGCACAAATTCGAGAAAAAAATGGAGAAGATGAATAGTGAGTGAAAAGTAACCTTCAACTTTTTCTCTAGATCTAGAGTGCCTATTAACTTTTGATCTCAAAATTAAGGATGTTACTGAATTCAGGACGAAGAATACTACGGTTTTGATCGATCAAATTTTCAAATCAGCCATTGAATCACCGAAAATCTGAAGTAGAAAATCTCAGAAAAAGGTAAATTCTGAAACTCTTACTTAGAGACCTCCAATTGAAATTCTGACACCGTAGATAGGTTCAGGAACTAGTTAAACCTTAGGATATGAAATTTTTCAGCTATTTGACAACTTTTTATTCGTCATGAATAGTAATTTTCGGCGGGTGAATAGTATTTTTCGTTTATATGTTTATGAAATGCATTAAAATGATCTGAACTGCTTATAATTTGAAATATGATTCAAGAAGAGTATAGTATTTGAAAATGGATTTATGAACTCATGATGTATCTGATTTCACTTGTATTTATCATTATTTGATAAAGTGAATATTATGTGCACGATGCATTGATTTGTAAAGCTATATACTTGTGAAAATGATGCATGTCATATTATAAATGAGATTGAATGGCAAGCATAAAGCTCATGGCGAGTTTCTTGATAATTTTACATGTATTTTTATGTATTGATGAATATCGGCTGGTTGTATGGCTTGTGACTGTACCGAATAGGGGATGCCCTATTAGCCTGAGTGAGCCGGGGGAGGGCCGCTCTAACCGGGTGACAGTGGTAATGTGAGGAGGCAGGAGGGTGATGTACTCCCATTCCCTGATCACTTATTGTGACTAGGGTCGAGGTCACTATGCATATAGCAAATGAGTTATATTTTCATTGCATTGGCCAGATTGCCGAGTGAGGCAGGTGCATTAAAAATGATGATTTTATCTCCAAATCTTAATATTTTACTATAGCTTATACATCTGAGCATAACAACATTTTTTTAATGATCATACCGTGCAACATATGGTTTTGGGTATCTGAATATCCTTTGATTTGGGAATATTTGAAATACGGGTCTCATATAAATGTACTTCTGAATTGTATTTTCTATGTGACATATTTTAAAACATAAGTACATCCATATGCTGACCTAAGAAGTCATAGGAAGAATTATTTGCTTACTGAGTTGTCAAACTCACTACACGATATTTCTACATTTTTCAAATAAGAATATCAGAGTCTGATTTGGCAGATAGGTGATATATTCTCTGGGTGAGTCTATGTTGCTTCCAAGACTCACGGTCTTTAAATTATACTGTGTTTGTATTCTATAGTGTTCTCTGAACGCTACAGGCAGGATCCCCGATTCTGCTGTACTTTCATGTTTATAGACTTGGTCTGTATATTGTGTATACATGAGAGATCCTATATGTATCTGTTCCCATGATAAAGAATTGAATTATGTATCTTTATGGAAAATATCTGATTGTAGGAAAAAATGTTTATTTTACGTAACGTAAATTGGGGGCATTACAAGTTGGTATCAGAGCATTAGGTTTCCCTGTGGCTAACAGAGCAAAGAATTCTATAGTAGGACTTTGAGTATGGGTATGTAATTGCAGACATATTTATACTCATGGTGCTGTTGTAGAATTCTATAGGGTGTCATCCTTTTCTTCCTTCTAACTCTTTTCGTTAGATATGTGAGATTTAAACATCTATGCGTACGTCCTAGATGGTACATTTTGTGTGTGGACTACTAGTTCAGCTTTTGAACTTGTTTTGATGAAAAGTGATAAAGAGAACCCTCTTGGGAAAGTAGTTGAAAATAAGAAAATTCTATCCAAACACAAAGGGAATGGCTTGTTTGGATGTCAAGAAGGTTTGAATTGATTGTTTGATTTGCTTATGTGAAATAATATGACGAATGGCTAATATAATATGAAAAGTGGGTTATGATGTGATCGAGATTGTTAACTCCAATATAATGATTTGAAATAACGTGAGTGTTTTGAAAATAGATTTAAATCTCTTTTTGGATAGATGAGTTGGAATCTATATATATCAATTTGGTAAGTTGTTGGTTGGATTGAATTTGAGAGCGGAGAATCTATGAAGATATTATTTTCAATGATATATTTTGTTGATATAAGGAATTCGAAGAAAGTTTGGTTTTTAATAATACTATGTATAAGTATTATGATAAAGGAAGGTTTACTCATGGAAATTTAAAATTTAATGGATGCAAAATGGGTAATTCATGTGAAGGGCTCTTGGATAGACAGTTGAATAAGGTGACAATATAGAATAAATACCCATGACCACGTATAGATTATCTGTTTGATCAGTTACAAAGTGCTCAATGTTTTTCAAAAATTGATTTGAGATATGAGTAACATTGATTGAGGATAAGAGAAGAGGATGTACATAAATTTTCTTTTAGGACTCATTATGAGTCCTTGGTGATGTCATTTAGTTTGACAAATATCCTAACTGCATTCATAGATTTAATGAATAGTAATTAGGTCATCCCTGAATCAACTTGTTATTATATTTATTGATGATATACTAGAATATTTCAAAAGTTCAGAGGATCATAAGCAACATTTAAAGATAGTTTTACCAACTCTAAGGGAGTATGGTTGGTAAAGATGGTATCCAAATAGACTCTAAGAAAGTAAAAGTGGTACAATAATAACTATGTTTTACTACATCTAAAGATGAAGATCCAAATCCAATTTGCGCTTCCTGCGGTTGTTTGCCGTCCATTCTATTTGAGCCATAGTTGGATCAGGTACATGAATATATGCTTGTAAAGCATCAATCAACTCCTCAGCATTTGAAGCCGAGATGAGAATTCGTCGTGCTACGTGTGAGATAAACTTTCGTTCCACAGCATGATCAAGGAAAGACAACAGACCATCAAAGAAGTGGTTAACATTTAACAAACCTATCAGTTTGTGATGCATATTTAGTTGTGCCCAAGAGACTATTTGAAATTTTTTTTCTAAAGTACCAAAACCCCCTGGTAAGGCAATGAAGGCATCAACATTGCTCATCATTCTAGCCATGCGTTCATGCATGGAAGCTACCCTAAACTCTTCCCCAATTGTCTTTCCTACGATGTTAGATGCAGTTAGAGATGTAGGAATAATACCTAGAACTTGGCATCCTCCTACATGGGCAGCTATAGACACACACCCCATTAATCCACGGTTACCTCCACCATAGACTAAATGAATTTTTCTTCTAGCCAGTACCATACCCAGGTTTTGTGCTGCTTTCACATACTCTCCATCTTTTCCAGGACCAAAAGCACAAAAGACACAAATATTTCAAAATTGACGAAATGCGATTCCCTCCATAACTACACACACCTTAATTTGGAATATGAAAGTAAAGAAATTAACGTGTGCATTTATAGAACTCAGAGAATGGCATATTTATGATAGCTATGTGAATAAGCCGAGAATAATTAGAACAGTATGTGAGTGCTTTGTGGATATTAGTTAAATTGAAGGAAAAATTTTCAAAAATGACGACAAGCATGTATATGTACAGTAGTTGTGATAGTTGCTCATATGAGGTATATAAAGAGAATAAGGTTAAGATATCACTAGAAATTTATCTTTTCCTTGTTGTCCTTTATGAAGCATTGATGTCTTGATTCTTGTAGGGAAGTTGTAAGTGATAGGCATAATTGTAAAAAAAAATAGTTAAAATGCAAACAAGTTAGTTGTTGAAGAGGGACAATCAAATGATTTATTTTGTTTTTCCAATGTTCTTGCTAGTCGAGTATCGGTATTATTAAGTCGACTAACTATTTTGAGAAATTTTAATTTGGACTGATTATTTTACAGTTGATTGATTACATATATTTTGAAACAATCAACTGCATCCTACCAGTTAACTACATATTATTTGATTTTCATAGACTTTTATAAGCTCATAAATGTTTTTTTTTCATGTGCTATTTTTCCACCAAATATCAACAGATTTAAAGTAGATTTTGGCACGTATATTCAAACCTTGCGGCCACCAATTTTTGCTTATATAACAGCTAGATTTTTGTTTACAGATTGTCAAGATTTACAGCCACCGATTTTAATTTTATTTCAATGTTTTGTCCAAATTTCTAACTTCCTATTTTGGCACCATGCTCTATTAAGTATTCCACATTTTCTGTTGCATTGTCTTACATTAATATTTGGTATTAAATGTAAGATTATTTTTCCATATTATAAGGAAGGTTAATTTCTTTTCTTTGAAACTCAGTTATTATGGTGTCCAATTGGTTAGTAGGTTAAAGTAATAGAGATTTTGAAAGGAGTGGACGGATGATGATCTTATGGTGTTTTGACGAATGTAATCAAGAGACTTAGTGGTGTTGAAGTTCATGAGGAATAAAATATGGGAAGTAGGATTTAAATTAATCTTTGAACTCTTAATTTGGAAATATAGAGAATACTATGAGAATCATGTCCGGAAATAATGTAAGTGATTAAGATATTTGTGTTAAAGGTTTATATTATGCTAAATTGAGTCTAGTATGTAGGATGTGAATTATGTTGCAATCAAAAATTCATGTATGAGTAATTGTTAGGAAAAATATTCTTAAAATGATTGGGTGAAATAAACGAGATTGATATAAGTTAGAATGAGGTGCTTTTAAATATGATAAAGGAAAGGTTTGATATTTTTGATAATGAATTTATTGGTGTTAATAAAAAGATATAGAGTTACTGTGATGAGGTAAGTTAGAATTGTTAGACATGTGCCAATGGTACATAAACGTTAAAAAGGATTGGTGGATTTATTGCTACATATGTTGAACATATTCATGGGATGATGTTGACATGTGAGAATCAAAGATGACTTGATAGAAGTCTAGAATAAGAAAAGATAATTACCCCAATATGGATGTGAATATGTTCTTTTATGAGTGTGTTTTCTAATATCGATCTATAGATATATCCATGCGAGCTTGAGGATATAAAGTGAAAGTGATTAGAAAAAATGATAATTCAATATAGGCCAAAAGTCTAAAGGAATCATGCATGTTGAGCACTAGAAATTATCAGTTGGTGACCACATATTTTTGAAGGAATCACCAATGAAAGAGGTAATAAGGTTTGGAAAGAAGTACATATTAGATTCTTCTTATGTTACTGAATTCCAAGAAATTCAATTGGACAAAAATTTGGCTTAACAATGGATACAATTGATGTTTATTGTTGATCGCCAAGTGAAGAACTTATAGATGAAAGAAATCCCTATGGTTAAGTTATATGGTAGAATCACTCAAATGAAGAGACATTAAAAAATAAAGATGTTATATAGAAAAGATATCCCCAATTATTTGAGTAATAAGGTTGGTAACTCCAAATTATGGCTTGATTTTATTCCCTACATGTAATAGGATGGGCTGAAATTCGGGGATCGAATTTCTTAAGAAGGGAAGAATGTAACATCCCATAATTTTTATTTTTAAATAATAATGTTTTTTTATAAACAAATATATTTTTATTTGTTTAAAAATGATTATGTTCTACGAAAAGTAAGTCTATTTTTAATTAAAATAATTATTGTTTTACTTGAAATAATTATATTGGTCGTTAATGAATTTTTGTTGTATTTTTAGAAATATTCTTTCTTTTAATATGTATAAAGATATTTATTTTGAGATTTGTTTTATTATAATTTTTATTAAAAAAAGCATGATTTAAGAGTTTAACTTAAGGTTTATAAGAATGTAAATTTTTAGAAATTTTTGGAATATTTTAGGTTGAAAAAAGGAATTTATATGAATTTATTTAGAAGAAAATCCTATTATTAATTATTAAAAAAAATGAAAAGGGAAAGGAGCGTAATCGGGAAAAGGGACGGAGGCACAAATTCGAGAAAAAAAATGGAGAAGATGAATAGTGAGTAAATAGTAACCTTCAACTTTTTCTCTAGATCTGGAGTGCCTATTGGCTTCTGATCTCAAAATTAAGGATGTTACTGAATTCAGGACAAAGAATACTACGGTTTTGACCGATCAAATTTTCAAATCAACTGTTGAATCGCCGATAATCAGAAGTAGAAAATCTCAGAAAAAGGTAAATTCTGAAACTCTTACTTAGAGACCTGCAATTGAAATTCTGACACTGTAGATAGGTTCAGGAACTAGTTAAACCTTAGGATATGAAATTTTTCAGCTATCTGACAACTTTTTATTCGTCGTGAATAGTGATTTCCAGTGGGTGAATAGTATTTTCCGGCGGTAAATAGTGACTAAGCTCCCGGAGTCATTTTCTAAGTTTTTTGACCCTCCAGACACGTTTTTGATATCTAATTGGTCAAATTCAGCTTGGAAAAGTACAATTTAGGGCTATCCAATTAGGAACCCTACCTTGTGAGTAGATGATTCTTCCTATGGCTTGCCCTATACTCTTCTTGATATTTGAGCATGTATATGATTATGTTTATGAGATATTTACACGTTGATATGTTTATGAAATGCATTAAAATGATCTGAACTGCTTATAATTTGAAATATGATTCAAGAAGAGTATAGTATTTGAAAATGGATTTATGAACTCATGATGTATTTGATTTCACTTGTATTTATCATTATTTGATAAAGTGAATATTATGTGCACGATGCATTGATTTGTTAAGCTATACACTTGTGAAAATGATGCATGTCATATTATAAATGAGATTGAATGGCAAGTGTAAAGCTCATGACGAGTTGCTTGATAAATATGACAAGCGTAAAGCTCATGGCGAGTTGCTTGATAATTTTACATGTATTTATATGTATTGATGAATATCGACTGGTTGTATGGCTTGTGACGGTACCGAATAGGGGATACCCTATTACCTGAGTGAGGCAGGGGAGGGCGCTCCAACCGGGTGACAGTGGTAATGTGAGGAGGCAGGAGGGTGATGTACTCACATTCCCTGATCACTTATTGTGACTAGGGTCGAGGTCACTATGCGTATAGCAAATGAGTTATATTTTCATTGCATTAACTAGATTGTCGAGTGAGGTAGGTGCATTAAAAGTGATGATTTTATTTCCAAATCTTAATATTTTACTATAGCTTATACAGTTGAGCATAACAACATTTGTTTAGTGATCATACCGTGCAACATATGGTTTTGGATATCTGAATATCCTTTGATTTGAGAATATTTGAAATACGAGTCTCATATGAATCTACTTCTGAACTGTATTTTCTATGTGACATATTTTAAAATATAAGTACATCCATATGCTGACCTGAGAAGTCATAGGAGGAATTATTTGCTCACTGAGTTGTCAAACTCACTACACAATATTTCCATATTTTTCATATAAGAATATCAGAGTCTGATTTGGCAGATAGGTGATATATTCTTTGGGTGAGTCTATGTTGCTTCCAAGACTCACGGTCTTTGAATTATACTGTGTTTGTATTCTAGAGTGTGCTCTGAACGCTACAGGCAGGATCCCCAATTTTTCTGTACTTTGATGTTTATAAACTTGGTCTGTATATTGTGTATACATGAGAGATCCTATATGTATCTGTTCCCATGATAAAGAATTGAATTATGTATCTTTATGGAAAATATCTGATTGTAGGAAAAAAAATGTTTATTTTACGTAACGTAAATTGGGGGCGTTACAACTTGTCTCAACAAAATGCATACACATTAATCATCATAAGCATAGTTAACATTTTCTATCATGCATGCTATAATAACCCATCATATAATATGAAGTAAAGTATTCATGCACTTGCATCTTCCATAGCATCCATATATCATTTACCCCTTTTTGGTTGCACATAATAGTAATTTATGACATTTAAGTATAGCATTCATACACCATTCTTCATGCATTTATAATTAATTCCAAAAAAATATTACACAACCAAGTAAATGCTAAATTTTACTCTAATATATAGCCCATGGAACTCTAATTATGATCTCATAAACATTGGTTCTTGGATAAGATTCAAAAAGGAAACAATAGATAACAAAAACGAGTATCCAGCATGAAGCATGGCCATGCTTCATGTCTATGCTCCCTACCCATGCTCCCTACAACCAAACCCATGTTTCCTAAAATCTAGCGTAGAGCACGACTGTGCTTCACCCGTGTTCTGCACATAGAACCAAAACCAGCCCAGAGCACAACCGTGCTCTGGCCGTAAAACTAAAAAAAAACCCTTTTTTTCTCCCCAAACCAGCCATCAAACCAGAAAATATCCAACTCAACATTTTAGGCATATAAAATCCATATGACCCACAACATATATCCTTCAAAAATCATGAAATAAACTTAAAATTCATCCACAACAATTCTTCACAATTTACCACATCATGCATATATATAAAACTAACCATCAACACTATAAATGCTTCATCAATGCTTTCATTTATTCTACTATCATGCTTCCATTAATGCACAAACGACACACACCAACCATTTAATCAAGCAAGTTCCTAAAAAGGGTGTTGATCTTACTTTTTTCACCAAAGATGCTTGCTTCTCTCATTAGATGGCTGAGTTTTCTCTCTCTTCCTTTAACCCCAAGCTGCAAAAAAATCCTTCATCACTTGTTTTCAAAGATCCAAGGTTAAAACCAAGATCAAAGGGGTTGAATTTACCTTTTTCCTTCTTGTTTTTAGCTTTCTCTCTCTCTCTTCTTCTCTTTCTCTTTTTTTTCTTCCTCCCTCTTCTCCTTTCCGTGGATGGTTTTCTACTCCTTGGGCTGGCGACTTCTTCACCAAGTCAAGGGGAAAAGATTAAAATATTAAAGCTTCTTCCCTCTTAACCAAAACCCTTCCTTTTTCTAACAAATACAAGAAAGCCATGCCATTACAATTGAACTATTTGGTTAGATAAGACATTGTTTGGTTGCAAGCAATTTTACCAAGTGTTTAATCTTCACTTGAGGCACACTCCGTGGCTTTTCGTTCAACTTTCTTTATGGTTCCTTATCCCTCTTATTGCTATCCATTACTGGTCCTACAAGTGAAGAAATTACTATTCTATCCTTAGTTATTTCCTTCAAAAAAATGAGAATTTTCTTATTTAATATTCATAATTATTTCCTTATAATAACTCCATTTAATCCTTTTTAACCCTTCTCAACATTCCATTTTGTGAAGATAATTAATAGAAAATTCAGGGTGTTACAAGCTTCACCATCTCGAGTTACATAGTTGAATTTATTGTTGTTGTTTCTTGTGAGATAGGAGAAACCTCATTAGGAAATCTCTACATTTCAGGAAAAGTGACTTCATCATGTCGAAATCTTATGGGAGTTATAATATTTTCCTGCTTAGAGTTGGCTTCAAATAACACAGTTTCTGTCATAGGTGATTTCCTGAGGTCACTTATATTTTGATTTGTTTTTGTTGCCTTAAAACATAATCTATACAAAATATTAATCGTTGAAACTCGTTGTTTTACCTCTCTGTTAGCTTGGCTAACATCTAGGGTTAACCATCCATAAGTTTAAAAATCAATCAATCTTATTGTATAGTTTTGAAAACAATTGAAATAAGCTAGTCTATTAAGGAGATTTGTTATCATAGCAACAACAATTGAGGCATCAAAATTTGTTCTTCTCTTATCCCTAACAGCTAAGAGTATTAGTGTATTAATTACTATCCTATATGTATATGTATATATATATATATATATATATATATATATATATATATATATATATATGCATATGTATTTACATCTGTAGATATATCTATATATACACACATGCACACATAGATATATCTACAGATGTAAATACATATGCATATATATATATATATATATATATATATATATATATATATATATATATATATATATATATATATATATATATATATATATATATATATATATATATATATATATGTACAGATATATATGTATATTGTAACATCCCATAATTTTTATTTTTAAATAATAATGCTTTGTTATAAAAAAAATATTTTTATTTGTTTAAAAATGATTATGTTCTGCTAAAAGTAAGTCTATTTTTAATTAAAATAATTATTGTTTTGCTTGAAATAATTATATTGGTCTCTAATGAATTTTTGTTGTATTTTTAGAAATATTATTTCTTTTAATATGTATAAAGATATTTATTTTGAGATTTTTTTTATTATGACTTTTATCAAGAAAAATTATGATTTAAGAGTTTAACTAAAGGTTTATGAGAATGTAAATTTTTTGAAATTTTTGGGATATTTTGAGATGAAGAACGGAATTTATATGAATTTATACAAAAGAAAATCCTATTATTCAATTATTAAATAAATATTATTATTATTAAAAAATTAAAAATAAAAATAAAAGGGGAAGGGGAGACAACACGGAGGAAGATTTCGGTAAAATTAAAAGAAGGAATAGTGAGAGTGAATAATAATTTTCAACGTTCTCTCTAGATCTGGAGTGCCTATTGGTTTCCGATCTCAAAACTGAAGGTGCTACTGGAGTCAGGACGAAGAATACTACGGTTTTGACTGATCAATTTTTCAAATCAACCGTTGAATCGTCGTAGATCTGAAGTAGAAAATCTCAGAAAAAGGTAAATTCTAAAAATTTTACTTAGAGACTTCTAATTGAAATTCTAACACCGTAGACAGATTCAAGAGTTAGATAAACCTTAGGATATGAATTTTTTCAACCGTCTGACAGCTTTTTGTTCGTTGTAAATAGTGATTTTCTGACGGGTGAATAGTGTTTTTCGGCGAGTGAATAGTTTTTTCCGACGGTGAATAGTAATCAAGCTCCCATAGTCATTTTCTAACTCTTTGGACCCTTCTGACACGTTTTTGAGGTCTAATTGGTCAAATTCAGCTTGGAAAAGTATATTTTAGGGCTGTCCAACTATGAGCCCTACCCTGTGAGTAGATAATTCTTTCTATGACTTACCCCATGATCTTCTTGAACTATAAATGTATTATTGTTTCTGTTTATAAATTATTTATACTATTATAAGTTTCTGAAATGTATTAAAATATATGTTATACTTACGAACTAGCACATAGTTCAAGAAGAGTATGGTTTTAGAAATGAATTTTGGAACTCATTGAATATGTGGTTCTAAATGTATTTATCATTATTTGATAAAGTGGATATTATGTGCACGATGCATTGATTTGTAAAGTTATATACTTGTGAAAATGATGCATGTCATATTATAAATAAGATTGAATGGCAAGCGTAAAGCTCATGGCGAGTTGCTTGATAAATATGACAAGCGTAAAGTTTATGGCGAGTTGCTTGATAATTTTTACATGTATTTATATATATAAATGAATATCGACTGGTTGTATGGCTTGTGACGGTACCGAATAGGGGATGCCCTATTAACTTGAGTGAGCTGGGGGAGTGCTGCTCCAACCGGGTGACAGTGGTAATATGGGAGGGCTGGAGGGTGATGTATTCACATTCCCTGATCATTTATTGTGTATGTAGTCGAGGTCACTATGTGTATAGCAAATGAGTTATGTTTTCATTGCATTGATCAGATCGCCGAGTGAGGCAGGTCATTTTTAAAATAAATGTGCTAAACCGCCGAGTGCATCAAAAGTGATGATTTTATCTCAAAATTTTAATATTTTACTATAGCTTATACAGTTAGACATAACAACATTTGTTTAATGATCATACCGTATTGCATATGGTTTTAAATATCTGAAAATCCTTTGAATTGAGAATATTTGAAATACGGGTCACATATGAATGTACTTCTGAACTATATTATCTATGTGACAAATTTTAAAATATAAATACATCTATATGCTGACCTAAGAGGTCATAGGAGGAATTATTTGTTCACTGAGTTGTCAAACTCACTACACGATATTTCCACATTTTTCAGATAAGAATATTAGAGTCTGATTCAACAGATAGGTGACATGTTCTCTGGGTGAGTCTACGTTGTTTCCAAGGCTCAGTTTTTGAATTATACCGCTGTTGTATTCTAGAGTGTGCTCTGAATGCTATAAGCAGGATCCCTGTTTCTGCTGTACTTTGATGTTTATAAACTTAGTCTGTATATTGTGTATACATGAGAGATCCTATATGTATCTGTTCCCATGATAAAGAATTGAATTATGTATCTTTATGAAAAAATATATGATTGCGGAAATAATAATAATAAAAAAATGTTTATTTTATGTAACGTAAATTGGGGACGTTACAAGTTGGTATCAAAGCATTAGGTTTCCTTGTGGCTAACAGAGCAAAGAATTCTGTAGTAGGACTTTGAGTATGGGTATGTAACTACAGACATATTTATACTCACGGTGCTGTTGTGGAATTCTATAGGGTGTCATCCTTTTCTTCCTTCTAACTCTTTTCCTTAGATATGCGAGGTTTAAACATCTATGCGTATGTCCTAGATGGTACCTTTTGTGTGCAGACTACTAGTTCAGCTTTTGAACTTGTTTTGACGAAAATTGATAAAGAGAACTCTCTTAAGAAATTAGCTGAAAATAAGAAAATTCTATCCGAACACAAAGGGAATGGCTTGTTTGGATGTGAAGGAGGTTTAAATTGATTGTTTGATTTGCTTACGTGAAACAATATGACGAATGGCTAATATAATATTGATAGTGGATTATGATCTGATTGAGATTGTTAACTCCAAGATCACAGTTTGTAATAAAGTGAGTGTTTTGAAAATAGATTTAAATCTCTTTTTGGATGGATGAGTTGGAATCTATATATACAAATGGATTTGGTAAGTTATGGGTTGGATTGAATTTGAGAGCGGAGAATCTATGAAGATAATATTTTCAATGATATATTTTGTTGATATAAAGAATTCGAGGACAATTTGGTTTTCAATAATATTATGTATAACCATTATGATAAAGAAAGATGGATCACTATGACTATGCATAAATTATAGATAGTTGAATAAGGTGACAGTGTGGAATAAATATTCATTATCTCGTATAGATGATATGTTTGATCAGTTACAAGGTGCTCAATATTTTTCAAAAATTGATTTGAGATATGAGTAACATTAATTGAGGATAAGAGAAGAGGATGTACGAAAATTTTCTTTTAAGACTCATTATGGACATTATGAGTCCTTAGTTATGTTATTTAGTTTGACAAATAACCTAGCTGCATTCATAGATGTAATGAATAGTAATTAGGTCTCTGGATCAACTTGTTATTATATTTATTGATGATATACTATAATATTTCAAAAGTTCATAGGATCATAAGTAACATTCAAAGATAGTTTTACCAACTCTAAGGGAGTATGGTTGGTAAAGATGGTATCCAAGTAGACTTTAAGAAGTAAAAGTGGTACAATAATAGCTACGTTTTACTACATCTAAAGATGAAGATCCAAATTCAATTTGCGCTTCCTGCGGTTATCTGTCGTCCATTCTATTTGAGTCATAGTTGGATCAGGTACATGAAAATATGCTTGTAAAGTATCAATCAACTCCTTAGCATTTGAAGTTGAGATGAGAATTCGTCGTGTTGAGTGTGAGATAAACCTTTGTTCCACAGCATGATCAAGAAAAGACAACAGACCATCAAAGAAGTGGTTAACATTTAACAAACCTATCGGTTTGTGATGCATATTTAGTTGTGCCCACGAGACTATTTAGAAAATTTCTTCTAAAGTACCAAAACCCTCTGATAAGGCAATGAAGGCATCAGCATTGCTCATCATTCTAGCCATGCGTTCATGCATGGAAGATACCCTAAACTCTTCCCCAATTGTCTTTCCTACGATGTTAGATGCAGCTAGAGTTGTAGGAATAATACCTAGAACTTGGCATCCTCTTACATGGGCAGCTATAGACACACACCCCATTAATCCACGATTACCTCCACCATAAAACTAAATGAAATTTTCTCCTGGCCAGTACCATACCCAGTTTTTGTGCAATTTTCACATACTCTCCATCTTTTCCAAGACTAGAACCACAAAAGACACAAATATTTCGAAATTGATGAAATGCGATTCTCTCCATAGCTGCACACACCTTAACTTTGAGTATGAGAAGATAAAGATACCAATGTGTGTATTTATAGAACCCAGAGAAGGGCATACTTATGATTGATATGCAAATAGGATAAGTATAATTAGAACAGCTATGTGAGTGATTGGTGGATATAAGCTAAATTAAAGGTGAAATTTTCAAAAATGACAGCAAGCATATATATGTAAAGTAGTTGTGATAGTCGCTCATATTAGGCATATAAAGAGAATAAGGTTATGATATCACCAGAAATTTATCTTTTTCTTGTTGTCCTTGATGAAGAATTGATGTCTTGATTCTTGTACGGAAGTTGTAAGTGATAGGCGTAATTGCAAAAAAAAAAAAACTAGTTAAAATACAAATAAGTTAGTTGTTGAAGTGAGACAATTAAATTATTTATTTTGTTTTCCCAATATTTTTGCCAGTCGACTATTGGTATTATTAAGTCGACTAACTATTTTGAAATTTTTTAATTTAGACTGATTATTTTACAATTGATTGATTACATCTATTTTGAAGCAATCAACTGCATCCTATCAGTTAACTATATATTCTTTGATTTTCACAGACTTTTATAAGCTCAGAAATACTTCTTTTCCATGTGATATTATTCCACCGAATGACAGTAGCTTTGAATTAAATTTTGGCACATATATATTCAAACCTTGCGACCACCGATTTTTGCCGATATAACAACTAGATTTTTGTTTACAGATTTTCAAGATTTACGGCTACCGATTTTAATTTTATTTTAATGCTTTGTCCAAATTTCTAACTTCCTATTTTGGCACCATGCTCTATTAAGTATTCCACATTTTTTAGCTGCATTGTTCTACATTAATATTTGGTATTAAATGTAAGATTCTTTTTCTATATTATAAGGAAGGTTAATTTTTTTTCTTTGAAACTCAGTTATTATGGTGTCCAATTGGTTAGTAGGTTAAAATAATAGAGATTTTGAAAGGAGTGGACGGATGATGACCTTATGGTGTTTTGACGAATGGAATTAAGAGAATTAGTGGTGTTGAAGTTCTTGAGGAATAAAATATGGAAAGTAGGATTTAAATTAATCTTTGAACTCTTAATTTGGAAATATGGAGAATACTATGAGAATCATGTCTGAAAATAATGTAAGTGATTAAGATATTTGTGTTAAAAGTTTATATTATGCTAAATTGAGTATAGTATCTAGGATGTGAATTATGTTGAAATTGAGAATTCATATATGAGTAATTGTTAGGAAAAAAAAAATCTTCTTGAAATAATTGGGTGAATTAAATGGGATTGATATAAGTTAGAATGAGGTGCTTTTAGATATGATAGAGGAAAGGTTTGATATTTTTGATAATGAATTTATTGGTGATAATAAAAGGGTATAAAATTACTGTGATGAGGTAAGTTAGAATTGTTAGACATGTGCCAATAGTACATAAATGTTAAAAAGGATTGGTGGATTTATTGCTACGTATGTTTGACATATTGATTAATAAATTTTAGGATAAAAATGGATGATACATTAAGATGATGATATTCATGTGATGATGTTGACATGTAAGAATCAAAGATGACTTGATAGAAGTCTGGAATAAGAAAAGATAGTTACCCCAATATGAATGTGAATATGTTCTTTTATGAGTGTTTTCTAATATCGATCCATAGATATATCCATGCGAGCTTAAGGATATAAAGTGAAATTGATTAGAAAAATGAATACAAATAATTCAATACAGGCCAAAAGTCTAAAGGAATCATGCATGTTGAGCACTAGAAATTATCAGTTGGTGACCACATATTTTTGAAGGAATCACCAATGAAAGAGGTAATGAGGTTTGGAAAGAAGTACATATTAGATTCTTCTTATGTTACCTAATTCCAAGAAAATCACTTGGACAAAAATTTGGCTTAACTATGGGTACAATTGATGTTTATTGTTGATCGACAATTGAAGAACTTATGGATGAAAGAAATCCCTATGGTTAAGTTATATGGCAAAATAACTCAAGTGAAGACATATTTTAAAAAGTAAAGATGTTATACAAAAAAGATATCCTCAATTATTTGAATAATAAGGTTGGTAACTCCGAATTATGCCTCGATTTTATTCCTTACATGTGGTAGTATAGGCTGAAATTCGGAGACCGAATTTCTTAAGGGGAGAAGAATGTAACATCCCATAATTTTTATTTTTAAATAATAATGCTTTGTTATAAACAAACATATTTTTATTTGTTTAAAAATGATTATGTTCTACTAAAAGTAAGTCTATTTTTAATTAAAATAATTATTGTGTTGCTTGAAATAATTATATTGGTCTCTAACGAATTTTTGTTGTATTTTTAAAAATATTCTTTCTTTTAATATGT